>OX401925.1:10958974-11016040 GCA_947859195.1 Drymonia ruficornis | reverse complement strand
CGCCGCGGAGCACTCGCTGGACTTATGGCCCAACTGCCCGCAACGGTAGCAGGCACTGCCGCGGTCGACCTCTGCGGTGCACAGCTCCCGGACGTGCCCCAACTCGAGGCACCGGAAGCACCGCAGAGGTCGCGGCTGCAGCAGCTTCACCTGCGCCGACGACCAGCCGACAAGAAACCGGCCGGCCTTGATTACCTTGTTGGCAGCGGAAACCGGGCAGCTCACCAACGCCGTGCCGAGACCCGATTTACCTCGGCGGATCTCGCCCGTCTTCACAGAGGTCAGAGGGCATTCGCCGACCTTTGCAATTACCGCATCCACCTCGGCTGGCTCCACCGATTCATCCAAGTTCATGATGCGCATGTCCGCGCGCTTCTCGGGCCTGGAGACCAAAACATCCTCCTTCAGTGCCTGGCGAAGCTTCTCCGCCAGCAGATTAGCCTTATCGCCACTCGTGGCGCCTCCAGGCACCTCCAGTATTTTGGCTCCAGAAGCCGCCGTCCTAAATTTGACATTGGGTATGCCGAGGCCCCCAAGGTCAACAGACTTCTTGGCCTCTTTTATAATGCCCGCGTACGTCACCCCCCTAGCCTGAGCAGCCGGCTGCAGTTTCACCATTACTGCCGACGAGCGGGGGGTACGCAGCTTGAACGTCCTCTTCGGTTGCGTTGAGCTTGCCTCTTGAGCAGCCGGAGCGGGGCCTGCATTGGCCCTGCCCTTGCGCCGCGTAACCGTTGTCCAGCCATCCGTTGCCGGAGGCGGGACGCTATCTCCTCCCTGAACGGGGTTAGCGGGCGTGGCACCCTTCTTCCTCTTCCTGGGCTTCTTCTTCCCTGCAGGCTGAACTGTGGGAGGAGAAGGAGCAGGCGTGGCTTGCTGGGCAACAGCCGGAGCCTCCGTCTGGGCTGTGGAGCTCGCCGCAGCCCGCGGCGCAGCCCGCGGCGCAGCCTTTGGAGCACCTCCTGGTGGGGCCCTGGCGGTCGAGGTGGACTGCACCTCAGGGACCACACTGTCTGACGCCAGCGGCGGGCGAATCCTCTTTTCGGGGAGCAGCCTACCCTCGAGGTTTTCGAAGCGGGCGCTCACCATTAACCCCACAGCCTCAATTATAGAGCGCTTCATCTGCTCTAGCTCAAAAGGAGCACTTGAGGAGGGTGGGGGAATAGCGGCGCCCAGCTCCTGCGTACGACGCAAATCTGCCCGCAACGAGGCCAGTTCCCCGCGGAGTTCTGCTACTTCCGCCTTTAGGCGGGCGTTGTCCGTAGACAGCTTCTTGGTCTCTGCCGAAACCGACGACCTGCTCAGTGCGTCTACCGCGACCTTAACACCGGCGGCCGCGTTGTTCAGCGCCTTGATATAAGTGCCCTTCAGGTGGCCGGACTTCAAGGCCACGTCCCTGATCAGGCTCGCGTATTGGTTCACCTGGTCCACTAGCTGACCCGCTGTGGGCCCCTCATCCGAGGTGTCCTCGAGGTTGGTGGCTCTGTACCTCAAGAGATAAATTCTCCTGTCCTCCGCAGCCACCTCCCTCTCGGCCTGCGACTCCAAAGCCTCCTGCTCTGCAGCGGCCAGATCGGCTTTGGCTTTGGCCAGGCCTACGTACTCTCCGGTTGTGGGGGGCCTTCCCCTCTTCTTTCGGCGAGTTCCGGCGTCTTTAGGAGGAGATTTCCCCTTCTCACTCCTACTGCCCGATCTCGAACGATCTCGCCCCCTAGTGTCGTCACTCTGTTTGAGGAATCTACCTTTCTCGTCCCGGGACTGCCCCCTGGACTTGCGCCCGCGACCGCTTTCCCCTGATCGCACCTTAGTCTTCGGGGCGCCTTCGTCGCTTGAGGAGGGATTCCTGCTTGATTCCTCATCCTTTTTGTCCCGTCCGCGCTTACTGGGCCTTTCAAAAAATTTGGAAGTCCCGGCGCCAGACGCCGGCCTGATTGACATGTAGGAGTCAGAGGAGTCAGATGATAAGACCCCTACGTCTCCGTACTTTGTCACCTCTTGAGCGGCAAGCCGCTCGTCTACTGTGTTAGCAGACGCGGGCTCTCCACAGTCCCCGCGCTCTGCTCCTATCGCCAAATCCGATCCGCAATGTAGTTTCGGTCCATGTTCCTCGCCAAAGTCAGTTGTGTTGTTTGTGTCCGTCTTAAAGTTCAATTTTAAAGCCATAGTTGTTCCCACGAGTGGGAGGGAAATAAACGGTCAATCCGCGCGGTGCCCTCTGCACACGGACAAGCCTAATACGTCCTGGGTGTCGGCCGGTTCCCAGGGAATCTCTACCACTTAGAGCTGGTCTCCCGCCAGCTATTCATCGTCCTCGACGGGACGGAGGTCATTTTTATAGTGGTTCCGCCCACTTGGCCCCAGCCGGTTAAGGCAAGGGCCCCCGGTCCCAACATCATCGGCCGCGAGACGTGTATTCCACGACACCTCCGATGGGATTACGGGCGCGTCCGGTGGCGGCCGAAACCGCGTGCACCTGGCACTACACCGCACGCTCACACCGCCTCCTTTCGGTGGCTTCCATTCAAACATCACGCTTCCGCACCATTCATCCATCACCTTTGCCCCAAGAAAAACATCCATCACGCACAACATCCATCACCTTTACCCCCCTTACCCCCCCGCCACTCATGTCGCCCTGCGGTCCTCTCTGAAAACAGAGAGGTACCGAGAACAACACTCGCAGCCCCCGTCGCCGGACTGCCCCCGACCCCTCCGAAAACCGGAAAGAGCCAGAAGCAGTCAAAACGCGACTCCCCATGTCGGACTATCCGCCATCGTCGACCATCTCCCCAGGGAAACTGGAGAGATGGTCGGCGATGCCCAGGGTGCACCACGAGGAGGTTGTCCGACCTAGCACCCCAACCTAACCTAACCTAACCTAACCTAACCTAACCTAACCTAACCTAACCTAACCTAACCTAACCTAACCTAACCTAACCTAACCTAACCTAACCTAACCTAACCTAACCTAACCTAACCTTTTTTTTTTTTTTTTTTTTTTTTACAAGAGGAAATCCATCATGGATGCCAGTCAGCCACGGGGAGACAGACTGGCGATGTGAGACTCCTACTCACTAAAACCTCTTGGTGTTCCATCGCTCTGCTATGTTATGGTGGGTCGCAGGCTAGCGCAGACACATTCTTCCACGGCCCCACCACCAGCAGCTATCCGCCATCGCGGACCCTTCTTCGTGCAGGTATCCCCGCCTGCATCCTTCCTGCGTTGGGGTGAGGGCGCTCCTGGAACACACAGGGCGCCCTACCATCTTGAGGGCTGCAAGGTGTGCATGGGTGACAGACAACCCCCGTTCCTGTCACCCGCAAGCCCTTCCTACGGCGGCATAAGGTCAGCAGCTGCTCGCCTTCTCCGCCCGACTCTTCTTCGGCGGTTAGGGTTGGCGAAGGGATCTTCCTCCCTAACCCTTTCCGCTGCCTCCTTTCTCGCCATCACCTCCTCGCAAAACAAGGATGTGGCCGCCCACGACCTCTCGTTCCTAACCATGGCACGGGCCACGGCCGGAAGGGAGAGATCCCTCCCTATAGCGCCTGCCAGGACGGCACGCTGCTCCTCCCATCTTGGACACTGCTCTAGGGTGTGCTGAGCAGTGTCTTCCTCTGCACCACATTCGTGGCAAACTGGTGTCTCCTCTCTACCGGCCACCTTAAACAGGTACCTGCCGAAGCAGCCGTGCCCCGACAGGACCTGTGTGAGCCGGTAGGTGAGCTCCCCATGTCTCCTGTTCACCCACTCCGAGAGGACTGAGTGAATGGCGCTTATGGTCCACTGACCAGCAGTAGGCTCCACCAAACGCTCCCGCCATTTCCTTAGAGCGGCCCCTCGGGCCAGCCTCCGGTACCTCTGCAGCCCTCCCGGTGGAGTGCCGCCCTGGTTCTGCGCCGCCTCCTTGTGTTGGAACACCGCAGCAAGGACTTCCGCCTCCAGGTCCCATGGTGGAGACCCTGCAAGGACGCACGCCACCTCGAAAGATATGGTGCGGTATCCGCGTATCGCCCTGACCGCCACAATCCTCTGCGGTCTCCGCAGGAGAGCCCTGGTTTGGGCAGTCAGGGCGTTCGCCCACACTGGGGCCCCGTACAGGGCCATCGATCTCAGCACCCCGCTGTACAGGCGGCGGCAGCTCCCTTGCGGGCCTCCTTGGTTCGGCAGGAGTCGGCTGAGCGCTCCAGCTACTCCAATGAGCTTCGGGGCCAGGCGCCTGAAGTGCTCATTGAACGCCCATTTGCTGTCGAGGACGAGACCCAGATATTTCATCTGGGTCCCGACCCCGACAGCAACGTTCCCAACCATGATGGTGGTTCCTGAGGGCGGCCTCCTACGCGGTCCGTGGAAACAGATAACTTCTGTTTTCGCGAGTGCCACCCTCAGCCCAAGCCGCTCGATTCTGCGCACTACCGTTGCAGATCCTTCCTCCGCCAGCTCGGCCGCCTCCTCGAAGCTTCCAGCTCGGGCACAGACCAGAGTGTCATCTGCATAACAAACGACTCGGAGCCCTCGATTTAGGGAGCCGCGCAGCACCCTGTCATACCCGATGTTCCACAAGAGTGGGCCTAGAACCGACCCCTGTGGAACACCGCAGCCAACCTCTCGCCGCAGCAGTCGCCCGTCGCCCGCTATACATGCGACACTCCGACCCTGGAAATAGCTCCTCACGACCCATCGCAGATATGATGGTACCCGGTGGTATCGGAGCGCTTCAAGCACACATGAAAAGGGAAGGGTGTTAAAAGCATTGGCGATGTCAAGTGACACCGCCAGCATTACCCCTCCACTAGCCACCGCTTCTTCTGAGAAGGTCCTGACCTGGAGAATCGCACTGACCGTGGATCGATCCTCCCGAAACCCGTATTGGGCATCCGCCAGATCCGGCCCGACCTGCTGCAGGTGCCCCACAATTCTGGCAGCGAGCACCCTCTCAAACAGTTTGCCCGCCTCGTCCAGCAACACAATTGGCCGGTATGCCGACGGTGTGTCCGCAGGTCGTCCCTCCTTCTGGAGCAGCACAAGCCTTCCGCGCTTCCACCTCTGCGGGAAATAGCCCGTCTCCAGGCACGCATTCAGAAGGGCCCGAAAGCGTTCCCCGATGTCGTCTAGCGCGGCAGCTAGCACTCGCCCAGGGACTCCATCTGGCCCCGGGGCCGTGTTTCTAGCTCTCATTCTTTGGACCGCTGCGCTGATTTCCTCTGCTGTTATGGGTATATCAGCCGCAGCATCCCACTGGTCCAGCTCTTGGCCCCACTCAGATGGGTCAGTGTCTGCACCGCTGGGGAACAGGGTCGCCACAGTTCGCTCCAGGAATTCCGGCTGGAGGGTTTCCGTCACTGGGGGCGTCTGACCGCGCAATTTGTTAATTGCGGATCGGTAAGGACGTCCCCATGGATTCCGGTCAAGTCCCTCCAGCATTTCCCCCCGAGCCTCAGCCTTTGCTCTGAGAATGGCCACTCCAAGAGCCTCCTTTCTGCCCCTGTAGGCATTGTAGAGCAGACCCTCTATCTCCTCATTGCGGGGGCGTCGGCTGCGCTGCCTGGTGTACTCGCGGCGCGCTTCCACGCATGCCTTGCGCAAGTCCGAGATCGGTCCTGACCACCAGTACACTTGCCTCTTTGGGGGTCGGCGTCCGGCACGTGGCATGGCTGCATCGCATATCGCAGTCATGGCGTCTCCGAACCAAGCCACCTCCTGCTCGACATCCACTATTGGGTCCGGCTGTGCAAGCCATGCCTGGACAATCGACGCCTCTTTCAAGGCGTCCCTATCCAGGCGGCTCATGGCCCACCGCGGAAAGGGAGAGCTCCTAGTGCTGCGCACCCAGTCAGTCCCTCGATCAGGGGAGACGTCGAATCTGATGTAGCGATGATCCGACAGTGTCTCAACCCCCTCAAGGACCTGCCATTCCCGTACTCGCATTGCGTCAGCAGAAGAAGCAAACGAGACGTCAACTATGGATCCCCCTCGCTGCCGCACGCAGGTGAAGGCAGACCCTCGGTTAAGGACCGTGAGACCGACCATGACCAGCCACTCCTCTACAGTGCTTCCTCGTGGATCAGTCGAGGGACAGCCCCATGCCCTGGATTTGGCGTTGAGGTCGCCCAGAACGAATACCGGCATCGGCAGCGCTCTTCTTACCGCTGCCCCTACCTCGTCCAGGAAGGCCTCGAACTCCGCTAGGCTCCTGTTGGGGGAGAAATAAACCCCGATAATGGTGGCTTCCCCCCACTTTGCAGAAACCAGCCCCTGGCGTGTCTCCACGACTGTCAGAGACGGGCCAACGATCGCCACTAAGCCAGCCGAGTCACCCACCCAGTTGGATCGGTTGGGGATAAAATATGGCTCAGCACACACCGCTACATCTATGGACCACTCGAGCATCGACTGCACCAGGAGGTCTTGGGCGCCAGCCGAGTGGTTCAGATTTCCCTGTAGTATTTTCCATCGGCGGCTATGGTCCATCAGTCGCCATGGAATTTCCCTCCTCAGCCACATTTTGGGTCTGGCCCGCGTTGGCCTTCAGCGTGGCGGTTCTTCTCCGGGCGAGAGGAGCAGCGCATGATTTGCTAGCCGCCAGGTGTCCTGCTGGTTTATTTGCTGCAGCGCACAGCGAGCAGTGCGGTGCAGCCACACACTGAGCGGCCTTGTGGCCGGGACAACCGCAGCGATAGCATTCACCGCTGCGATCCACCTCTGCGTCACAGGTAGCCCTGACGTGACCTCTCTGTAGGCACCGGAAGCACCGTCGTGTTCGGGGCTGCAGGAGCTGCACACCGGCTGCTACCCAGCCCACCAGCAGCTTCCCTTCGGCATTGACCTTCTTGGCCACAGCCACTGGGCAGCGGACCACCACGGTGCCAAGCCCCGACGGACCCTCGCGGATCGGTCCCACCTTGACTGCCTCCTCTTTGCAGCCAGTCGCGCGCACCACGGCCGACACGACTTCAGAGGCAGTCACCGAGTCATCCAGACCCATAAAGCGCAGATCAGCGCATTTTGTGGGTCTGGTGATCCAGACATCGTTGGAGTTGAGCGATTGCCGCAGCTTCTCCGCAAAGTTGTCCGCCTTGTCCCCGCTAGTGGCTCCTGGGATTTCAAAGATCCTGGCTCCTGTGGCGGCTCTCCTGCAGCGGAGACCAGTAATGCCCAACTCAGCCATGTCTATCTTTGATTTGGCCTCAGCAATCACCGCAGAGTAACTGGCACCCCTCTCCTCAGCTCCAGGCTGTAGCGTTAAAACAACTGCAGCCGAGCGCGGGGCACGCAGTTTTATAGACTTGACCTGGTTAGGTCTCACTGCTGAGTCTGTGGGTGCCTTCTTGCCCCTTCCCCTCTTCCGCCTCTTTTTCCTGGACGCTGCCTGCGTCCAGCCTCCTTCGCCTTCCGGAGACACGTGCGTGTCTGCCTGTTCTCCTGACAGCGCTGTCCATTGCGGTCTGGCTTTATCGCCATCCGTCGCCATTGGCTGCGCAGCCCGCGAGGGCGCTTCACCTGCACTAGGTTGCGGCCGTTTGGGTGGAGCACCTCTGCTCAACACCCTACGGTAGTCCGCCTCTACAGGCACAGCCCAGGGTCCGGGGACCGTGGTTTGCGGCGTTCCAGCCACTGGTCGCTTTTGCGCCAGGGGTGGTCGGATGCGCTTCTCCGGGAGAAGCCTCTCCTCCAGGGCCTCAAACCGCGCACTCATCATGGCTCCAAGCTGGAGCATCAGAGCACGCGATCTTTCCTCCCATATGGGGTCCTCTGTTGCCGGCGAGAGGTTTTGCGGGGCTTGGGGCACCTGTTTAGCCCTTACGAGATCGACTTTCAGCGCCGCTAACTCGTTCCGGAGCAACCTAACCTAACCTAACCTAACCTAACCTAACCTAACCTAACCTAACCTAACCTAACCTAACCTAACCTAACCTAACCCAGTTGTGTCCTGGCCGCTGTCCAAGCATCGCGCGCGCAGAGCTAAAAATCCGAGCTCCACAACTATTTTTCGCTCGAAAAAACCGAAAAATAAGTTTATTTGCCCGAAAATACGCGTGTGATACGTTAAAAAACGCGTCTCATTGAGACCAACCCGCGCGTGAAATATTTCCTTCGGGAAATTATTTTTCAGTGAGTTACAGTGAAAAACAGTGACATTTCGTAACTTTCAAAACTATAAGTGCAAATATCTCCGAAACGAGATCGGTGACATCAAACTTTTTTGACACCCCCGGGAGCCCCTCCGGAGGCCCCTTCGACTGTCACCACACTTGGATTTTTTGGACTCACCAGCTCGAAGTAACAGCCGAAAAACCAGAAAACCGTGGGAACAAAATTGGTCCCCCGGACCAGTGGGGCCCAAACGAAGTACCAGGTTATCTGCGTCGCATCAAGACGAGTTCAGGGACACCTCAACAGAAATTGTATGTCGAGTGGAAAATTAATTATAGATTTTTGAATGTTTTTGTTTTTGTTTTGCAACTTAAAAAATTTCTAAATCAAAATTTAAATCGTGTACACATACTTTTAAAAATAGTGAACAATAGAGTAAAGCCAGTAGTATAAGTGTACGAAATCTAGTGTAAATCGGTTCAGCGGTTTATAAGTAATCCACTTTTTACAAAACTTTGGCAGAGAAAAATAGATCGCGCAAAGTTGAAAAAGCACTTTTTTCCCTGGACCTTTAGAGAGTTTCCGTTGGGTGGATCAGATAGAGGGTCCCCCAAAACCATTTTGTGTCGTGCGACAATTAGTTTTCCTCCAGGAATTAGGGAGATACAGGACTTTTAAACTCCCAAAACGAACATACTACTAGCGCCATCTAGCGCCCAGGGGAAAAAGCACACCGAAACTTCTAGAATTACCTAAAGCAGTGTCAGTGTGTGCGTGCGCGACTACGGAGGTGCTCATCAGTACTGCTGACCCCGCCCACCTTTCTTGAGAGTGTGCGTGTGGTCGCAGTACGAAGGCAGCGCCCCCCAGCGGCAGCTAGCGGCAACTGGAACATCGTAATTTAACGAAATCTAGCAGTTTAAGAGACTTGAGACCATAGAGGATCAACACTATTAGCTATTAAGACACATTGTATGTTCTGTGACGCTGCCCCCTCTCCTATTCTAGCTAGGAACCCACCTATTCCCAGAAAACACTTTAGGGCGGCTCGATCTCGTGGGCGCCGCAATCTCACTTGGGCGGCGAGACTGTGCCGGTGTGAGTGTACGACTCGCTCCTGGCACTTTTAAGCCCCGCCCAGTGACGCGACTCACACTTGACGCCTCTCAGCGCCACCTCGTGTCAAGTGGAAGAAGTTTTTAGCCAAAGCATCAACATTCTGGAGCCGAATTGAAGATTGCGGCCCTGGATGCGGGAACACAACGTCATAGAATAACAATCTAAGGTATACTAAGACAGTGCATCATCTTGAAGCACTTAAACTGGGACGTTAGTACCTCTAACAAACAAATCAAGACTCCCTATCGCTATTTGGCGCCATCTGTTGCTGGCAACAGACTTTGCACCCCTTCAGAGCCATCTAGCGCCGGGCTGTAGAACTACCAGAGACCGCACTAGTGTGAGTGTGGTAGCATTTTTAGATACGCCCCCTTTAAATTGTTTAGTCTCATACAGACCACGGTGGGGGGAAACAGAGGTACAACGCCACTCAGTAAATTATTTAAGTAGGTTTTAAGCTAATTTAAGTCGGTGCCAAACTCAAATTTCCTAAAAATAAGACAAATCGTATCGACACTGTTGTCGCTACTCGACACAGGGCAGCACTTGGGGGATTTTTAGCCCCGCCCACTTCACGCCCACTCGCATGACGCCATCTTGTCCGTAGCTTACGCTAGTCGACACGGGAGGCGCTGCGCGTGTGGATCATCTCGACGGTGCTTTTACCGCCACCTAGCGGTGAGCAGATTAAATAGATTTGTTTATAGACCAAAAACTTAGCAAATAGGAAAACACAGGCCCTATAGGTTATAATTAAAATAAATTGACATACCTCCTGCCATATATAAATTGCCTTGACGACTTCCGTTAGGCAAATTGTGACAAGACAAAACTGAGGAAGAGAAAGCGGAAGTTTAGAGCTATAGAAAAATAAAAACATACTTACCTTGCTTACCTGCCATCCTGCGTAGCTCTGCTCTCCTCCGCTTCCTCTGCACGCCTTCTCCGCACCTGAAAAATAAAAGAAAAGGTATTATTGACAACAATCCAACCTCGTACAAGTTGGTTCCGCCACCTGACACGGGGGCGCCACCTGTATGGTTTGAAAATTTTTTCAAACCATAACAGTGCTTTTAGCGCCACCTAGCGGTGACGGGAGGAAAACCATTTTATAAACAAGGAAGAATTGCTGACGGCTGTTTGATACAAACCAAAACTTTTTGACCTGTTATTTGACTGCTGTTTTCAGCAATATTTACAATCGTCGCACACAATATACATTTTAATTCCTTTATTTACACATTTTACATTTTTACATTTTTACATTTTTACATTTTTACAAATATTTACAATCTGAAACGCGTATAATCGCTTTATCAACCGCGAGCCCTAACATGGCGACAATGGAGCGCACCCCCCCTCCCACCAAGAAGTCACCAGCGAAGACGGGCCAGGCCGGACCTGCCCACAATAAAACTTTCACCGCCCGGATGAGCACAGGAGAACCGGAGGACAACAAGAGCGCCACCCAGCCTAACCCTCCGACCGCGAGCCCAGCACCCAAGCCTACGCGAGTTGCCGAGGCCAAAGCCTGCCTGATGAAGGCAAAGCTTCACCTCGGCGGATCGCGAAACACAAAGACTGAAATAAAAAACGCGGTGACAGAGGCCCTCGACAGGCTTTTCAGCCTAGTGAAGGAAGCGGAGCAGGATAGGAAAGAAGGAGGAGGGGGAAAGGAAGAGCCGAAAAAGGAAAAGGACTTGGAAAAGGAAAGGAAGGAAGAGGAAAAAGACCAATGGCGAAAGGAAATGGAGAGGAGCAACGCTCTCTTGAAGAAAAACATGCAACTGATACAGGAAGCGATGACAGAGACAAGAAACAGCAATCCCCAAACAATAAACCAGGAGGAGCTGATAGCCGAAATTATCTCCATGAGAACGGATATTGAAAGCATGAGCAAGCGGGGCTTCGTAATAAAGGAGGCAACTCCTTTACATGCGGAGGCCGCGAATGAGAAGGACGGGGAAGGGTCCCGGCTGCTCTCCACACTAGCCGAACAAACGCGGCTAGTGATGGAGAACAACGAGAAGCTGAAGGAGATCCAGACCACAGTCGAAGCTCTGGAGAGGACAACCTACGCGGGTGCAGTGGCGGGGGGCAACGGGAGGAAACCCCTGAAGCAGACCGCCCTGCACTCGGTGGTCGTCACCTCCAGAGATGAGACAAAGACAGGGGAGGAGGTCCTAAAAGAAATTAGAGAGACAGTGGACGCAAAGGAAGGTTGGATTACCATAGAGAAGGTTAGGAAAGCGAAGGATAGGAAAATAATAATAAGCTGTGGAAATAAAGAAGACAGGGAAAAACTAAAGGACAAAATTACAAAAGGAGGGGGAAGACTGAGCGTCGAGGACATTAAAAACAAGGACCCCCTTGTCATCCTTAAGGGCGTCCTCAAAATAAACAGCGACGACGACATCCTCCGCGCCCTAAGAAATCAAAACAGGGACTTGCTTAAAAACATCGATAAGAAGGACGACAGAGCCCAAATAAAATATAGAAGAACAGCAAGGAACCCGCTCACAAACCATGTGGTCATGCAAGTCTCCCCGGCGCTCTGGAACCGAATGATGGAAGCGGAAGAAGTCCGCATAGACCTCCAGACGATCCCAGTGGCAGACCAGTCACCACTGGTCCAGTGCTCGCTCTGCCTGGGGTACGGACACAACAGACGGTTCTGCAGGGAGACCATCGAGAAGTGCAGCCACTGTGCGGGACCACACAAAAAAGCAAACTGCCCCGAATGGCTCGCCGGTGTGGCACCACAATGCTGCAACTGCACGCACGCAAAGCTGGAGCAGGCTGAACACAACGCCTTCAGCCAGGACTGCCCAGTTAGGCGTAAGTGGGACACACTGGCTAGAGCGGCAATATCCTATTGCTAAGGTGGTCCCGGGCAGACAAACAGCACCAAATCCCACCAGCCGGGCAGCGTATCGCATCGCCCAGGCAAACCTCCAAAGGAACCAACTCGCCACGTCGGAATTCATGGTCGAGGCGGGAAAGAGTCGTTTTGCGATCGGTCTGCTCCAGGAGCCATACGTGGGCCGGGCCAAAAGTATGAAGAACTACAGAGGAGTGAGGATCTTCCAAAACACCAGTATAGGAGAAGGGACCGTCAAGGCGGCTATTGCCGTATTCGATCAAGACTTAGACGTGATACAGTACCCGAAACTCACCACCAACAACATCGTAGTGGTGGGAATCCAAACTGGTGCTTGGAGGATCAACACTGTCTCCTTCTACTTTGAGCCAGACCAGCCCATAGAGCCATACCTGGAGCACTTAAAGAAGATCCACAACGAAATGGGACCTTGGAGATTTGTCATGGGAGGAGACGCCAACGCAAAGAGTCCCTGGTGGGGCAGTTGCAAAGTCGACCACAGAGGAGACGACATGGCGGGCACAATTGAAGAAATGGGCCTACAGGTACTCAACCAGGGCGACACACCGACATTCGACGTAATAAGAGGGGGAAAACGATACACCAGCCACGTAGACCTCACGGCCTGCTCCGAGGACATGCTCACCCTGGTGGACGAATGGAGAGTCCACGAAGACCTGACGAACTCGGACCACAACGGCATAACTTTTAAAATAAAACTAGAAAAATCAAAAGGAATAAGCATTAAAAGATCAACCAGAATATACAACACAAAAAAGGCAAATTGGGCTCATTTTCATGAGAAAATGGAACAATTGAAAGCTGAACACAAAATTAGTAAACAACAAATAAACCAAATCAACAACATAAATATATTAGATAAGTTCATAGAACAATACACACAGATAATCACATTAGCATGCAACAAAACAGTACCAAAAGTTAATAACAAACAAAAACTTACCATGCCGTGGTGGACCGAGGAGCTCGCCGAAATGAAAAAAGACGTCGCCACCAGGAAGCGCAGGATCCGATGTGCAGCACAAACCCGAAGAGCAGCCGTCGTCGCCGAGTACCTGGAAGCAAAAGAAACATATGAAAGAGAAGCAAAAAGAGCACAAGTGGAGAGTTGGAAACAGTTTTGTGGGAAACAGGATAGGGAAGGACTCTGGGAAGGAATATATAGGGTAATAGGAAAAACCAAGAAAAGACAGGAAGACCTACCTTTGGTAAAGGACGGGAGACAATTGGACCAGAAGGAATCAGCGGGTATCCTCGCTGACGCCTTCTACCCCGAGGACACAGAAGCGGGAGAGGGCCCTCATCATAGGCATATAAGAGATCTAGCCAGCAGAGTGAACATACCGACCCACGGGGAGACCCACGATCCGGAGTTCACCATGGGAGAGCTCCTGGCCTCAATCAAAAGCTTCAACCCGAAGAAGGCCCCTGGGGTGGATGGACTCACCGCGGATATCTGCCAACAAGTCATATCAAAGGATCCGGAACTTCATCTGGCTGTGATGAACAAATGCTACCAAATGAACCATTTCCCGACCATTTGGAAGGAAGCGATAGTGGTGGTCCTGCCAAAACCCGGCAAGGACGATTATAGCAACCCAAAGTCCTATAGACCGATAGGCCTGTTACCGGTGCTTGGTAAAGTCTTGGAGAAGATGATAATAGGAAGGATGAAATGGCACCTAATCCCGAACATGAGCACACGCCAGTACGGGTTCATGCCACAGAAAAGCACCGAGGACTCTCTCTATGATCTAATGAAACACATCCACCAAAATCTGGACAAAAAACTACTAACAACTGTCGTTTCGTTAGACATAGAGGGAGCCTTCGACAGCGCATGGTGGCCAGCTTTAAGAGTCCGACTGGCGGAGGAAAAATGTCCTGTAAACATAAGGAGAGTGATGGACAGCTATCTCACCAACCGCAAGGTACGAGTGAGATATGCTGGACAGGAACACGAGAAAAATACGACAAAAGGCTGTGTTCAGGGATCCATCGGAGGACCAATCCTGTGGAATCTTCTCCTCGACCCATTACTTAAAGCACTGGAACGAAAGGGTCACTATTGTCAGGCCTTTGCCGACGACGTCGTCCTGGTGTTCGCCGGTGAAACGGCGCTGGAGGTGCAAAGACAGGCCAATGCCGCTCTCGCCTATGTTCGGGGCTGGGGTGTCGAAAATAAGCTTAGATTCGCACCGCATAAAACGAAGGCCATGGTGATAACGAGGAAGTTAAAATTCGACACGCCGGCCCTTCGCATGGGCGGGATCGACATAGACATGTCCGACGAGATCAAGATCCTTGGGCTCATTATCGACAACAAGCTGACCTTTAACCAACATGTCGCCACGATCTGCAAGAAGGCAGCAAACATTTATAAACAATTGTCAAGCGCCGCCAAGGTCAGTTGGGGTCTACACCCCGAAATAATACGCACCATATACACGGCGGCCGTGGAGCCGGTCATATGCTATGCGGCCAGCGCCTGGGCACCGGCAACCAGGAAAATTGGCACCCAAAAGACGCTCAATGCTGTGCAACGGGGGTTCGCACAGAAGCTCTGCCGGGCCTACCGAACGGTCTCGCTCAACGCCGCCCTAGTGCTGGCTGGGATACTCCCACTTGACATTCGCATAAGAGAAGCTGCGTCTCTCTACGAGGCCAAGAAGGGGGTGCCTCAGCCGGTACTAGGCGATAGAGAGGTAGAAACACCGCAAGCATATACCACCAGACCACACCCAGCAAAGCATTTGGGCCTGCAGTTCCTGTGCCTAACAAACCCGCAGGACATAGCGGACTATGTAAACAGTGCAGTACATATATACACAGACGGAAGCAAGATAGAGGATAAAGTCGGAGCCTCACTATCCGTATGGAATAGTGAGACCGAAACCAAAACCATCAAACTTAAGCTATCGAATTACTGCACTGTTTACCAAGCTGAACTGCTGGCTATATGCCAGGCAACAAAATTGGCACTGGAAAGGAAGGAACACAGCTTTGCGATAATTAGCGACTCTAGATCCGCTCTCCAAACAGTCGCTAACGACTGCTCTCCACACCCACTGGCTGCCGAAGCAAGGAAAAACATATTTTTTGCAAAACACCAAGACAAGAACATATCGCTGTACTGGATTAAAGCTCACGCGGGAATGGAAGGTAACGAAAGGGCCGACCAACTAGCCAAAAACGCAGCACTACACACAAAGACAAAACCACACTATGACAAAAGTCCGATTTCATTCATCAAGCGACAGATCCGGAAGGACTCGCTTGATGAATGGAATCGGAGATACAAAGCAGGGGGAGTCGCTGCGATTACCAAACTATTTTTCCCAGACATATTAAAGGCATATAAAATCGTAAGAAAACTGACTGTCGACACTGTGCTCACCCAAGTGTTGACAGGACACGGTGGGTTCTCAGAATACTTGCATCGTTTCAAGTGTAAAGAGAACCCATCGTGTCCTTGTGATCCTGAAAAGACCGAATCTGTGCCACACGTAATATTAGAGTGCCCCATATATGCCAAAACAAGATTTGACTTAAGCAATGAAATAGACGATGAATTAAAACTAGAAAATCTATGCACGCTTATGATGGATGACAGAAACAGACAGAAACTTCTTTCTTTTTGTAAAAAAGTAGCAACGACAATAATAAATAGGAACAAGACAAACATTGCTTAATATATATATTGAGTATATATAAACAAGCATAAGAGAAACAATGTATTAAAAATAAGAAGTATAACAAAATGTAAAGAAATAAATGTGAAATAGAACAAATAAATAAACATAATCAAGCACCTAGTATATAGTCATAGATAAAATGAAATAAAACGTGTATTAAAAATAAGCAACTAAAATAAGATAGAATAGCACAAACGTGTAACCCTAGAATTAAAATATGTATTAGAAATAGATAACTTTAAGATAGAGCATATTGTACAAATAAAGCACCCTGGTCCAAAATCCCAATTAGACAAATAAGGACTCTGATCATGTTAGAGGATTAGCTCGCGGGCCGGGCCTAAAAGCGCCCGGACAGGAAAAAAAAAAAAAAAAAAAAAAAAAAAAAAAAAACCTAACCTAACCTAACCTAACCTAACCTAACCTAACCTAACCTAACCTAACCTAACCTAACCTAACCTAACCTAACCTAACCTAACCTAACCTAACCTAACCTAACCTAACCTAACCTAACCTAACCTAACCTAACCTAACCTAACCTAACCTAACCTAACCTAACCTAACCTAACCTAACCTAACCTAACCTAACCTAACCTAACCTAACCTAACCTAACCTAACCTAACCTAACCTAACCTAACCTAACCTAACCTAACCTAACCTAACCTAACCTAACCTAACCTAACCTAACCTAACCTAACCTAACCTAACCTAACCTAACCTAACCTAACCTAACCTAACCTAACCTAACCTAACCTAACCTAACCTAACCTAACCTAACCTAACCTAACCTAACCTAACCTAACCTAACCTAACCTAACCTAACCTAACCTAACCTAACCTAACCTAACCTAACCTAACCTAACCTAACCTAACCTAACCTAACCTAACCTAACCTAACCTAACCTAACCTAACCTAACCTAACCTAACCTAACCTAACCTAACCTAACCTAACCTAACCTAACCTAACCTAACCTAACCTAACCTAACCTAACCTAACCTAACCTAACCTAACCTAACCTAACCTAACCTAACCTAACCTAACCTAACCTAACCTAACCTAACCTAACCTAACCTAACCTAACCTAACCTAACCTAACCTAACCTAACCTAACCTAACCTAACCTAACCTAACCTAACCTAACCTAACCTAACCTAACCTAACCTAACCTAACCTAACCTAACCTAACCTAACCTAACCTAACCTAACCTAACCTAACCTAACCTAACCTAACCTAACCTAACCTTTTTTTTTTTTTTTTTTTTTTTTTTTTTTTTTTTTTTTTTTTTTTTTTTTTTTAACGTGGGAAAACCCTTTATGGGTCCCCTTCCGCCTCGGGGGAGACGGGAGGGGTATGTGGGAGGGGAGTCCCGGCCTAGTGCCGTATACCCACTAAAAACCCACGGTGTACCATCTACCGCTTAATAAGTGGGGACGCCACGAGCTCTCTTAAAAGCATTCATCGTGACGCCCCCTACTTGCGGTCGGCCCAGCCTAAGCCGGGCCTCCTTCGCCGAGAGGAGACGACCTGGTACAACCCCAGCCGTCTCCTAGACCGCCAAAGCCGTGCAATGAGTGACGGGCCCCCCGACCCATCACCCTGGCTTCAGCTAGTGGGCAGGTAGAAGGCGCGCGAAGCGCCCCCTTCTCCTTCCCACACGTCTGCGTCGAAGCGGGTTCGCCAAGGGATCTTCCTCCCTTGCCCGCTCCGCGGCCTCCTTCTGCACCATCACGTCCTCGCAGAAGGAGACCATTGCCTGCCACGACCTGTCGCTCTCGAGCATAGACAGAACTACGCTTGGCAGCGACAGATCGTAGCCCATTGCCGCGTAGAGTGCGCGGCGCTGCGACTCCCAGGCAGCACAGTGCTGAAGAGTGTGCTGCGCTGAGTCCTCTAGGGCTCCACATTCGTGGCACACTTCCGAGAGCTCCCTTCTCGCTACCCTGTGCAGGTACCGGCCGAAACAACCGTGTCCGGTCAGTACCTGCACCAGTCTGTACGTGAGGGAGCCCTTCTTTCTGCCAACCCACTTTTCTAGGACCGGACGAACCGCCTCTATGGACCGAAGTCCATATTCTTGGCTCGCCAGGTCCTCCTTCCAGCGCCGCATCAGATCCTGCTGCGCCTGCCGCCTCGCGACCCTGACCTCCTCATAGGTGGGGACCTCGCCCTCGGCTTTCCTGGCCGCCACGCACCTATACACGGCGGCATAGACCCCCGCCTCTAGCTCCCACGGCGGGGTACCGGCCAGCACACAAGCCGCGCCACCAGCCACCGTACGGTACCCTCGGATCATCCTTAGGGTGACCGTGCGCTGCACCCTGCGCAGCAGCGCCTTATTACGCCTATTTAAGGCATCGGCCCACACTGGCGCCCCGTATAGCGCCATGCTTTTAACCACCCCCGCGTACAGGCGTCGGCAGCTAGCACCCGGCCCTCCCGTATTCGGCAGGAGCCGACCCAGTGCCCCCGCAGCGCTCACCAATTTGGGCGCCAGTCCGCGGAAGTGGTCTTCAAACCTCCAGCGCCCATCAAGTTTGAGGCCCAGATATTTCATCTGGGCCCCTACGATGATGTTCACGCCATCCACCACTATTGACGCCCCAGGGGGCGGACCGCACCGAGGTCCATGGAACAGAAGGGCCTCCGTCTTTTCCAACGCCACCCTGAGGCCCAACATCCGGATCCGATCAACCACAAGAGTGGTCCCTACAGTGGCCAGCCGTTTCACCTCCCTCCATGACTCCCCCTTGGCTACAACCAAGGTGTCGTCGGCGTAACAAAATACGCGCATCCCTGGCAGGAGCGTGCCGCGCAACACCCAGTCATAGCCGAGGTTCCACAGAACCGGTCCCAAAACAGACCCCTGTGGAACCCCGCACCTAACCCACTTCCGGACTAATACCCCTCTCCCGTCGATGAAGGCGACCTGCCTGTCGCTGAGGTACTGCACCAGCAGCCGCTGCAGATACAGGGGCACTCCGTGAAACCGAAGCGCCGCCTGTATAACGCCAAACGGCATGCTGTTGAAAGCGTTGGCGATGTCTAATGACACCGCCAGCGCCCTTTCCCCCCGACCAGTCGCCTCCGTCGTCCACGCCTTGAGGGCATTCAGGGCGTCTATCGTGGACCGCCCAGTCCTGAACCCAAACTGGTGTTCCGAGAGGTCCGGCCCTACCTCTGTGATGTGCTGGACGAGACGGGAAGCCACTATCCTCTCCAGTGCCTTTCCCGTGTCATCCAGCAGCACTATCGGCCTGTATGCCGAGGGGCTCTCCGGCGGGCGGCCCTCTTTCTGCAGCAGGCAGAGTCGACCCTCCTTCCATATTTTAGGGAATTGGCCTGACGTCAAACATTGGTCGAACAACTCCCTAAGCTCTCCCCCCATGTGCTTGAGAGCAATGGCCAGCACCTTCCCCGGTACACCGTCCGGGCCTGGCGCGCTCCGCTTCTTCCGCAAGCGTTCCACCACCACCTCCATCTCTTCATCGGTGATGGGCGGAATGGGGGCCGTCTCTGCATCCAGCTCGCCCAAGGCAGGGGGAGGCATAAGCGGCGGAGAATACCCTGGGCAATCCGGGAACAGTGCTCCAACCACCCTGTCCAGGAACTCAGGCTGCAGCGTTTCCGTCGTGGGAGGCGCCTGGTTGCGAAACTTATTCCGCGCCGCCCGATATGGACGCCCCCATGGGTCAGCCTCCAGCGATTCCAGCATGCTGTCCCAGCCCCTCTCTTTTGCCCTTAAGATGGCCAGCTGTAGTGCCATCTTACTCCTTCTGTAGGCCGAGTACAGCCTGCTTTCCTCCGCCTGCCTGGCTTCCACGGCTTGCGGGCCTTGCTCCTCTGTGACCCGTCGGCTTCGCCTTCGGACGCGCCCATAAGCCCTTCTCGCCGCGGAGCAAGCCTCGCGGAGCTCGGCTATCTCCTGCGACCACCAGAAAACGGCTCTCTTCGGGGGGTGACGCCTTGCCCTCGGCATTGCCGCGTCACATACCACCGTCATGGCAGAGCGGAAGCGAGCTGCCGACTCATCCACCGCCCCCGGAACGATGACTCGGGAGCACCAGCTCTGCACGATGGCCGCCTCCTCCGCCAACTCCCTATCGAGGTGGCTCACTGCCCATCGAGGGAACGACGCGTTTCCTCGGGGCTGCGGCTCCAGCACATTCCGGGGGGTGGAGATCCCGAACCTTATATATAAGTGGTCCGAGAGTGTCTCCACCTCCCCCAACACACGCCAGTCACAAACACGGCGTGCAACAGCAGGCGTGGCGAACGCGATGTCCACCACCGAACCGCCGTTCTGCCGCACGCACGTGTGCGCCGTCCCCGTGTTGAGGAGGGTCAGCCCGGACTCAACTGCCCACTCCTCCACGGCTGCCCCACGAGGATCCGTACGTGTCTCCCCCCACGCTCTGGACTTGGCGTTAAGGTCGCCGATGAGCAGAACCGGGAGAGGCTCCATCCTTCTCACTACCGGACTCAGGGTGTCGAGAAAGACTTCAAAGTCCCGGAGCGGCCTGTTCGGGGAGAAGTAAGTGCCTATGACAGCATACCCTCCCCACGCGGCCGCCACATACCCGACACCCCTCTCCCGGACCACGAGAGGGTTCCCCTGCTGCCTACTGACAATGGCCACCAGGCCGTTTGTGTCCCCAGCCCAATGAGGCCTAGACGGGACACAGTACGGCTCCGCAGCAACAGCGACGTCAATTCCCCACTCCGCCATGGACTGCAAGAAGAGATCTTGCGCCCCGGCGGAGTGGTTAAGGTTCGCCTGTAGGAAGCTGATGTTGTCCCACATTACTGGTCCATGTCAGTACCCTCCGACCTTCGGTCGCCATCCCTTGTAGTGGCCCCTGTCCCTGGGGTCACTTTAACCTTAGTGGAAGGAGGATTACAACTCCTTCCCCCCATTAGATGGCCATAAGGCCTTCCGGCGTCCGCACAAACCGCGCAATGGGGATCCGCCTCGCATACTGCAGCCTTATGTCCCATTTTCCCGCACCGGAAGCATAAGTTGGACCTCGTTACCGTTGACGGGCACATCGGGCGTGTGTGACCTAGGCCCATACATTTATAGCACCGCATGGGCAACACTTCCAACGACTGCACCCGTACCGAGCTCCACCCGACCGAAAAGCGACCCAATTCCGTCAACGCCTTCGCCACTGCGACCGGGCAGGACATGAATATGGAGCCGTCCCCTCCAGGGACAGAGCGGATTTCTCCAGCCCTGATTTGGGCCGGCTCGCAGCCCCCCTTCCCAGCCGCCGCCGCGACTATCTCGTCTTTAGTGATGGAGTCGTCAAGCCCCACAATGCGCAAGTCAGCGCATTTGACGGGCCTGACGACTGACGCCACGTTAGACAGCACCTCCCTAAGTTTGCCGGCCAGCTTGTCAGCTACTTCGCCAGTTTGGGAGCCCGGAATTGTAATAACTCTGGCTCCTGTGGCTGACGTGCGAACCGACACTTGGTCAATTCCCAGACCAGGGAGGTCGATCTCCTGCTTAGCCTTGGTGAGGACCGCAGAGTAGGTCGCTCCCCTCTCCACCGCCTCAGGCTGCAGTGTTACCACTACAGCCGAGGAACGCGGGGCAGTGAGCTTGACCTTCTTCTTGTTTGGCCCTCCAGACTTGGTGCCCGCGGAAGTCGCCGCCTGGCCCTTCTCCGACCCCGCCGCGGCTGTGGTGGCAGCCGTAGAGGGCCCTGCCGGAGCAGACTTCTTCTTCTTTTTACGGGCCACCGTAGCCCATTCCCCGTCGCCCGTGGAGGGCTGTGAGGTGGCTGAGGCCGGGGTCTGGTCCATTTCCAGCGGAACCTGTGAAGGCCCCTGCGATGCCTCCTGGGAGGCGGGCGGCCTACCACGAGGAGCCACAACCCTCGGCGCCGGCGTGGGCCCGGAGGGTCCAGCCACGGAAGCCGCCTCAGACCTCTTCCCATCCCCGCGGAGTGGGGGGCGAACAACCGGCGCTGGGAGCAGCCTTCCCTCAATATTCTCCAACCGGGCGTTCACCATAACCCCGATAGTGTCAATCAGAGACCTTCTCATGTTCTCCAAGGCCTCCGCAAAATCAGGAGCCTGCGGGGGAATCGGCGCCTGCAGAGGGTTCTCTGCCGTCGGCGGCGGTGGCGAGACTCTTCTCGTCGAGTAGTCTCGTCGCATCGCCTTAACTTCCGTCTTTAGCTCCTCGAGCTCCCTGCGGAGGTTTTTATTATCCCTCCGGAGGTTGCGGGTCTCGTCCACGAGCGTCCTATCAGCCAAGCTGTCAACAATTTCCAGGAGCGACTTCGCCGCCTCCTTCAGGTCCTTAATGCATCCTCCCTGAAGATGCCCGGACTTCTGTGCAACCTCGAGCACCTTGGCCACCTTCTCCGTAGCGCGCGCCCTGATCGTCTCCGTGTCGAGGAAGTCGACATCCAAAATCTCCACCACTTTGGCTGGCGCTTTCTCCGCCGCCTTCTCCTTACGGAAAGCGTTGGCGTTGGTCCTCAGCTTCCGATTGTAAACTGCCTCATCCTCCACCTCGAGGAGACGGTTCAGCTCCTCCATGGCCTTGGCAGTGCCAACGTCGTGATCCGGGGCGAGGATCTTCCCCTTCTTGAGTGGACGGGCCTTCGCAGACTCCGCCGTTTCGGTCTCCGACCCTGAGTCCGGCAAATTCACGGCCACCTTTTTGGTCCTCTTCCTCCTGCGCTCCGTCTCCGACGTTGTCGACGACTCCGACAACAGCTCACACTCCCCCACACCCCGTGGAGCACTCTCCGATGACATGTTGGGGGCCCAGAATGAATCCCCCAACACTCCGCCGAGCCTATCCGAGGCCCTCGTTAACCGAGCCACCGACTCCGTACCGCCTATAGCAATACGTACCACTCCCCCCCCAGCCTGCGCCGATTTCGGCTCAGACCGTTCCATTTTGGCCCTAAGAAGGGCCTTTTTAAAGAATCAAATTGATTCAATAGCCCTACCCAAAAACCAAACCAACCCCTAGAACAAACTACCAAGAAAAACTACTACGGAACCCCAGCCAGTATTAAAATTGAACCCTAAAAACCCAATTAAACTACCCATATGAACCATCTCCCTATAGTGGTCTCAATCTCGAGTACCCTTGCGGGCTCTCTTGACCGTCCTTGTTCACGTCCGATTCGAAGTGGAAGCCGTCTGCTAGCCAAATCTCATCTTTCGATCCCTCCGCGACAACCTCTAGAGCAACTACTAGTTCTAACTTGGGTCCAATTAATAATGTGACGGCTGTACTCGCAACCTCAAATCGTCATCATTGAATAGACAAATTTTCCGTCTGAAAAATTGCTATTCTTGATGGGATTCGAACCTGTGCCATCCACCGTCACAACCCAACTAGTGTTACCACTAGACCAACTTGGTCGTCAAAAGTGGTCTCAATCTCGAGTACCCTTGCGGGCTCTCTTGACCGTCCTTTGTTCACGTCCGATTCGAAGTGGAAGCCGTCTGCTAGCCAAATCTCATCTTTCGATCCCTCCGCGACAACCTCTAGAGCAACTTACTAGTTCTAACTTGGGTCCAATTAATAATGTGACGGCTGTACTCGCAACCTCAAATCGACATCATTTAATAGACAAATTTTCCGTCTGAAAAATTGCTATTTCTGATGGGATTCGAACCTGTGCCATCCACCGTCACAACCCAACTAGTGTTACCACTAGACCAACTTGGTCGTCTAAAAGTGGTCTCAATCTCGAGTACCCTTGCGGGCTCTCTTGACCGTCCTTGTTCACGTCCGATTCGAAGTGGAAGCCGTCTGCTAGCCAAATCTCATCTTTCGATCCCTCCGTAACAACCTCTAGAGCAACTTACTAGTTCTAACTTGGGTCCAATTAATAATGTGACGGCTGTACTCGCAACCTCAAATCGTCATCATTGAATAGACAAATTTTCCGTCTGAAAAATTGCTATTCTTGATGGGATTCGAACCTGTGCCATCCACCGTCACAACCCAACTAGTGTTGCCACTAGACCAACTTGGTCGTCAAAAGTGGTCTCAATCTCGAGTACCCTTGCGGGCTCTCTTGACCGTCCTTGTTCACGTCCGATTCGAAGTGGAAGCCGTCTGCTAGCCAAATCTCATCTTTCGATCCCTCCGCGACAACCTCTAGAGCAACTACTAGTTCTAACTTGGGTCCAATTAATAATGTGACGGCTGTACTCGCAACCTCAAATCGACATCATTGAATAGACAAATTTTCCGTCTGAAAAATTGCTATTCTTGATGGGATTCGAACCTGTGCCATCCACCGTCACAACCCAACTAGTGTTGCCACTAGACCAACTTGGTCGTCAACCTAACCTAACCTAACCTAACCTAACCTAACCTAACCTAACCTAACCTAACCTAACCTAACCTAACCTTTTTTTTTTTTTTTTTTTTTTTTTTTTTTTTTAACGTGGGAAAACCCTTTATGGGTCCCCTTCCGCCTCGGGGGAGACGGGAGGGGTATGTGGGAGTCCGGCAATAGCCGTGTACCCACTAAAAACCCACGGTGTCCAACTACCGCCATGGAGGGGCGCCACGGGAATGTAAGTATACACTTCTGACCGTGACGCCCCGGCGGCAGGCCCAGCTTGACAGCCGGGCCTCCGGCACTTTGGAGACGGCCTGGTTACCCAGCCGTCTCCCAGTCCACCGAAACCGTGCAATGGGCGACGGGCCCCCCGACCCGTCACCCTGGTTTCGGCAAAAGTTGCGGCGCCGAGGGGAGCCCCCGAGGCCCACACACCCCAGGAGTCCGCTGAGGGGAACCCAAGAGGCTCCCACACCCCGACACCACCGTCCGTCTCCCGGACCATCCCCTGAGGGCAGCCCCCGAGGCCCACACACCCCAGCAACGCTGAGGGGAACCCCTGAGGCTAGCACGTCCCAGCACCACCATCCATCTCCCATCCCCTGAGGGGAGCCCCCGAGGCCCACACACCCCAGCACAACGCTGAGGGGAACCCCTGAGGCTAACACGCCCCAGCACCACCGTCCAACTCCCCAAACCATCCGCTGAGGCTAAACCCCCCCAGCACCACCGTCCATCCCCAAGTCATCCCCTGGGTGGAGCCCCCGAGGCCCACACACCCCAGCATGATGCTGAGGGGAACCCCTGAGGCGACCACCCACCACCGTCCATCCCTTAAAACCGCCCCATGAGGGGAGCCCCCGAGGCCCACACACCCCAGCATGACGCTGAGGGGAACCCCTGAGGCTACACACCCCATCGCCACCGTCCATTACCCGACCAACGAGCCCCTATCGGCTCCCATCCCCTGTGTCGGGAGGCCACTCCTGGTCCACTCCAATAAAGGAGAAGTACCAGCCGAGCGACCCCCCACACCACCGCCGCGTCCCGCCATGGGACGCCCACCGTCCGCCAGACTATTCGCCATCGTCGACCATCTCCCCAGGGAAACTGGAGAGATGGTCGGCGATGCCCAGGGTGCACCACGAGGAGGTTGTCCGACCTAGCACCCCAACCTAACCTAACCTAACCTAACCTAACCTAACCTAACCTAACCTAACCTAACCTAACCTAACCTAACCTAACCTAACCTAACCTAACCTAACCTAACCTAACCTAACCTAACCTAACCTAACCTAACCTAACCTAACCTAACCTAACCTAACCTAACCTAACCTAACCTAACCTAACCTAACCTAACCTAACCTAACCTAACCTAACCTAACCTAACCTAACCTAACCTAACCTAACCTAACCTAACCTAACCTAACCTAACCTAACCTAACCTAACCTAACCTAACCTAACCTAACCTAACCTAACCTAACCTAACCTAACCTAACCTAACCTAACCTAACCTAACCTAACCTAACCTAACCTAACCTAACCTAACCTAACCTAACCTAACCTAACCTAACCTAACCTAACCTAACCTAACCTAACCTAACCTAACCTAACCTAACCTAACCTAACCTAACCTAACCTAACCTAACCTAACCTAACCTAACCTAACCTAACCTAACCTAACCTAACCTAACCTAACCTAACCTAACCTAACCTAACCTAACCTAACCTAACCTAACCTAACCTAACCTAACCTAACCTAACCTAACCTAACCTAACCTAACCTAACCTAACCTAACCTAACCTAACCTAACCTAACCTAACCTAACCTAACCTAACCTAACCTAACCTAACCTAACCTAACCTAACCTAACCTAACCTAACCTAACCTAACCTAACCTAACCTAACCTAACCTAACCTAACCTAACCTAACCTAACCTAACCTAACCTAACCTAACCTAACCTAACCTAACCTAACCTAACCTAACCTAACCTAACCTAACCTAACCTAACCTAACCTAACCTAACCTAACCTAACCTAACCTAACCTAACCTAACCTAACCTAACCTAACCTAACCTAACCTAACCTAACCTAACCTAACCTAACCTAACCTAACCTAACCTAACCTAACCTAACCTAACCTAACCTAAACCTAAACCTAAACCTAAACCTAAACCTAAACCTAAACCTAAACCTAAACCTAAACCTAAACCTAAACCTAAACCTAAACCTAAACCTAAACCTAAACCTAAACCTAAACCTAAACCTAAACCTAAACCTAAACCTAAACCTAAACCTAAACCTAAACCTAAACCTAAACCTAAACCTAAACCTAAACCTAAACCTAAACCTAAACCTAAACCTAAACCTAAACCTAAACCTAAACCTAAACCTAAACCTAAACCTAAACCTAAACCTAAACCTAAACCTAAACCTAAACCTAAACCTAAACCTAAACCTAAACCTAAACCTAAACCTAAACCTAAACCTAAACCTAAACCTAAACCTAAACCTAAACCTAAACCTAAACCTAAACCTAAACCTAAACCTAAACCTAAACCTAAACCTAAACCTAAACCTAAACCTAAACCTAAACCTAAACCTAAACCTAAACCTAAACCTAAACCTAAACCTAAACCTAAACCTAAACCTAAACCTAAACCTAAACCTAAACCTAAACCTAAACCTAAACCTAAACCTAAACCTAAACCTAAACCTAAACCTAAACCTAAACCTAAACCTAAACCTAAACCTAAACCTAAACCTAAACCTAAACCTAAACCTAAACCTAAACCTAAACCTAAACCTAAACCTAAACCTAAACCTAAACCTAAACCTAAACCTAAACCTAAACCTAAACCTAAACCTAAACCTAAACCTAAACCTAAACCTAAACCTAAACCTAAACCTAAACCTAAACCTAAACCTAAACCTAAACCTAAACCTAAACCTAAACCTAAACCTAAACCTAAACCTAAACCTAAACCTAAACCTAAACCTAAACCTAAACCTAAACCTAAACCTAAACCTAAACCTAAACCTAAACCTAAACCTAAACCTAAACCTAAACCTAAACCTAAACCTAAACCTAAACCTAAACCTAAACCTAAACCTAAACCTAAACCTAAACCTAAACCTAAACCTAAACCTAAACCTAAACCTAAACCTAAACCTAAACCTAAACCTAAACCTAAACCTAAACCTAAACCTAAACCTAAACCTAAACCTAAACCTAAACCTAAACCTAAACCTAAACCTAAACCTAAACCTAAACCTAAACCTAAACCTAAACCTAAACCTAAACCTAAACCTAAACCTAAACCTAAACCTAAACCTAAACCTAAACCTAAACCTAAACCTAAACCTAAACCTAAACCTAAACCTAAACCTAAACCTAAACCTAAACCTAAACCTAAACCTAAACCTAAACCTAAACCTAAACCTAAACCTAAACCTAAACCTAAACCTAAACCTAAACCTAAACCTAAACCTAAACCTAAACCTAAACCTTAACCTTAACCTTAACCTTAACCTTAACCTTAACCTTAACCTTAACCTTAACCTTAACCTGTGCTGTGCTGTGCTGTGCTGTGCTGTGCTGTGCTGTGCTGTGCTGTGCTGTGCTGTGCTGTGCTGTGCTGTGCTGTGCTGTGCTGTGCTGTGCTGTGCTGTGCTGTGCTGTGCTGTGCTGTGCTGTGCTGTGCTGTGCTGTGCTGTGCTGTGCTGTGCTGTGCTGTGCTGTGCTGTGCTGTGCTGTGCTGTGCTGTGCTGTGCTGTGCTGTGCTGTGCTGTGCTGTGCTGTGCTGTGCTGTGCTGTGCTGTGCTGTGCTGTGCTGTGCTGTGCTGTGCTGTGCTGTGCTGTGCTGTGCTGTGCTGTGCTGTGCTGTGCTGTGCTGTGCTGTGCTGTGCTGTGCTGTGCTGTGCTGTGCTGTGCTGTGCTGTGCTGTGCTGTGCTGTGCTGTGCTGTGCTGTGCTGTGCTGTGCTGTGCTGTGCTGTGCTGTGCTGTGCTGTGCTGTGCTGTGCTGTGCTGTGCTGTGCTGTGCTGTGCTGTGCTGTGCTGTGCTGTGCTGTGCTGTGCTGTGCTGTGCTGTGCTGTGCTGTGCTGTGCTGTGCTGTGCTGTGCTGTGCTGTGCTGTGCTGTGCTGTGCTGTGCTGTGCTGTGCTGTGCTGTGCTGTGCTGTGCTGTGCTGTGCTGTGCTGTGCTGTGCTGTGCTGTGCTGTGCTGTGCTGTGCTGTGCTGTGCTGTGCTGTGCTGTGCTGTGCTGTGCTGTGCTGTGCTGTGCTGTGCTGTGCTGTGCTGTGCTGTGCTGTGCTGTGCTGTGCTGTGCTGTGCTGTGCTGTGCTGTGCTGTGCTGTGCTGTGCTGTGCTGTGCTGTGCTGTGCTGTGCTGTGCTGTGCTGTGCTGTGCTGTGCTGTGCTGTGCTGTGCTGTGCTGTGCTGTGCTGTGCTGTGCTGTGCTGTGCTGTGCTGTGCTGTGCTGTGCTGTGCTGTGCTGTGCTGTGCTGTGCTGTGCTGTGCTGTGCTGTGCTGTGCTGTGCTGTGCTGTGCTGTGCTGTGCTGTGCTGTGCTGTGCTGTGCTGTGCTGTGCTGTGCTGTGCTGTGCTGTGCTGTGCTGTGCTGTGCTGTGCTGTGCTGTGCTGTGCTGTGCTGTGCTGTGCTGTGCTGTGCTGTGCTGTGCTGTGCTGTGCTGTGCTGTGCTGTGCTGTGCTGTGCTGTGCTGTGCTGTGCTGTGCTGTGCTGTGCTGTGCTGTGCTGTGCTGTGCTGTGCTGTGCTGTGCTGTGCTGTGCTGTGCTGTGCTGTGCTGTGCTGTGCTGTGCTGTGCTGTGCTGTGCTGTGCTGTGCTGTGCTGTGCTGTGCTGTGCTGTGCTGTGCTGTGCTGTGCTGTGCTGTGCTGTGCTGTGCTGTGCTGTGCTGTGCTGTGCTGTGCTGTGCTGTGCTGTGCTGTGCTGTGCTGTGCTGTGCTGTGCTGTGCTGTGCTGTGCTGTGCTGTGCTGTGCTGTGCTGTGCTGTGCTGTGCTGTGCTGTGCTGTGCTGTGCTGTGCTGTGCTGTGCTGTGCTGTGCTGTGCTGTGCTGTGCTGTGCTGTGCTGTGCTGTGCTGTGCTGTGCTGTGCTGTGCTGTGCTGTGCTGTGCTGTGCTGTGCTGTGCTGTGCTGTGCTGTGCTGTGCTGTGCTGTGCTGTGCTGTGCTGTGCTGTGCTGTGCTGTGCTGTGCTGTGCTGTGCTGTGCTGTGCTGTGCTGTGCTGTGCTGTGCTGTGCTGTGCTGTGCTGTGCTGTGCTGTGCTGTGCTGTGCTGTGCTGTGCTGTGCTGTGCTGTGCTGTGCTGTGCTGTGCTGTGCTGTGCTGTGCTGTGCTGTGCTGTGCTGTGCTGTGCTGTGCTGTGCTGTGCTGTGCTGTGCTGTGCTGTGCTGTGCTGTGCTGTGCTGTGCTGTGCTGTGCTGTGCTGTGCTGTGCTGTGCTGTGCTGTGCTGTGCTGTGCTGTGCTGTGCTGTGCTGTGCTGTGCTGTGCTGTGCTGTGCTGTGCACGTCAGAGAAACTCCTAGCGATGACACAATAATTATGTATCGGCTAACACGAGCCCAACAGCTGACTGGCGATTTCTGCGGAACGTGCACTTTACGCACAACATGCATTAACGCGGAAACCCGCCGCGGTGCACGGAGAGGCCACACACACGGCCACGGCTACGTTTTGCAAGAAAATGTATAGATGACGTCATTTCGTGACTATGCCGTCGTCTAGTGCAGATAGACTATCGCAAGGATCCGTAGAAGGACCTGTTATCGAATACATCGAAGGGAAGATAATCCATCGCCGTCCAAGGGAAGCAGAGCAAGAGTCAACCGGACAGTCGAGACCAGAGTGCCTACTCTGTTTCAAACGAAAACGATATTTCGGACGAAATTCGCGTATTTCCTACAACGTTTCTCATTGGTTCCGACATTTCTTACCAACGAAAATTGTTTGACGTCTTCGTCGTTGTCGAATATAAACGTCAAACAATTTTCGTTCGTAGGAAATGGCGGAATTAATGAGAAACGTAGTAGGAAATACGCGAATTTCGTCCGAAATATCGTTTTCGTTTGAAACAGAGTAGGCCCTCAGCGCGTGTACGGCGGCACCGGCAGTGGACAACGTAGGGTTCAACTTAGACGAACAATAATACGAGTATACTATAATACTTACTTATATGTATTACTTACTGAATTTTAATATAACAAGTTTAGATGATGGAATTAATTATGATCAAATAGGTAACATTTGTGACACTAGAAAAAAAAAAAAAAAAAACTGAAATGTTGGTGGTCTGTTCCTTCCGTCGATTACGTATTAAACATGAGAATAAACACTACAAACTCTTCATGTTCTTTTCGTTACATAATAAAAAAAAAAAACACAACTAAATACCTACCTTCCTAGTTCTTTTCAGTGTTCTTTTTTTTTTGGGTCCCGTAGCCAAGGGTATTGGAACGGGCCACAGGAGATTATGAAATAAAACTTGAAAGATTATTTATTTATTTAGTTTTAAGGAAGACTAACAGCTAAAAAGATACAGTAGATAGAGAAGAATAACAATACAAAGCCATTTACAAGTCTCCACAGATAGTAAAATATTAGATAAAAAGAAAGGGAAACAAGTGAACCAATACCACCACCATTAAAACTATGCTTACCAACTTAAACAGACTGAAGTATACAAAGAAAAATATAATGAAGAAGAAACAAGCTCAATGCAGAATAAGAACATTAAGAATAAAAAATAAAATATATAAAACCGTGAAAGGGACAGCACACATCATACAGTGAAATACTAACTGCCCATTAGGAAATGTGAATTAAGTTTAAGTCTGTTATGAAATAATACTCAGCATTAGAACTCCGGTTTTAATGTAAAACACTATTTAAATGTTTTATTCAATCGTTCATTTTATATGCTGCAAAACTAGATGGGCTGACAGATGTCAGACAGATGCTTGAAGTTTTTGTTTATGCCAACAAAGGGTGCCAACGGAACCCTATTACCTAATAAGACTCCGCTGTCCGTCCGACCGTCTGTCCGTCTGTCAGAGGGCTGTATCTCACAAACCAAAATAGGTAGAAAATTTAAATTTTCACAGAATGTATACGTCTTCTATTGCCGCTACAACTACAAATATAAAATAGGGGGTCTCCATCATAGATTTAGGAGCTACAGATGGACTGCATAAAACACGAAAGTGAAGCCACCAAAGCAAATACAAAACAAAAAAGCGAATACAATCTCGCCTTATAACTACACAACTTGTCACGCACACAGATGTATGTGCCCATAGTGCCGCTCCTAGTTGTCTCGCACACATAAAATGCTACCCGGCTTCACATCGTTTGTTGCCAAGACTACATCTGCCTACTTCTATTAATCTGTGGTCCCCATAATATAAACTTGATATTTTTTGTACTTATTTTCTTCAGCTCGGTTTCCATACTAAAGATTTCAATGTGTGACTCTAAGGATCATCATTGTTGGGGATATTTCTTTATATGTATCTCAATGTATCGAATACGGGTTCCTTCTGAGCGGAAACCCACCGCGGCGCACGCTGTGCACGCAACGCACGAAATGACGAGGCTTCCACTAACTGCGTGGGTTCATGAAGTCAATTTCGTCATTTCGTGCGTAGCGTGCACCAGCGTGCGCCGCGGTGGGTTTCCGCCATAACGTAGGTATATCATACCTATATGGTGGCTGAAAACCCTTCTCGAGTTGGTCTCGCCTTGGGGGACGTACAGAAGACGGGAAGCCATATTACACGGCCAGGACCACACTGGTAAGGCGACCACCACGTTAAAGCGAGCAAACCTCATAATCATATGGCGGTGGCCGCATCACATAAGCAAAAATTTTATTAGAAATCGCCGTCGCCTCGCAATCGCCTTACCGATGCGATCACGGCCAAGGTGGACACCATTCTAGGCTCCATGTGGCTAACATGTATCCGTTCCTCCATCTCACAATAATTAGTGAACACAATAAGCTACATTGTGTCCCACCCGGAGCGTAGAGTCAAGCAAGAATCGAACGGGTCGAAACGGAAACGGTAAAAACCTCGATCGGGAGCCGGCAGACACCGCGGCGGCGGCGACGGCGGGCGTCCCTCGGGGGCAGGCCGGCGCTCGCGGCAGTGCGCCGCGCGCCTTCGCTCCGATAGAACGCCGCAGACCGTACTACGCAAACTAGAAACCGGCGATCGCGGAACGCGAGTGCGGACTCTGCCGTCGACTTCGACAGATCGCGAAATCGTATTTTCTCGTGCAACAGTGAAGTTATCATCACCGGTTATTTCGAACTTTGAATAACCGATTAGTCGGTAGAGCCGTCGGTAGGCATCGCGGGGTTCGGAACACTAGTGGTCGAGTGCAGTGTGGAGTGCAGTGGTGCGATGTGCAGCGCGGCACGCGTGCGGTGCGGGCGGTGCGCGCGCGCGCGTTGCGGGCGCGGGCGCGCGCGGTGAGGGCGGATGGCGCGCGCGCTGGTGCTGGTGTGGCTGGTGTGCGCGGGCGCGGCGGGGGCGGGCGCGGGCGCGGGCTGCGCGGCGCCGGCGCTGGCGGCGGGCTGCGCGTGCGGCGAGGGCGGCGCGCGCCTCGACTGCCGCGGCGCCGGCCTGCGCCGCCTGCCGCCGCTCCACCACAATTTGCTCTCACTGTGAGTGCACACCGCGGCAGATTACTTACGACAAAGACCAACCCTGTTATTACAACAAAGTTTACTTTTAGGGTTCCGTATCGAACGGGTGCTAACGGGACTCTATTACTAAGCCTACGCTGTCTGTCCGTCTGTCAGCGGGCTGTATCTCACGAACAGTATTAGGTAGAAACTTGAAATTTTCACAGAATGTCTGTTGCCGCTACAACAACAAATACCTACATAAAATAAAATGTAAAAATATATTCCCCATACAAAAAACATATTTTTTTGACGTTTTATTTTACGGGGTTACGAAACCATACCACCGTTTCATGTGCGAGTCCGACATGCACTTGGCCGGTTTTTAACACTTTTTTTCGAAAAAGTTTACTTTTAGTCACACAAAGTTTTTGTTTTTTTTAATGACATTTACAATATTTAGTAACATTAAATTTAAATTGTACTTATCGGCTGATTGAAATCCGACTATGCTTATGTTACCGTTTAGGTGTATCCCCAGGGCGAGGGGCGGCGGCGCCACTTTGACCCGGCGAACTTCGTACCCCTCAGAATTAACCGCTACATTCGTGACATTGACCCTTGACAGTACCACACAAGAGTCTCTTTCCGAACACACGATTTACAGTGACATCGACAGAATGAAGTGAAGTGTCAGATAGCGTCATCCCAGTCAAATTAACCGACATCTGGCGAGCAAAATTTTTTTGGTCCATTGGCATGAGGCGTTGAGAGTCATTCGTAGAATTTTACACATATTTACTTTCTAAACTACTCTATACATGTCCTCGAGCGAGCACACCTAAACTGCAATTATAATAAAAATAAGCTTGAACCTGATGGTAACTGTAGCAAGGCCCCGCGCTCGGCGACGCGGGCGGCGGCGGCGGCGGCGGCGAGGCGGCGGCGGCGGCCTCACCGCACACCTCACCGCCACTCGAAGCGTGACTCGCGCAATGACTGCTGAGAGGTGCACACCCCGTTGATGTCTTTTATACGCACTTGTGACTATCCGTTCAATACACCTTCCGAGTGCATTTCATGTCGCTTCCGTTGACAATAATTAGTTTAGATAAGGTTCTTAGCCATCACCCCAGTTCAACTCCAGAGTTATTTTTTTTTTGGTTTTTTGTATAAAATAATCTATGGAAATAATATAATAATGTACAGTTGTGGTCATATAATTAAGAACGACTTGAAGTTACAGAATTTTTTTATCTGAGTCATGTCATGTGTAGTTATTGTTCCTTCTTAGAACTAACTAGTTATGTTATGAAATAGCCACAAGAATAGAGCAAACGGGATTAGGACTACAGAATAAAATCGCTCACTATTTTTGTAACAAACTTTATTTATTCTCAAAAGTAACAATTTCAAATAGTAATGGAGCTGGACAAATAATTAAGAACGATTTATTAAACTGCTCGAGAGTTGCTTTATATGAAACTCAGATTAAATTAAATCGCATTAATATGAAGTGCGTGAATAAAATAAGCAATTTAATACATTTTAAACTAAAACTAATATTTAATAGCATGTCCACGGCTTTTAATAACTGCTTTACACCGGCGAGGCATTGACTCTATCAATTTCTGACATTTCGCAAGAGACATAGAGTGCCATTCTTCTAAGAAAACGTCATACAGCTCTCTTAAATTGCCACACTGTCGATTTGAAACCTTCTTCTTGACTTCGCACCAAAGATGTTCTATAGGGTTAAGATCTGGGCTGTTAGCTGGCCAATCTAAGACAGACACTGATTGCGATGTGAGAAATTCCTTAACGGTGCATGCAGTATGCTTTGCATCATTATCGTGTTGAAATGTCCAAATAACCGGAAGCACGTCTTCAGCATAAGGTAACATTGTTTCTTCCAGTATATTTTTGTATTGGAATTGATCCATGTTTCCTTCTATCAGCTTAACAGGTCCAATATCATACCCAGAAAAGCACCCTCAAATTTTCACATTTCCCCCACCATTCTTTAATGTCACTTTTGTGTACTTAGGGTCAAATTCTTTATTCGAAGGGCGTCGTACATATCTTTTTCCATCAGAACATACCCTGTTTATTTTTGTCTCGTCAGAAAAAAGAACATTTTTCCACTGTCTAAATGTCCAGTTTTCATACCTTCTTGCAAATGCAATCCGGGCCTGCCTATGGCATCGTTTCAACATGGGCACCTTCCTTGGTATCCTTCCGTGCAACTTTTTTTCTACCAAACGCCTTCGAATAGTGCGTGCCGAGATTGCTGAAGGGTTGTTTTCACCAAAATATTCCTTTCTCAGCTCATTAGACCCTTTAAAAGGATATTGCTTTGCCAAACGAACGATATTTCGATCATCTCGACGAGATGACTTTCTCTGTTTAGGTACACGCGGAACATTTGAGGTAGTTTGATACGTGGCAAAATGCTTCACAGCATGGAAAACCATCGTTTTAGAGCATTGCAGGTGGTCGGCTATCTTTTTATACGACCAGTTCTTCTCGCGAAGTTTTATTATTACTTCCCTTGTAGATTTATCACAACTTTTATTTTTCCCCATTATTTTCTATGAAGCAATCACCCGCACCAAATGGCGCCAAAATTATACGAATTTATAGTGAACTACAACCTCATAGCCACAGAGAGTTGTCTATTTAAATTTGAATAAATAAAAAAACTATTCAGCGTTCTTAATTATGTGACCAGCCAGTAAGTAGTAATACTAGGTTTAGATCTAATGTAAAAAGTTTACCTATTTATTTTTTAGCAAATCATGTGTATCAACGAATGTACGGCTAGTATGGTTAAAGTTTTGCGATACCGAGTGAAATACAAAAAAAAATACAAACAGTTACTTTTACTTGTTAGTTTCATAAAATCTTCTCTATAAATAAGCGTTCTTAATTATATGGCCACCACTGTATATACAGGTGTCCCACAACTTTGCCACATGGCGGGAAAGTACCTTAAATACTGTAGATAGAGAATTTTATGAATCAAGACTTCATTTTTATTTTAAAAACAATGCGAACTGCATTCAAAGATTTTCGAAAAGTCGCTTGCCACACTCGGGAATCGAACCGGCTAGAATCCGAAAAAATAACACCCTGTTCTTTTATGGCATCAATCGATAGGATCAATGATAAGGACCAAATCTCTCTAACAAACATGGTAAATTAAATAAAAGGAAAACCATGAAATCTAAACTTATAAATTCAAGAATTCAAAGATAAAGTGTATCCACAAAAAAATGGAGCTAATTTCGAGCAACAAATTAGTTAGTTTACCATTTTCAATTAAAATAAGTGAAGATTTTATGGTTTCCTTTCATTACAAAAACTCGCTTGCCACACTCGGGAATTAAACCGGCTAAAATCCGAATAATAACATCCTGTACTTTTATTGCATCAATCGATAGGATCAATCATAAGGGTAAAATCTCTCTAATAAACATAGTAAATTAAATGAAAGTAAACCCATAAAATCGTTACTTATTTTTAATTTTAACTTATTTTAATTCTTATAAGTTAAAATATCATGGTTTTCCTTTCATTTAATTTCCCATGTTTGTTAGAGAGATTTGATCCTTATGATTGATCCTATCGATTGAAGTCATAAAAGTACAGGTTGTTATTTTTTGGGATCTTAGCCGGTTCGATTCCCGAGTGTGGCAAGCGAGTTTTCGAAATTCATTGAATGCAGTTCGTATTATTTTTAAAATAAAAATGAAGTCTTCATTCAGTAAAATTGTCTATCTACAGTATTTAAGACACTTTCCCTCCATGTGGCAAAGTTGTGGGACACCCTGTATATGTCCAGTTTTACTTTTACGGGGGTGAACTGTTTCCTTGGTTATACGTGTAATGTGGTATATCCTGAGAATAAACGGGAAGCAGTGAACCTGCGAACTCCGATGGTCTTTTCATTAGATTTCTGCAGAGCAGTCGTGTGTAGGCGAGTGTATGTAGGGCTGGGGCGGGCAGCCCCCGCGGCGGCGACGACGCTAACACTAATAACTGCCGGTGGCTGCGTCGCGCAGTGATTGATGGCGCTGTTGGGGAAGGAACGACGCTCGCGGCCGGGGTGTGGCGGTGGAGGGGGGGACGTCTGTCAGCTTTTAATAAGTGCGGAATTTTCGCAATTTTTCGCAACAAGACGTGATACAAATGTACGGCTCGTAGACATACACATAACACAAGTAATCGCATAACATCCACGGCAACCGTCTTTGGTAATGAACAACATGGACGGATAATGTACCTAGTTATTCGTGTTATGTGAAACATACCTAGTTACCTAACATGGAGCGAACTAATACATCATCAGGTTTATTCTGCCCTGAAAAGTTAATTCAGCTTACTTCAGTACACAATTCTTCCCAGACGCTCTTCCGTTCTTTATGTCAATCTACTTTTACTTTCATTTAATTTACCATATTTGTTAGAAAGATTTGATCCTTATGATTGATCCTATCGATTGATGCCATAAAAGTACAGGATGTTAATTTTTGGGATTTTAACCGGCGATTCCTGAGTGTGGCAAGCGAGTATTCGAAAATGTTTGAAAGCAGTTCGTATTGTATTAAAAATAAAAAAGAAGTCTTCATTCAGTAAAATGTTCTATCTACAGTACTTAAGATACCTTTTTTCCCTCCATGTGGCAAAGTTGTGGGACACCCTGTATAAGCGACAGGTTCAAGCTGTTATCTATAGTAATACCTATTATAAATACGAAAGTAACTCTGTCTGTCTTTGTGTATGTTACGCTTTCACGACTAAACCGCTGAACCAATTTTGATGAAATTTGGTATGGAGATAGATATGACCCTGGAGCAGAACATGTGTGAACACATGTCTGGTTCCTGAGGGATTTTAAAGTTAACACGGACGAAGTCGAAGGTAATTGTATTTGCAGCCGTGTCCTCGTGCCCAGCTGTGTCCCTCAAGGTTCATTGCTGCTCGCTCCCTTGCCCGCTATGCACTTACAAATCAACCTCTGCCCAGAACAGATGTGGATCGGGATTATGGCGTTTGTCATGACTCCAAACTACTTAAGTACTATTTTACGAAAAAGTGTATTAGCGCTCTTGGTTTTATTATACGACTCTCGAATTATTTAACCAGCTTGTAACTCAGACATACAAATGTCACTGGAATACGCGTCGCAAATCTGGAAACACGCTTTAAGAAGATAGAATTGAAAACGTCTAAAATGTTTATTGAATACCCAGAATCCAAACACTATACAAAACTGATCAATATTAAAATGTCAGTGCCTTTATAGTACTCTACTCCTTGTCTCGCTGCAAAATAGGTATAATTATGCAAAGAATTCGCGTCCGACCCCTTTCTCACAAAAGTACCTAGGTACCTACTGCGAGGAAGGATTGTCTTACATTTCTAAAGGCACCTTCATAGGTCAGTAAGCAATTCATCTGTTTTATTTACTGCTATTTATGTCTTGCACTGCTGTTTATTATCTTATTCTACAGCTATACGCGAAAACTTGTAAATGTATTTCTATCATCTTTATTATTTCATATTTTATCCGAAAAGGACCCAAATGTCCGGTAGGTAGGTACTTCAGCAAATCTAGCACTCACTCTTCCAAAAACGGTTTCAATAACTTCAAGTCATGATGAGCGGGGCGTGCGATCAGCTATCGCGATGACGCGACGACGACGGGCGGCGCGGGCGGCGCGGCGCGGGCGGCATGTCGCGGGGCCGCGCTCTGCCATCAATCATCTCGAAGCGGTTCATTCGCCCTCGAACGAGGCCACCGCTGCCGCCCGCGCCGCGCCGCCCGCGCCCAGCCCCTTCAGGAACCACCTAACGTCCTAACGCCTATTAATTTATGCCAGCTTGTCCTCATTTTGTGGAAAGCCTTTTTTATTGCTTGTTTATGACCTAGTTAAGTCTGAAGCATTTAATATTTATTTATTAAAATATATAAATTAATTCAATACTTACTAGAGTACTAAGTCCATTGGTCTACGGCGCTTCTCAAAATAAACTAGTTATTTACTTAAATTACTACTAGCACTATTTTTATGGTGGCTCCTATATGACGCTACTCGAAATAAACCTAGGTAGATGGCTGGCTGGATGGATGGCTGATTGATTAGTAATTATTACCGCGCGACTCGACACGCTGGACGCGCGCGGCAAGGTTCGAGTGACATTGGAGCTTAGGGAGGTACTAATTAAACAGTTCACTTTCTTTAGAGTAGCCCCGTGGACGAATGCCCTATAGCAACATACCAGAGTTGCAACTCTCTTTATTTTATCAAGGGTTTGTTTTAGAATCGTCACATAACTTTTAGCCACTAAATAAATAATATAGTGTCTTGACTGATCTTCTACGAAAAACTACTACTACATGGTCTATTTAAATAGATTTAATTATACGTCAAAGTAATATAGGGTCTACGTTTTGAAGATAAAGCTCAATCTATCACTTAAATTGTTCGTCTGTGGGTGCTCTGTGGGTAATGCCCGCGCCGCGCGAGCGTACATTACGTACGGCTCGCGTCTCTCGTAAATCACATTAGCTTTACTTTACGACTCAATTACAACGCGAATAAATAAAACCCGGGCTCGGCCGCCGGCGCGACGCGACGCGGCACTTCATGGCACTCTTCAAAATGTTACATGAAGCTTGTTTTATTATGCGCCACCTCATTGCGCGCTCGATCACATCAGTATCTAATGTAGTAAGTAGTATCAATTTGTCCCGTAAATACCTGATGAAACCTTAGCTCCTCAAAAATGCAACACAACTTCCTTAATTTAGAATAAAAAAACGTCAAAGGTATAAGAGATGAACAATTGAGATGAGATAAATTAAAATAACATTTAGGTATTATTATTATAATTAGTAAAGTGATTAAACTACATTATGATATAATAGTACATTACTGCCGCGGTCTCTAATGAGTGTGTTGTTGACCGCGTTGTTGATGGCCGAAAGCGCGGCGCAGCGCAGCTCCAGGCCTTCACAGCGCGGTCAGCATTGCAACCCTTGATGGACAAGCTAAAATAAAGGCCGAGACCAAAGGTCGAGGCCTTTATAGCGCGGCCAGCAAGGGTAGCTATGATGACCAAGCTTGGAGGCCGTGAGCGTAGCGAAGCTTAGCTTGAGGCCATTATAGCGTGGTCAGCAGTACACTCATTAGAGACCAAGGCTTGTATAGTGCTTTACTCAAAACTGCGACTATTAGTTTAAACAAAACTAGCTAAGTGGGTATAAAAATTAATACAATTATATTTATATTTTACGAACTATATCTATAGTTGTGTATTTTCTCTGTTTACATTTCCATGGCAACGGCACGACCAACTCGTTTTTAACCTTCAATCAGTTTTTTTACGAACATAAACATACCTGTTTGTTACGTTTCCATGGCAAAGGTCAAATAACAAATATAATGACGATAATACCGGGTAATAATACATTGTATGTCTAGTAGCTCTTTCAGTACGACAAATCCGATTTAGCTCGAAGAAGGTTTGTGAAATAATGACAACATTATAAACTTTTTTGAGTAAAGTAATTTAATAAAATCGAAGATAACTTAAAACATTGTCATTACTACCTACTTTGAGTTTGCTTTGACCAGTTTGAAGTAGGTAACTTGCATGCACGAAGCGTAGGTACCTACCTTATTTTCATAGCAATAATATATTCAATCAATACACTTATAATTAAATAACATGGATGATGCAAAATATCTTCAATGGCATTCGAAATCGATTTATTTTAGTGGGAATACACGTTCCTTTGACGTTTCTGTGCCAGTGACAGCAGAGACCGGACCGTCCAAATAACCATAGACAAAAAACGTATCATTACCTACAGCATAAGAAAGAGCATATTTAATTCAAAACTACTGTAAAGTAATGTAGTTATTATTGCGTAATGTACTAAGAAATAGCAAAGTACTATTATGTAAATACGATTTTTCTATTTTCATGGGCATTATTGTAGAAATAATGTGAACGGAACATCATTTGAAGAAAGTCAAACAAATGCACACAAATGCATGTCCCGGGTAGGAAACGAACTTACGACCTGCAGCGTGAAAGGCGCCATCGCGCCAACCACGCGAACGGGCCCGTCAAAACAAACAATAATGTGGAAGTGGAAACAACATTTTTTTTTATGCTAAATTAAATCCCCTATTCGGAAATCGAATCCCATAAGCAAAAGGTTATAAAACAAAAACCGGCCAAATTCGTGTCGGACTCGCACATAAAGGGTTCCGTACCACCGTAAAATATAAACAAACATACCCAAAATGGTGATATTTAAAGTCACACGTTGAAGTCTTTTGTATGGAAACCGACCATAAGACAAATAAGTTAAAAATATTACGTTTTTTGTGTGGTGATTTTTAAGTTTTATTTTATTTTTAGTATTTGTTGTTGTAGCGGCTACAGAAATACACATTGTGTAAAAATTTCAAGTCTCTACCTATTACGGTTCGTGAGATAGAGCTGACAGACGGACAGACGGACAGACAGACGGACAGCGTAGGCTTAGTAATAGGATCCCGTTGGCACCCTTTGGATACGGAACCCTAAAAATAAGAAAGATATTACTGTAATACTTTTATTTTGAGGCGTGAGAAAACTTGATACCTACCAAGAATGGGCATGATCCTTTATGTGGCCACTTGTTGTGAAGTTTGTATAGCTTGTAATCCAATGAACCAATAATTTAATTGCGTATTGTACCCAGTGGATCCATCAGCGGAAGAGGATTTATTCCTATTTCCTCACCATTTATAGACTCACAATCCCAGGACGGGGCAATTAGTAGCAGGAGCCCCCCTGGCCGCCCGCCCGCCACCCGGCCCGTGGCGCGGCGTGGCCGTGGGCGGCGTGAGGCGGTGCAATCCTGAGCACTGATAGAGGAGCGCGCTGCGCGGCCTCGCCTCGGGCTTATTGCGCTATATTAATGTTTTCACAAGTCCACTCGACAGCGACACCCACTGCCCTCGTGACGGAAAATCTGCAGATCGATAATAAGGAGACTATTATTACTCGCACTGCATTACAAGTCACGCGACTTCGCACAAAACAAAACAAACAATTTCATATTTATTACTTTATACATCGCCGGTATTCTGCGCTACATCTGAGGCGAAGGATGCCATACCGGACACTTTCTTTCTACTAACACTGATAAGTGTTAGTGATAACTTTCCAAATACACTAACTTCAGTATCCACACCACATTGTAACTTATGTATGTTTTAAATTGGATTATCCATCCGAACATCAAAGTCCAATCAACATACCAGCATAGATCATCTAGGTACGTTGGGTTTGTGTCGTCAGTCAGAAGATGCAGGCCAGGTAGGAGTTGCATGTGGAATGTGGGTGGCGGTGTATAAATACGCGGCTATATTCGGCCTGGAGTTGCGTCCATCCCGGGCGCAACTCACGCGCAGCAGCGCCCGCGCCGGCGCCGTGCTGCTCTAACATAAATTACACATTTCTATAAATGTAGAGCAGTGTCGCAACGCATCATGCCATTTACATTACACATGTGGTCGGCAGTCGGCAGTCGGCAGTCGGCGGCGATTACTAAATCAGATTATCTTAATATTTAGATAAAATTATAGCACACTAAAGATACCAAGAAAAGAGGGAGACACGTGCCTGTCCAACTAAACGGAGTCCATGGACACAGAACGAATAACTCGCTTGCAGAAAATAAGTTGATAAAAATATGTCGGTATTGCGAATGTGGCTTATCTTCTGGTGAATAATGCCTTCTTATGTATTGAAATATAAGTTAAGTGACGAAATGCGAGTGCGATACACATATGTGATTTTTGCTGCATGCAGTGGTGCGCTGGCAAATGTTCAGTGATTGCGATGTTAGAAGGTACCTACACTACCTACTATAGCTGCTAAAATAATACATTAATGTAGCGCACTCTTTTTTTATACATACACCTACATTAGAATACCACCACTAACAATAAATGGGTCCAGCGATGAGATGATACTGATTGATGCATTCAATGACGATACGATATCAACTGATACGATGTTAATAATTAAACAATATATTTACCGCCATTTCCCTCTATAAAAGTTTAAATCTTTTAGTAGTAGAGACATCGTGTCCGTAAACGTAAATATTTTACACTGCTCACAGTTTCGAGTGCACGTAGAGAAGTTTTGCAACGGGCTTAACAATAGTCCTTTACATACCTAATGCATAAATAAAAATACATAAATAATATACCTAGGTACCTTCTTTGTTTCCGGAAATATGGAAGTACAGCTTATTATTATCCAACACAATACACCTACTTACTTACAATATTTAGTACTATCTTTATGGTCCAACATTATTCTACCACTGCATACTGACATATTTAACGAACATAATCATCATCATTGATCATCATCTTTGCCAACTGTCATAATTATCATTATAATTATTACCAACCAAGCTGCAATAAAAAAGGAATTACAAAAAACCGGCCAAGTGCGTGTCGGACTCGCACATAAAGGGTTCCGTACCACCGGAGAAGAAAAACCTCAAAAATATCAAGTTTCTTGTACGAGGACCTCTTTTTTTTTTTATTTTTTTTTTTTATTGGACTGTGGTGGCTAAAAACCGTACGGCCCGCCTGATGTTAAGCAGTTAGCGTAGCCTATAGATGCTTACAATACCAAAGGTATTGCTCGCACATTGCCGACCTGAAGGGGAGTGGGAAATTTTATGAAATTTTTAGTATTTGTTGTTGTAGCGGCAACAGAAATACACATTCTGTGAAAATTACAAGTCTGTACCTATTACGGTTCGTGAGATACAGCCCGCTGACAGACGGACAGCGCAGGCTTAGTAATAGGGTCCCGTTGGCACGCTTTGGGTACCCATAAAAACTGCATGTGAAGGCGTGTCACGCGGCACGCGGCACGGCGCGGCTCGCGGCGCAGTGTGCCAATAATGATGGATGTGCAGCAGCTGCGCTATCACTTGCACACACTACTCGCGTGTTCTCGGCGCGTTCAATTGATCATGATGATGCGCGACGCATGTGTGTAACTGTGCAGTACTTCACCCAGCGCGGGCGAGTGTCGTGCGTATGCGTGTGCGTGTGCGTGCAGTGACAGTGCGCTCTCGCGGCCGCACAGGCGCGCGGCCGCGACCGCTGACGCAACGAGGCCGCCCTCCATCTGGACGGTGCGGACTGATGATGATCCAGGGTTGCCGCACTACGTACCAAGCTTGAGCTTAGTTATTATATCGCCACGGAACGGAGAGTTGAATTAGAACAGTACATAATAACATGATTCCCAGTAGTTTAAATTTCAGTCTAATAGCCTTGCAATTACTGGATGGAATGGGGAATTTAGTTGGAAGCCACAATCTACGGTCGTTGAGCTAAAACGTTGTAGATAATTATATAGCGGGGAGTCTCTAAGGTTTTGAAACATCTTGCTGGAAAAGCGTGTTTACTAACTAGTATCATCTATCTTCTAAATATACAAAGAATCAAAGTCCTGACTGACTGTCTGACAGACAACGCACAGCCTAAACCGCTGGTCGTAGGAACTTGAAATTAGGAGGGTGTATTTGATGTGTAGAGGTGTACTAAGCCACCAACCAATATCACCAATTCCGGCTAATCTCCGAAACGGCTGGACCGATTTTGACGGGACTTTTACTGGAAAATACGATACAAGATATGGGATATAGGAGACGGTATACGGGATTCGGGATACGGGATATCCGGGATACAGGATCCGGCAAACCGAAAACGGGATACGAGATATACGGGATCTGGGATTCGTGATATCCGGGATACGGGATCCGGCAAACGGAATTCGGGATACGGGGTCCAGGATCCGGGATCCAGGAAACCGGTTCCGGGATCGGTAAACAAGATCCGGGAAACGGTATCCGGGATCAGAGATCCGAATTTTTAAAATTTAAATTCTGCGCGGAATTAAGTTGCGGGCAAAAGCTAGTACTGCTATATGCATCATCGGGGTGAACAAAATGCTGCTGCTACATCTTAAAAGCCTTCTAATTCAATAAAGATTGAAGCATTCAAACCAGACAAGTCGTGTTTCGAACGGATAATTATACTCCAAAATTGTGTTTTCACTGAACTAATCTCGTAAGTCGTATTCGCGAGTCGCGATCCAACAATGATAAATGGTACCGATAAAGAAGTTTCATTTCAATAAATGAAATACATATTAGCGTGCGAGCCGCCCGCACCGCGCCGGTATCGCTGTGGATTGCGTTAATATTCCGCACATTCCGTTACAAATGTGTGCTGCGCGGTGTGCAGTATGCGGCGAGTAGTGGGTGACGACGACGGTGCGTTTCTGGCGATGACACTGGGATGCTGTGGCAGCGGCGCGGGCGCCGCGGCGGCGGCGGCCGGCGCGGTGCGGGGCGCTTCGCGATTTCTGCATGTCGAGCCGAGTGGCATCATGTCGGCGAGTCACGTCGCGCCGCGTGTTTGAACAATTACACACATTGATTTTTAAACGAGCATAACGAACGAACGAACGAGGGTTGCTTAGTGAAGCTCGGAAACTTGCAAGGCATTCTTATAAAAAAAAAAAGAAATCGTTCCACCAAAGTGATAGTAGATAATGCCTAGTCTACATAATTTCATACCTGATTCAATTGTCATTCGAAACATTCAAAACATTTAATGCGGCCGCATTGCGAGTAAAAACCGCGCGGATTTTATTCGTGCGGTGTATTTACCGCACCGCTCCTTCTCAAATTGCGCGGTTTTAAAACCGCAAGTGTGGATACATTCATTCATAATGAATCCATGGGTTACAGAACTGCAGGGAAAAACCCGCGCGGTTTTCAATCGCAATGCGGCCAGTCTCAAAAAGGTGGATGTTGTAAGAGTACCTATAGAGGCACGTCATATGTCCAGAGCTGGCGCATAGGTGCAGTGCACATACATCAGCACCGCACCTATGCATATCTGTCTGGCAGTGCGAGCGTAGTGATGTCGGTTGTGTTGTGTGTGGAGTGCGCGTGGTGGTGTCATGCATGTGCGTGCGGTGCGGCCCATTCACCGGCGGCTGTGGGTCGAGGCCGGCGCGGGCGCACGCCGCGCCGCGCCCCGCTCTGGCCGCTAGCCAATACGCCCGCGACCCACACCAGATCAGAGCGTTCGGAATATAGGTATAACAAATAATTCCATCCAGCAATGGACCGTACTTAGATTAAAAATTACTTTTGTAAAAACCGATCAAAGTCAAAGTCAAAATATGTACTTATTCATGTAAGCTAAAGGAAGCACTTATGAATAGTCAACATAGGTAAACATTTTAGTATTTCTCGAAAGAGTATTCGGTTCCGAATATGCTTACGTCTATTTATTCCGCGGGGCGCAATCGACCGACGCTTTTTATCGCAAAACATACCTATTATCGCGACGCGATAACGGCGGGGTATTTAACATATCGATGCCAGGAGTCAGGACCCGCCGCCGACGTGAACACTCTCGTGTCAAATACGGTCATTACGGTAATGTTTAACATGTAAGCGGAGTGATTTGTAATTTTAATTAAATACCGAGTGTACGGCCAGCAACCGCTATTTATCACGCGAAGCCTGCGGTATTGGTTGACCAACATCGCGCGGGGTGACGGAGGGCGAGTGAATTAATTGAGTGGTAGCTGAGCTGGTAGCCTGGTAGGCCCCGGCCGTGTCGGCGGCCGATGCCCCGCGTACTGCGCCTCACCCTGCCGCCGTGCACACCCCCCACACCCCCCCGCTCGCCCACCCGCCGCGCCGGCTGCAGCCCCGTCAAATGCACACACAATGGTATCGACTAAATAAACTTTTCTGTCTGCTCGCTGTGTCAGCGCGACTGTATCCCCCCTACAAAGGAAGATCGCACTGCATTGTGACCTTTTGACTTTTGATGCCCGGTTGTATATAGAGATCCTTATTTAGCAGACTTTTCTTGATTATTACGAGGGAGTACGCAAGGCAGAAACCAAAAGATTTGTCGAGCTAGGTTCACTCATAAACTTCTTCTATAAATGAGAGCGTTTGTAATAAAATGGATATTCTTTATAGGTATGTGTACTATACCATGTACCTATTCCCGAAGCATTCATAAAATCGGCGAGGACACCACCTATCATAGGTAGGTATGTCAGTGACGCTCAGCACGTGGGTGCCCGCAGCGCGGGTGCTGCGCGCCGGGCGGCCGCGGCCGGTGAATGGGCGAGGGTGCAGGGGTGCAGGGATGCGGGGGTGCGGGGGCCAGGGTGTAGGTGTCGGCGACCGCGGCGCGCCCGATGATGGATGGCGCCAATAACGAGCCCGCCGCAGCCGAAGGTCGTTATCGGCTCCGCGCACTAGCACTAGGTACGTCGACACCGGAATCACTCCAAGTCTAAAGATTTCAAGAGTTTCAGAAGCAACTACCTATCAGACTAAAGAATTACATTTGTTGCAATTTTAAATGCAGAAGCTCGCAGTTTCCCTAATGATGAATTTCAATCTCCAAGCATTAGTTGCCTCCTGATCTTTTTAACCATTTTCCCATCTCTTCTGGCAATATTTTCCATCCAATAAAGTGAGGGTTGGGTAAATGACGCCATGCTCTACAACAAAGGAAATGCGCACATAGGACAAAAACACATTTGCTGAGGTAGGAGATCCGCCGCGGATAGAACCAAGCGCGGCGCATGGACATGGACATGACTTTGAACACATGACACTCCACCCGCATGATAGGACCGCAGAGATTCCTCGCGATCGATGGAAGAACAAAGTCTCAACATTCCGTTACAACAACAACCTACACTCGCTCAACCAACTTCATGACATATGGTTTCTGGAACACAAGTTTGACAGTCCGTGTCTGTTCGCAGCAAAGTTTCTTGGACTTCTGGGACAAGTCACAAGCTATTATAAAATATTATATTGTCCTCGAGTCATCTACGTAAATACTATTAAAATAACTATAATATAGGCACAATGTGCGGGAAGTAAAATACTGCAATAGTTGAGTAGAGATAATAAAACTAACGACCAATAAATCAAGCCACTATCTACACGTCGCTCGCTATCGTAAACAAGTCGCGGGCGAGAGGAGGGTGTGGGATGCGGCGGGGGGGAGGGGGGTCGATTGCGACCAGAACCAGCCCACTGCTGGATTATAAAGCTTCTCAACTCAAGTTTGAGATGCGAGACTATACATTTTGTTTCTGTAGCCAATCCTCATCCAAAATCGCGCAACCTGTACATTGTTGGTATTGATTGATATTTTCATTATCTTGTTCAAGCTTAACTTAATTTTTACGAGGCATACTTAAGTAGGTCTGTTTGGCAGCGGCCGGCGCGGGGCGGCCGCGGCGCGGCGGCGCGGGCGACGCGCGGGCGCGGGCGCGGGCGCGGGTGCGGGCGCGGGCGCGTGGTGGCCGACGTTATTGCGCGGTTTACGAGCGAACTTTTGTGTGCCTCGCGCTCGTTATGCCGATATCGTTATGTTTTATCGCTATCTGAGACTGACAACAGCCAAATAAATTGATCGTTATGAGCATTGAGTGGCGCGGTTATCGCCACATCACTAACAAAGGTCGTTGTCTTGTTGCTCAATGCGACTACAGCCATACACAATCATTAGAATAGCAACTAAAGTATTAGGTAGGTACTTATAATATCAACAGTTAAACAGATTTGTAACATTAACGTTTCACCAGGATATCAGATAGGACGCGACAAGTGGTGAAACTCCGCAAACATGTTTCTTTTTTAGTCAGTGGAACACAGGACAGGTGGATCTTCCTGTGGGGGTGCTATTTCACAAATGAGATAGGTATTTTATTAAGTGAATAGTTGTGCATGAAGCAAGTTGTTTGTGCGTCCCATACCATACCATACACAAGTGAATGTCACAATCATACACATCAACTGTCATGTATGAGTGACGGACGCGACGTTATCTCCGCGTCTCGACTCTGCCGTGTCGACTACTCAAGGCTTACTTTAACTTCAGGTTCAACGTTTCTTATTTTGATTGTTATCAAAAATCACCACATGATAAATCCCCGTAACTCGAGTTCCGGGGAGGAGCCTAGGAGGAATGCCCAGGAGTGAGACGTTAAAAAGGCTAATATTATTTGTGACAATGTTTATTTTAATCGTTTGGAGCCAAAATGTTGGCCAAATTAGCCAAATTGTTGTTTTGCATATTGTGTACCTCGGGTAACTCGGGATGATGTAAGGATTCGGACAATACCCCATACATCTAAATCGGTTCAGGCATTTTAAAGCCGTGGCGAATAAAATAAACTTATACCTACCTACACGAACCCTGAAAACTTACACTCCTTTTTTGGGCAGTCGTGTAAAAAGAGTAAGCAGGTGAATTTTTCAGGTGGGCGTGCATGGCCAAATCGAAGGAATAGCGAAAAGTACTCAAAGGAGTCTCGGGCCCGATTTTGATAAAAACTAAAAGAGCATCATTTGATTTTTGAAAATTCAATATTCCTAGCCAGGAATATATAGCCGGCTAGCTTGGCGATGCACGCCCACTTGAAAATTTCAACCTGTATATGAGAGATATTAAAGTATTTGTAACAACCGTAACTCAATATTATTAGTCGGAACAAGACGTATTGGTGAGCTTGTGTGTCCGTCTGTAACAGTGATGCGTTGTGTTGTTCGCAGGGACGTGTCGAGCAACAACATCAGCACGCTGCCGCGCGACGCGCTGCACCCCGCCACCGGCCTGCGCGAACTGTGAGTTGACTTGCGACACTTGCCACTTGTAATCCGTACCTACTATACCACGGCAAGTATGTTCGATGTTGGGTTCAAAATCTCTCAGACATTCGGCTTTGAACGAGCTGCCCCGAACGGAGAAAAGACTTGCGAATCCTTTTCCGCGGCTCGTATTCACTGTTACAAGTGTCTGAGGACAGGCAACTCCTGGACATCGCAAATTTCCCCGAAACACCAGGTGTGTACTTAAATGTTTGTCAGTATATGAGCGATCCTCTTCTTGTGGTAGCATGTGCAGTGGCTCATGTTCGATGCTAAAAAGCTTTCAAGTTTACCGCCCCGATAGTCGGGCAACGGTGGCTTAGCACAGTGTTAGCTAACGTACGTTCTGTGTATACGAATTTGTCTACACTGAGCTTACGTCACAATCAGAGTCAAATTAAAACGCAATGACTAACTTTCCCAATAGAGCAGACGCGGCAGACTCCATTTTTTGTTCTACAAGCATCAGTGCGATTTATCCCTACATTTAGTCAAATCTGTTACAAAAGCAAATGCAATGCTTTGATCGCCTAAAGACCGTTATAAATTTCGTCGATATTTGCTCACATCCATCTCCAAACATTCCAACTACTATCTGCCGCCGCCGCCTCCAGCCTTCACTATGAAATGGAAAAGGACTCTTCTAACAACACAACGAATATCAGACAAAATAGCGAATATATCGACAATTTCAGACAATATGATATACACAACTATGCTACATACCTTATAATATTTTCACTTACAATACGGCGATACTCAAATTAATACATTGGTTTGAGTAAATTTTTCGACATGGAATAAACCACGAATTTATAGCATGGCTACCCGAATGTTGGCGAGCCCGACCGATGACTAACTTGAACCCGACCACTATTACCATTATTTTCATGTCGCTTCTCGTTGGCTCTACTGCTAATGTGGTCGATTAATCAGCTAAATTCAAAACACAAATCTGTTTCACCACCGCTGGATGCCCAAAAATTATCGAAGACGGGAACTTTTTAGTTTTTTTTTATTGTACTTACGCCAGTCGTCTTCAGTTGAAATTTAAAGAGGTGACCTTACACTGCATGTTACATCTGCGTGGAGTTTATATGCCGCTGCCGCTGCCGGCGACGCGACGCGCGAGGCCAGCTTGCGAGAAGAGCTCATAATTTGCTCGGTCGTGCTCCTTTCGCGTTCAATGAGCACGATTTACCGCGACATGAAGAGTTCTCTGTTCATAACCGCTGCCGGAAGAAAAGCTCCAGTTACATTATTTCAATAAAGTTTCATTACTAGCATAAAAGTTATAAACTTGTAACTATTTAAAACTTTTTTAAGAATTAAGTAGGTAAGTAAGCACATAGTTCAATTTAATTATTAAACATTAAGAAAGTTGTTTCAAAATTTAGAATGAACACGGCAGGCCCCAAAATCTACCTGTGATTTTGTAACTCCCATTTCAAACCAAACACATTTATCATGAGGAAGCCTACTCTATACATCACATAAGTAACCTGAAAATGAATGAACGTATGAAACGAAGAAAGACTGCCCTGAAATCCCGGCCCGCTTTAAGTCAGTTAATCCCGGTAACGGACCGCCCGCAAACGAGCCTCGCTCTACATTATACTCCTGCGTACGCCGCCCGCGCCCGCGGATCCCTCCCTGCCCGGCGCCCCTCATCATCAGCAACATTCCCTCCCATGCGGTACAGTAATGCGACATTACTCAACACATTTCATCAGCTATTTGACGTTACTTCTACTTTCATGTTGCGCACTCTGATCTACTAATCGCGGCGGCATCATTTGCTGAATCATAATATTGTGTACGTCTACAGGGTCTTCATAAATGTATGAGCGCTGAGTGAAATATAGCGATTGCGCGCTCCAAGCTTTTTAAACATCACTTCACAGATCGTAATGCTTTTGTGATGTTTGAGATCTCTAGCATTGGAGGAAACGGTAAAATAGCTGTAAAGCAATAATATTTTTGTACGAATAAGTAGTTTCACTTTTGAATATCAAATAACAACGTATGAATCGGGTTGGCCATAACAAATAAACATATCGTTGTGCACACTTTGCACAACAAAACGGGCAGGATTATAATATGCTACCCGTAGTGTGGGTGTGGGACGGCGGCGGGCACAGTAGATTTGGCAGGACACACCGGGCTCAGGGATCGTGACATGAGTGTACGGTGACGTCACGCGGTACGCTGCTGTGCTCCACACTATGCATTCAGCGGCGCAGCGCGGCGCAGCGCGGCGCAGCGCGGCGCTCACGCCATCATTTCTATGCGTAGTGCGTAGTTTATTTATGTGTTGATTCCTTTTCATCTTCATTAATATCGCATTGCATTGCGCGTGGATCGCACCAAGATAACCTCGCGGCTAGCAAACAATGGCTGACTTACATTTTTAGCAGTTCTTCTTTATCGCAAATGCTCAAAAGGAATACACATAATAAGTACATTTGGCAATAACTCCAGGTCATTTACTTAATAATAACCATCTTCACTCCATCGCAAAATTCCAAAAACAGCTATGTCCCAAACGCCTACCTAAACAAACATTAAGATTCTTATTAAAGTAATTATGTAAGAATACAAAAGTGTTATATTCAAAATCTGTATCCGGTTACAGAAAGTTATTAAGTACAAAGGCATTATTGTAATTTGAAAGACGTCAAAAAACATGAATTAGATAAAATGATTGGCATTTTAATACCGCTAATTAACGACCTATGCTAGGACTAGTCGTAATCGGTCGGACGTCACAACGTCAAGTATCATCGCAATCTGATGTTAACAATTCCACGATTGATCAGGATTTATGTAAGTTTCGCAACACTGTGGCGTCGTAGTCGGGCGCGTGAGCTGAAACCGCAACGACAAAACAACTAGGTACAACCTGGCAACATTCGCCACACAAGACACGTGCGCGGAATCCGAACTTGGAGCTCTGTAGGCAATTCGACAGTAACGACTCTACAATATACTACAAAAGTATAAACTTTTCTGAAACGTTAAAAACGCCTAAGTAGGTACCTACTTATTATAATGACATCACCCACGCATTGTTCTTGAATGTGCACACATTGGTGTTGCACATGAATGGGCAGCCGCAGCCGCAGCCGCAGCCGCAGCCTCTTCTCGGGCAGTGATTCGAGTGTCGCGTGTGGCCGGTCGGTACCATCATGTGTAGTAGGTTCGTGCCGGTCGGGTTCTTGGGTTCTCTGAGCGTGTTGTGTGGCGCGGCAGGAACCTGTCCTCGAACCGGCTGGAGTCGGTGTCGGCGGGCGCGCTGGGCGGCGCGGGCGGCGGCGCGCTGGCGCGGCTGTGGCTGGACCGCTGCGCGCTGCGCCGCCTGCCCGCGCACGCGCTGCGCGACCTGCACCACCTGCACTATTTGTGAGTACCACTAGCACCATACTGTAGCTAGTCGTACTGCATCCTTTGCTTGGCTACGACCAGAAACACTCACAACCACACAGGCGAGCCGGCGTACCTTTGATTTTATAATTATTGTAGAACAGGTGGTAGTTTCATGGTTAAACGGTAGAGCTTATTACATTACTTAGTTAAGCAATGTAGAAGCTTTCATAGTAAATTACATCATTATTTCGATAATGACGTAAATTACAGATAAAACGCTACCAACATCAGTCGAACAATCTCGTAGATTCGCTGAATATTACAACATTCGCATAATTCTAATAGAGCTCCTACAATGTACCGCTCCATTTTAGCAATAATCTTCGCATTTGAATCGCATTATCTGGAATTACTATCGATATTGTTTGTTCACATAAAGTCTTGTGTTTTATTGTTTTCTCGTTACCAAACACTTTCTGAATATATGTATTATTGACAGTACGGCTTTCATTCAACGGAATCATTATATGGGACATTGCGACTCGTATCAGTCGGTTCCAAGGTACAGACACAGGTAGAGTTCGCAACACCAAAGTTCACAAGGAAAACCTCCGTGTATATGCTCGTTCATACGAAAGCCCATTACTTCCAGCAGTGATAGAATAATTATTGTTGTTGTTGAACTTGGCAAATAAACAAGAGTGTGATCCGTGTGGTTGGAGCCGCGCAACAGGACCTGCGCCGGCGCGAGTCGTGGTGGTCGGCCACTTGCTCTCGGGCCGCAGACTACGAGTTGGCGCGCTGCCACCGTAAAGTAGCTCATTTAAAATCACGGCGGCGAGCGCTGATATCAATGTACTGAGTGCCTTATTACCGTCTCTACTTGTTTATTTTGTTTGTTTACGCTTCCAGTGTTTTTGTCTGGATACCTATTGTCGTTGAAGTTTATTTTCTATAAGTAATTTCACTTTTAAGTCGCTAGTAAACAAACAATTTACACGAAAGTAACATTGTTCATTCTCTTTCTTAACCATTTAATGTAACTTCTTGCTATCGCCGCCGCCGCCGCGCCGGTCGCCTGGCGAGGCGGTGGTCGGTACTGATGGCGGTGACGCAGACCCGCTACTACAGCTAACGAGCCACTCAACGATGTCCTACTGGGGCAGTCATTAGTTGCCGCTCACTTGTGTGTAGACATATGGTATCGTAAATACCTACAATAATTTAACCAAATTCAACAAACACTAAGCGAGCAGAAATAATAATATAATAGAGTTTCTCTTATTCCTTCCCCGTCATTGTGGAAATCACAGGTTGAATAAAAAAGACAACAATACGCCACGTGAATGAGGCAGGAGGCTACCTATTCGCTGCTGCGCGAGTACCTAACTTTTATTTTATTTACACACGGGGTACATCACGTATAACGTGACGTAACGTAGCGTAAAAATAACCGGACTAAGCGAGTAGGACTAGCACCCTGAGGGTTCCGTACTTTTATTATGTTTATAGATTAGACAGTCATCCCTAGATTCGAGTCTTGACGATTTTAGCCTGTTTTCGGAACAATACCCCCTTAGATTATATTTTTTATTTGTAATGAGTAGCCTAAATACTAATTGTCATGTCTCCAGCTAATAAATGGGAGCCCCATACAAACTTTCACCCCTTTATTTTACACCCATGGGGGTTGAGTTTTCAAAAACGTTGAAACTTCTTCAACAACGCTATAAAAAAGGTACCAACAACCTACTCTTAGATGTTTCTAATACCAGCGGTTTGGGCTGTGCACATTTTGACAGATACACAGACAGACCGACGGACAATAAAGTGATCCTATAAGGGTTCAGATTTTTCCTTTTTTTAGAGGTACGGAACCCTAAAAAGGTAGCGGCTAACCTGCGCGGCATTGCGGGCGGCACGCGCACGTTGACGCGCGATTAAATGCCAAACGTAATAACTCAATGAGCATTCTCATTGTAGCGAATGAATTTCATTGGCCATAAGCCGTTATAACGCGTCGCCGCCGCCGCCGCCCGCGCCCGCGTCCCGCCGCGCTTTGAATATTTATGAAACGCCGCGAAGGTCCCGCCGCCGACATCTCCCACAATGACCAACTCATTTGCTGCCTTTAGAGTTAAAGACTTGGCCAGCCCTGATGGCTGCTGACACGCCGCCGCCGCGCCGTTTGGAAGACACACGGGTGTGTATTTTATGATTGAGAGTACCTAGTTGTTTGTAGTAGCGAAGTGTTGCGTCCAGCGGGCGGCGGGCGGCGGGCGGCGGGCGCGGCCCTTCGATAGTTCCGGGATAAATCACTCCGCTCAAATTAATCCCACCGCCAGTTGACAATAAATAATATGCGAACATTCAGAAAGAAATAGTATATTGTGTGTGGATATATATGGCGGTAATATTTTACATGCGCCCTCCGCCTGCGGCGGCGGCGCGCGGCTAAGTAATGGCAAACAATGTGGATTGTTTGCGGTACATTGAGATATTCCATTCGTTCGGCAGCGGGCTCCGCTCTGCGGGATGCGTGTTTTTATGCGAGGTGCGAGTATCACGCTTGATGTCGCGCCAGCGCTGTCGGTGTATATCAAATCCGGCGGCGCGAGTTCCGGAACCTGCTCTGTGTTGATCCCGGCACTTCCGGCAGCCCTTCCCAATTTTTGGTCGCAACATTTTTTGGATTAGAAGTAGGTAGTACGCACTTCCAGGATTCATCCCGTCACCAATATAGGATGTACGGTACACTCGCGAGTACACATTGAATATAGCAGCTTCTTATCGTGTCTTATAGTTGTCATTATTGTAGGTACGTAGGGTTCAAATTCACAGAATCAATTTTATTGTAAGTAAGTAAATCTCTACTTCAACAACATGGCGAAATTTTTTTATTTTATTTTTTACCAATATCGCTGCTACGAAATACATCAATTAGTTTGACCTTTAATTCGCAACACAAGGCTACTCCTCGACCTACAAAATCATGACAGCATCTCAAGCTGTTCAATTTCATCGATAATAATTAATTATGAGGCCGCTAATGCAACAACATGACCCGGCATTTGAAGATGATCACGCTATTGAAGTATAATGAAATCAAGAAGGCGAGTTAGTAATTTTTACTGTGTCTTCTGGATTAATTTTGGTGCATGTCTGTTTCAGAATCGTCTGATAACTGTAATCCACCAAATAGAAATGGCATTTTGACAGATATTAAAAGGGAAGACTGTCCTTCAATAATTAGACATCGCGAGGAGAAAACAGTTGCAAAAACATTGATATTGATTGATTGATTGATTGATTGATATTTGACTATATTATGTAGCAATACTTTTGATTGAAACGTACGTGAAGCCATCGGGTACCGCAGGCCTTGCTCCGAAACATTGGAATGGGTATTTTTAAATAAATTTCCTCGTACCGATTAAGGTATGATTAATCTAGACAAGGACTCGGCGAGGTTACAGCTTCGTGTTGCTCTGTGCTACGATTAGTAAGTTTATGTTCCCCGCGGTGGCCGTAAATATGAATGAGTCCTGCTCAAGATTAGCGAATAAATAGTAATAAGTCACATAAATCTCGCTAGATTCATCTATTAATCGCACAATGTATCTGATCTGAATAGGCACAGCGCCAGCGCAGTACACAAAGCCTCGCAATTACAACTCTATTCTCGGCGAAATGGCGGCTATCGCAGCGACTATAGCGGCACGGCGCGCGGCGCACGCATTCAATACGAAATGTTTGATGAGTAGCGCGATGCGTAGGACTAGGAATAGATGCACTTTATTGCGGTAGCGGCGGCGCGGGCGGCGTTGCACGCGTGCGTCTGCATGGACCGGCGATAGCCGCAAGATGCTTGAGATTGCCAAATATTCTATTTATTCGAAACTGTGATAGAGCTGTCAGCTAGTACTTGTTTATTGAAAGCACGGACTTGAGAGTTGTTCAAACGCATCACAGCAGACATACCTACTACTTACTTTACTGAAGCTTGTTCTAAGATTGTCACAATAACACGCACAATCAAATGTGATTCTCCAGCAGTCTTATATCGATCGTAGCACTCTATGTTCTTGTGTCACTAA
>OX401925.1:10881786-10958774 GCA_947859195.1 Drymonia ruficornis | reverse complement strand
GCAAATTTTGATGCTTAGAGGTCTGAAAATTGATATAGGGACTCCATGTTATAAATAATAATAAAACACATATTCCAGGAGTTTTAGTAAATCACACCCTTTAAATTAGGGAATGGAATTAAGCGCGCGCAAAACGACTAATGATACACCCGCTGTATACAGCAGCGCGGCGCGAGCTTGCCGTGTGAACAGAGGGGCTAAAGCGGCTGACGTCTAATGGCCAGCTCACACTGGGGACGGCAGGGGAGAGTATTTTAATTTTTATCAATCGAATTTAATACTTATCCAATCGAAATAAGGTATATATTTCAACGCTCGTGAACGACCCTGGAGCATCTCGGAGCAGTTTTCTCGGTGCACCGAAGAGCACGCCGGAGCACCTTATTTAGATTGGATAAGTATTAAATTCTATTGATAAAAATTAAAATGCTCTCCCTTGCCATCCTGAGTGTGCGCCCGGCCATAAAGCGTTCCTTCAAATCGCTACGCTTCATGTATGGAAATGACATAAGTCACGTGATCTACATAGCAACTTGTTGTTGATCTACATAGCGACGTTTGACATTTCCAAACACTGTGAAGTCTATTCTATTCTATTCGATTAGAGTTTATGCCTCTTGTCTAGGGGGACTGAAACGATTGTTGTCGATATTGCCAATTACGCCCGACATGTGCCCGTTGCGAGTGGACAGAAGGCAAAAAAAAAAACAAAATAGGTATCGTCATAAGCAACATACAAAAAGAAGTGAAATCCCACCAAAAACACTTTCATGTAAAAAATGTTGCCAAAACGAGACCAGACCGCACTGTTAAAAAGGTATCAGATCTCATGTAGAGCCAAGCTTCTAACTCTACAAGCTCTAACTTCACAAACTCTACACTCTCTATTAAATAGTTCTTGTAGTAACGAAACGGCCAAGCCATGAGGCTATTTTAATAATATTTTGACTAAGGTGTAGAGCTTGTAGAGTTAGGGCGTGTAGAGTTAGAAGCTTGGCTCTACATGAGATCTGATACCTTTTTAACAGTGCGGTCTGGTCTCGTTTTGGCAACATTTTTTACATGAAAATGTTTTTGGTGGGATCATGTTTTCCAATGTATACACTGGCCCAGTGTTCTCGAGCGAGAAGTAGATCTTGCCAGCTAGTTCGATGTTTGATCTATATGAGGCAATGTGATCCGATGCAAGACAAATGTTTGCACAGCAGTCCAAAACTTTGTCAATTACAATCAATCAAGGCCCTAAGTCGGTTAGCCATTTAACTGCTATTGCCATTGAACTGCTATTGCCATTGAGCCGATATAGTGATCGACCGACCAATCAGAGGCCGATCAGCTGGTCGGCTGACCAATCAGAGGATCGATCACTATAATATCATCTCAATGGCAATGGCTAAGCGACTTAGGGCCCTTTGCATGTGCTTTACAAATCATAGACGCTGCGAGATGGTTCCAGCTAGAAAATATTAGGTACCTACCATTTAAATTAAAAAGTAGTAAGTACTTAGGTACTTACGTTTTTGCCTACTTTAGTCCACAAAACAAACGAAATAAACTTGCATATTTTTACTTTCGCCGACGAGTGCAAAACTAAAGAGTGACACGGATTTATGTACACCGCATTGTAAAAAGCATTTCAGACCTTTATAAATGGTGTCGATCAGATAAAAAGCTTACATTCACATATTGAATGTAAAAAAATGTTTACAATAGGTTACCAAACCACGCGGGTGACACGCATTGCCAATCTATCATTTTAACAACAATAATTTAGATAGGTACTTATACAAGCTTAGAAAAGATAGAAGTATATTCTCCTTAGCATTGTATCTAAAAACTGCCTGTTGTGTTTGTAATTAATGCAATAATAAAATGAGACCTGCGCCGGCGGCGGCGTTGTGTGCGGCGCGGGCGCGGCGTGGCGCGGCGCCTGCGAAGGTGAGCCGGTCGTGTTGTGTCGTGTCGTGCCGCAAGCCGACGCGATTCTGCAACAACGTCGCGTCACTCACGACAACCCTATCTACTCCACGCCGCCGTTGCTCACATGTTACATAACAACCGCATGTTGAAAACACTGCCGAATTAATAACGTAGGACCTTAAAACTTCGTACCATCAAGTTTTCATTGTCATTCTGATTTGTTGGTATTGTAAGTAGATTTTTAATTAGAAAGAGTTACGTTTAACGAAATATGTTCACTTGGAACGTCTGCTATTGCATTATCTACAATAGCAGCTTGCCATTGGCAAAATGGTACAAATATGCGTTTCAGAGTGATCCACTTTGGGAACTGTAACTTTTATAGTAGGTAGTGGGTACTTTCGAATTGGCATCATATCTGTGCATCATGTTCATCAAAATAGATAATTTATTAAAATAATATACCTATTTGTTGTGCCGTATGTGTGGTGCACCGCACCGCGCCGCGACTCACATACTAATCAGAGGGACGAGATAGTAATCTGGAGTCTCGCAGCCGCCGCGCGCCGCCGTCATGCGCCACCCGCGCCACCGCCGCGCCGCACCGCCGCCTGCCGTGTACGGCGCCGCCTGCTAACACACTTCCTTCCGCCTTCCGCTTATGGTACTGGCTACGCACAGACTTCGCATCAACGGTAGAATAGAACTCTATCAAACGAAACCGTTTTAGCCTCCCTGTTCCCTTGGCCTGTTTGTATACTACGAGAGACTATTGGGTAGGACAAGACCAATGGCAACGTTCTGTCCCCTGACCATCAGCTTGTATTGTGACTCAATTGTAGAGCTAAAATGAATCGCTGCCGTAGATAACATATCAGGGTAGCGATCCATTAAAGGTGTGCAACTGAGTTGCAATAGAGATGATGGTAAACAAACAATGGGAAGCAAACGAGGAACAGTTCAGTTGAGACCCAACATAACTTCGTTGACATGCCTTAACCGAAAGAGCGTCCATATTACCGTAGCTGGTACCTAATCTATTGTTCGATATACACTCTTATGTACATACATTAACGCAAGGTATGATACTACGCACGACCGGTTACGCGTTAATGCCTCAACTGTCACTATCCCTCTTCGCCATTAAAGATAAGAGGCAGTGCTAATGTCATGTCACGTGTAAATGTACTTGCTATTAATTTACGGCAGTCGATAGTGACTGATGACTGCGGTGGTGGGTAGTTGCCTCCTGTGTTGGAAGGGGGGAGGGACGAGCGGGGGGCGAGGGGGGGTGCTGATTCAGTCGAGATTTATAGCCGCCATAAATACAGTCGGACGTCTAGATGTCGAGGCCCTAACCCTGTACACAGAACACGATACTAACAATAAAGTTCTTTCGTACTAAAATTAATAGGCAATAAGCACGTTACACGCCTCACCTCAAAACCGGCAATTCTTGGTTTGCATCGCTTAAGTAGTCGCTAGTCCTCGCCGCTGTTGGTATTTTGATTGATGTAGTTATCCTACTTTAAATACAAAGCGGTTTGAATTTAGCGATATTTCATTGTGACGGTATGAAAGGACCACGACTCGCCTGCTGCCCCTGCTGGTCTCCCTCTACAAAACAACAAAAGCCGTTTTAAAAACCTAAACGGGACCGTTTGTATAGCGATAATTATATTTTTACGACCCAAAGTTTGGATCTCATTAAATTCGAATTCTGGATAATTAATTACTAGAATTATCAAACAAGTAGATTGTGGTTTTGAAAGTTCAATATCCCCTTGAATCCTCAAATTGCCGCCCAACAGTGCAGCAATCGAAACTTAAAATGTGTCCTTATACATATAAAACCACTCGGACACTGATGCTGTAGTGTAGTGTAGGTGGTACCTACGTGCGTAGTGCAGTCCTTATAAAAACTTGGACCAGTGCGAGCAGGACTCACGCCCTAAGGGTTCCTACAAACTTATCAGGAGTTGAATTTTTACAATGTAATGTAACGTCACGACTTTTTTATCCCCGTTCGGGGGTAGTCAGAGGTTTGAGTGGCCAGACACCACCACATTGTGGAGGTATTAACCAGCTCAAAGCCCACGTTTCACTAGATAGTCAGAAGCTTTACAAACAAATATAATTTTCATGTCTCTAGCTTCAGAAAAATCGGGACTACCAGAGAAACTTCAACCCGCAATATCCTTCCAATGCTCTTCTTCTCCGCTATAAAAGCTACCGTACAAACTCAAACTCAAAAAATGTATTATTCATGTAAGCTATAAGTAAGTAGCGTTTATAAATCATACACATCACACAATCATACATACAGGCAGAAAGTCGGCCAACAAAGTGATCTAAGGAGTTTTTTCCTTTTGAGGTACGGAACCTTAAAAATAGATCATTGATTTCATGCGTGCATTCTACATAAAGCGTCATCACACGTCGAGTGTTGCGTGTGGTGATCGTTCGCAGAGGGCCCGCGTCACCGCGTGGGGCGGGCGGGCCGGCCGGCGGCCGGGGCGGGCGGGCGGCGGCGGCTGGCGCCTCTCCGGTAAAGAGACACATTACTCACTCACGATGCATGAATGAAACGCTGCGCGGACGGAAAGTTGGGAAGTATTAAGCGGTAATTTGGGAAATGCAAAAGTTTTGTAAATATTAAAACATGAAAGGACAGCACTCTTGGCATTGCGGTTGTTTATGCAAGCGATTATAGAGTCCAAAACTCGCAGATTAGGGCCTCCGCAGACTTGCTACTTTTAGCATCGGCGACCGGCGATTTTGCGACGTATCGATGCTGCGTCGCGTTTCTTCGAGCGCGAACGAGCGAGACGCGGCATCAAAATCGTCGATCGCCGATGCTAAAAGTAGCAAGTCCGTAGTGGCCCTTAGTCCGTTCATACAAATGATATCGGTACGGGAATGGTTATCAGACGACGTGTTACACAAATTGTCCCGCAAATGATGCAAGGTGAACCACAACACAATGGCATAGCGAGAGGGTGCGAAGACGTGAGCCGGTTGATCGGCGGCGGGCGGCGCGGGCGGGCGGTGGGCGCCACCCCGCGGGCCGCGGGTCGACGACCGCGCGGACCTCCCCCGCCCGCCCCACACCACACCGACCCTCGACCTCGCCGCCACTATTCGAGATCTCACTCCGAGAAGTAGGATGACTAGAAGAGAAATTGAAACATTTATAGCCGCCGCGTCCGACAGCTGGACATTAACACTTTATCGTTGGGCGGCGATAAAATCGGATATAGCTCCTCGAAATAGTCCATAAAATAATCTGGCATAATTTTGGAAACTGCGGAGCACATAAACTCGCAATAAAATATCCGACGCAGACGCAGACACCTACTGAGCAGAGCCGAGATTAAATAGTTTCTCACGTCAAGCTCTTGTGCGAAATACATCTCAAGAGTCATCGACCGGTCGACGCCCATTAGGTTTCTCCGACGAAATCTAATTCCCTTTGACACATGATCAGCGCGGGAGAGCGGCCCCTCGGGGCGGCGCGGGCGCGGCGCGGCGGCGGCGCGGCGGCGCGACGCGGCTTAACCCTTCTCTGCGCGAGTCGATCACTGCCGCGCGCGTCACCTCCGCAGCCGCGTGATCATCTGATAGCATCGCTCGAACTTGTATAGTTACTCAATCTATTCTTCGGACCTCTTCAACGATACCTATTCACAAATATGCTGTCTCCTTATTTTTACGTTGGTTGGGCTGTCGCCGCCTTGTCCCGTAAATCATTTTTATGGAACCATGATATTCTCTCATAGCTCCCGAAAAGTTGTTACATTTTCTGCAAGTCGAGCTAAAAATGTTGGTGGCGATAATCGAGATCGCGATAAGATTTACTAAAATACCTATTGGCGCGCGCCACGCGCGGCGCACAACATCTGCGGCTTACACGCCGCGCCCGCGCCGACACGACACTCCCAGAGAATTATTATTGTCATAATTTCTCCTATGTCATAATTTTTATTCACGTTTATTTATCGCTCGTTATACTCGCGGAGTATTCGGTGTAACAATAACCTTGTTTCGCGATATAACGCGTTCAATGAATCGCGTGAATTGTCGCAGTAAACAGTAAACACCCGCCCGATGCAATGTTTCGGCTCGGCACGCGACACGCGATACATTGTATGCAGTCGATATAAAACGGATGATCCCACAGTGTGCACAGCAGCTGGGCAGGCGCCCGCCAGACGCCGCGCCGCCTCAGCGTAGGAACGCGGCAATGTATGCCATATACCACGATCGACACCTTCTCGTGCTGAACCGCAGGAGAGTTTTAAATGAACCATTAAGGTTGCCAACTCTATTATAAGACTAATCTGACAATTATAACTATAGTGAGGTTCATGTTTAGGTAAGAAAGGCAATATGATTTTTTTAACTACGCGCAAATAGTTGCCCGAGGTCGTTTTTGTCTAACGTGTTGGAGAAGAATTCGTATCACTGAAACATAAATCATATGCCATCTCGGGACACAGTTTGTTTACTGCGTCGGAGGGGCGAGGTTTATTGACGAGTTTCATTTATTGGCTCCAAATTACCATAACGCGGTGTCAGTTGGCTCGTGATGGGCATTGTTCCAGTTTACGAGCCAGCTCAGCGCTGAACCCGCGCCGCGCCCGCGCCGTTTCAGCGCGAGGGTGGCGTCGTCGGAGCGGCACTGAATACAACCGCCGTCATTATTTACGAGCATACCTCGACGCATAATACGATTCATTTTGATGAAATTACTTTATTATGACATGATCCCTGGAGCAAAAACAATCTTGTTTTTTCTCCCAATATACATTATTGAGACATTTCAGTTGGGTTTGATATATTTATCTGGGGAATAAATCTTTGCATCCCTTATTGTATAACAATAAATTAATACTTAGGTAGGACATAGAGGCTTATAGGGGCTTCCTTATAGGCGTATTAGTCTAGCCGACCTGTGTTAGTCTATCTTGTCTGACCTTACATCCACTACATAATCAAGTTGAGCAGAGCTAATACAACAAGTGTTGATTTTTGCTATTCATAGTAATGTACACACATTGCGAGCACAGATGTACGGTGCTCACCTAGATCTCACTCGCAATCACTTGCCGTGTATACAGGCAGGTAACAAGCGCGGGCGCGGAGGGCGGGGCCGGGGGGGGACAGGTCAGGCAGGACCCTGATCCCGCCAACACTGGACGTGTAATCCTCGATTAAGATTGGTCTGAGCTGAAACATAACAGCAATAAAAAAATACAAGTCTCTTCATTTAATTATTGTTAGGGTAACGGCACCCAATATTGGCAAAGTGTCAATCATCATTATCATCATTTCTGCCAAAAGACGTCCACTGTTGTACATAGGCCCACCCCAAGGTTTTCCACAACGACCGGTCCTGTACCATTTGCATCCAACGGTTTCCTGTGACTTGTCAAGTGTCAATAAATGGTCAATAATGACAAATGTATTATACATCAAAATGGACTCGTCTGTTTTTAGATCTCTGCGAGAACGCTCCAAACTCTACATTTAACTTGAATAAGAAAATTGTGAGAATACTGTTCGAGTTATTTTTCACTAATCTTAATTCCACGTCTATCCGGTGTTGGCGTGGTCCAGGGCTAGGGTCCTGACCTGTTTCCACCCCGCGCTAGTATCTCTACATATGGCTACTGATTGCACCTTCACGTGCGAACGGCAGAAACGTAAATTAACTTAACCGTATTAACATACATAAGTATTATTATGTAGGCGTACGGTGGACTGGTCTTAAGGTATCTCATTTACCTCCCGCGAGGCGTCCCTCAATTACATTCATCTAACTTTCCCGCTCTCCAACCTCCCAGTTCCACTAGTATGAATTACGATAAACGCTTACTCATAACCTCATTCGATTAAACTAGATAATAACTAATAGTGTGTGTGTGTGTGTCTGTGTGCGCAGGGTGCTGAAGCGCAACCGCATCAGCTACATCGAGGCGCGCGCCTTCGCCAACACGCCCGCGCTGCGCGTGCTGTGAGTACACCGCACTACACTACACTACACTACACTACACTACACTACACTACACTACACTACACTACACTACACTACACTACACTACACTACACTACACTACACTACACTACACTACACATAACACTCGCCGAACTTCCAAAGATTTTTTTGCATTTATTTAATTATTACAAGTACAACCTTGCTCGCGACATCAGCTCTTGAATCTAAAATATATCTCATCGTAGGGATTCAATATACCTATCGACGCACGGTATAGATGAATACATAAAAGAAAAAATATGTTCGCAAAAAGCTTCATATATTCGCCGACCCTTTATCCAACTTCGGTTTAGGTCCGGACAGAATTCATATCTTAAACTTAGGCATTATAAGAAACCTACCTACAGTAAAACGGTTATACTGAAGTGCTGATCCACATAATGTTATTAACATCACGTTAATTGGCTCTGAACACAAATGAACTATCTCCAAAAGTTGAAACATTAGCACTTAGCAATGATGTATTATAGTAGGGTAGCTAGCAGCTAGCGAGCATTGTCAATATACTGCTGATACATTATGTATTGGAAGCTCATACATAACAATTGATTCAGCGACCAAAAGGCGCGCTCAGAGTCAGCTACGGCCTTACAAGGAATTATATTGGATATTCTTGGAATAACTATTGTACTTTATCACGATATTATGTGCTTGAAGCCTAAGCGAAAATCAGTCTATAAAAATTGAGTGAACATACTTAAATAGTCTTTTATTTGATTTTCAATAGTGACAACTAATTTGGTGCTTCCAGATGCCTCGCATGCCTCGCCCGAGCACTCATGTTATGACATTATTTCTATGCGTTCCGAGGTCAAAACTGAGTGCTCGGGCGCGGCATGCGCCTGATGTAGACGCAGCCAGTGATGTAGAGTAGTTGCGAAGCGGTAGATCATGGCGGTAGATTCAACACAAATGTTAACATTTCAAAATATAATAGTACGTGTATGTGTTTCTGGGAACGGGCATACACCGTGGCATCGGTGCATCTTTGAATTACATCGTTTATCGCGCATAATAATGGTTGATTTACAAAGAAAAACATAAACTGAACTGAAATATGAAAGCCTACCGCAACCCAAAACGTGTTTCATGAAACCATCGTCAGAAGGACAAGCAAGGCAACAATTAAACAGCCGTAAAAAAACTAACGCCTTTTCCCGAGCGTTGAGGATAACGTCGACTTTACTGTTGATTAAACTCATAACAAAGCCTTGCGAATTAACAGAATAATTTCGTATTTGGTAAATGAATTGAATTATCACAAACAGTCACAGCAAACAACATAACATCATCAAAGGGTCCGCTCGTCTTCAAAGCAATAAGTATTGTAATAATTATATATCTACCTAACCTAAACCACTTTAAACTTACAACTTCTCTAACTATTGTTTGTTGTCAAAACTTATAAAGTTGAAGTTGTGATCCTGTATGCCTTTGCGTTCATGTGCTAATGCTAACGTTGTTTTTTTTATTCTGAACGAAAGTTATCAGGCTTTTTAAGAATGACGCCTGCACTGCAATATTCAGCGGCGTTCACTGAACATGCACAAAACCGCCGGTTTCATTACGTGCATGAAAGAATGCTACTATAACTTAACCAAAGATTTAAAAAGCGATAATAATCAACCTCTGCCATTCAAATTCTCCCCTAATTTCAAAAGGAAATCAGCAACAATCACTTACATAATTTTTTTTGGGAAAGTGCTTGTGCTTGAAGACCTCAGTTTTCCAAATAATAACTTTATCTACAAGACAAGGGTCAAAGTTCTGACATTAATGCGCGAGCAAAGGAAGCAGCTGCGCGACCTCGAAGCGGGACCTTCCGACAACAACAGTTACAAACTCGCAAATAGGACATCCCGGGACTGTTTACTTTGTTGACGCCGAACGTAATTGAGTGACAATATGCGTCGAACAAACAAGCCGAGAGGATGTCGACGGATGATGGGAACATTGAGATGATAAAACTAGCATCCAAGTAAATATTCTGTTCGTCCTGCGGGTTGCGGGCGGCTGAGTCGGGTGCCAGCTCCGCCGTCTGTTCCAAGCGGGCGGGCAGCGATAACACTCAACACAATTACACATAAACCACTTATTTTATCGCGTGATCGGTCCCGTGTGACTCCAGTCGCGGGGTGCGGGGCCGGTATCGGCAGGGAGCATCCGTTCCGTCCGGTCGAGCGAGTCCTTCCACTAGACCCACCCTTCCCCTTAATCTTGTAACAAATAACGCGCTCGTAATCGTTAGAACGATGTTTATTCGACATAATTGTCGGCAGCGGCGCGTTGTCCGAATTAAATCTTTTGATATTTTAATGTGCCGTGATTCATGAAGCTATTATAAACACGGGTGTTAAAAAGCGGCCACCGTGCCTCGCTCGCTGGCGGCTAATCGGATGATCTCTGCTGTGAATGGCCGCCGCGCCGCCGCCGCCGCCGCGACCGGTGGCGGCCACCGCGCCGTACACCGCGGCGGCGGCGGCGGCGGCGCCGGCTAACGACCCGGCTTATCTGTTAACGGGTGCGCGGACACGTGCCGTTTGCCGTTCATAAACTGTTCAGATTTATTGAGCCATCATGTTATCTTTATTATGTTCTTTGATTTATTTATACGATTAATTAAGCTACAAGCAATTAGTAATCGAAACAAATAATAGCAGAAATGGCCTTTTTTATTACACTGTCGTAATCAATGTTGGTGTGTGTGCAGACGGTTGGAGGAGAACCTGCTGTCGGAGGTGCCGGCCGCGGTGCGCCTGCTGCCCCTGCTCGAGGACCTGTGAGTGCCTTTTTCCTATAGATAGCGCTGCTTTATTGATTATATTGATTTCTTATAGATATACCTGCTGAGCGGTGAAACGAAACAGCGCGAGTCCTTCCTGCGATGGTCGGTTTATATTGAAGCAGAGAACATCGCTAATATGTGTACTTTATTGGACGGTGTATTGTTCGCTCTGTCTGCAGCAATGTACTGTACACTGCGCATAATGGCGAGTGATGTGAATGACGCGTCGTTCGGGCACAACTGCTTTGGGATTGCTTTGCCTTTTTGGGATGTACGAAACAGTATAGCTCTACACAGTTGCGCAACCAACGAAATACTACAATTTGAATGGTTTTTAGAAAGTTTCCAGTCGGTAGGTGGTAGGTAGAGTCCTAAATGCTATGTTTTGGGTGATACTCCAAATCATCGGTATGAGATTCTTAGTTATGAAAATGGAGACAAGATGGTAGAGTTCTTAGTTTAGCATCAAGAACTTTAATAAAATTGTAATGTGTACGGTACGGCTGGTAATGGTGTACATGTTGTGTGTACACGCAGCTCCCTGGCCAGCAACCGCATCGAGCGCGTGGAGAGCGGCGCGCTGCAGCAGTGCCGGCGGCTGGCGCGGCTCGAGCTGCGCGCCAACCCGCTCGCGCACCTGCACGCGCACGCGCTCGCGCACCTGCCGCATCTCACCACGCTGTTAGTACGACACCAACTGGCAATACTCATTATTGATTTCAGTCATTTAAATTGACATTAACGAAACAAAATATATTAAAAACTTAATAGAACCAAAGAATGTAGAGTTGTATTGTACGGTTACATCAGACATTCTTCGTTAAACACCAGCGATCCGAATAGTATTGGGCACTGAGAGTGCAAGAGAATAGGAAACCGGGTCCAGTGAGAGCATTGATTACCTTACCTTAGACACACCCAACTCATGATTAACTTTTTTGTAATAGCACGGATGGTCTCTACTCAAAATATTTCCCTTTGCAAAATACTTAGCTGCATACCTCTCAATAAACAATCACATTGTCTGGAAGGCAAGAGGCAATTTGCGCGACAAAGGTTCGACGTAGCCGCGTCGTTGCGCGCCGGATGCGGATGTAGAGTTCACTTCTACATTCCATGTTTTGGAGAGGTTCTTATGTTTCTTATTTTACGAGCGAGCCATTTTCCGGTAACGACATCAAGGTTTTGTTGATGTTTTCGTGAGGATGCGGGCAAATGCCTCTGAACGTCTAATACCCAATTTTCATGTTATTTATTTATCGCCTCGTATTGAAACAAAGCCGACGATTCGACGTTTATTTTAATTAAATTTTTCGACAGATGTAAATTGCAGGGCATTGAAAATAATTTTCGGAATCGTTTGTTTGAGGATCATAAATTCTTGTTTCCAACTTCAGAATTGACCTATATTGTTGGCTATCGATTTCATCACAAAATTTGTTTGTAACAATTCCAATGAATCGAGCTCTAATAACAGTGATTTGCATAGCGTTCGGGGAGTCGGCAGCACGGCGTTAATGCGGATTTAGCGACGCAGAGCTAAATCCGCATTAACGCCGTGCGGAAGGTTAAGGATTGCGCGCAATTCATTGATTCCCTTTTTTAATTCATTATCCTAATCATTCTGCCGGGCTCCCCCACACCTTCGTCACGCTCTACTTATCGACGCAATTTACTAACCTGGGGGCTTACCACGAACTCTTATTGCGATTCAATTACAGGAACGTTTTAACGATTCAGCGTCTTTTTGTGCAATGACGTACCTTATTGTCATGACAATAAGAAACGTCATTGCACAAATGGCCGCTGAAACGTTAAAACAAAACTGCTATAAGAGGTGGTGGTAAGCCCCCTGACCTCATTTACAATATCCAAAACTTGACAGTTAAGTGGGAGTAGGCATGCACAGCTTTCTAGGCTAGTTTTTATTAATTTTTATTTAAATACCTTATTTTCTTTTTTTACTCACACTGTGTTAATGCATGCCTGCTCACATAGCGTTACTGTTTGAAAATGTATACAATTATTCTTTTGAAAAGAGTAACCATTGAGTTTCTTGCCGGCTCTTCTCAATGGAAGCAACATTTCGAACCGGTGGTAACGCTAAAATATTGTTTATATTGACTATTTATAAATGCTCTAATGAGCTTACATGAATAAAAACCTTTTGACTTTGACTTTGACTTGAGTCTCTACACAATGATGGCAGGATGTCAGTGCTTTCTTTAAATTTATTGAACAGAACTTGCTCCACTCACTGAATCTACAGGGACTGGGATTTCGACAACAAGGTAGGGACGAGATACATAGACATAGCGAAACATGAAAGCACGCACTCGGCGTATATTCCAAATAGTTCTTATTTAAATTACGTACTGGGAGGCCTTATTGTTGCTTAATCTATTTAATTTATAGTACTGACTCAGAAAATAGTGCCTACTACGTAGTACTGGTGGCACAATGTGCGTGCGTCGATAGAGTTACAACACCGGCGCGCACACGCCGCGGCCTCGTCCCCGTCTTGACATTACCGAAGTTGCAGCCTGCACTCATGTACACATGTATAACGGTGGAATAACCACATTCGAAGCCGACATTATGTATAGAGCATTTCGCCATCGGTCTATTTACTCCACTTTGTGGCTAAAGTTGCAACAAAAGCATTCGTTACCGATGTCAGTGTATTATGAGGAATAAAGTGTAATGCAATGTAGGGAGCACCAAGTCGCCATATTTCGTAGGGAACATGACTTCGTTATGTTATTACATTGACTTTTCCCCATCCATAATGGAGTGACGTTGATTAATGATCATGTTATTTCGCTTATGTAATGTAGGTATTATATAATGAATGTCGTAAAAGTTCGCTTGTGTCAGTTGAAACGTATTCCGGTTGCACGTCGGGTGACGCTTTGCACCGGAACAATATAAAATCAATTGTGTGTACATATGCGAGTTCGAGTTTCCTACTGACTGTACTGCTTATGTCGCGCGCTGCGCTGCGCTGCGCTGCGCTGACTCACCGCCTCCGCACTTCACACACTGTACCTAGAGTTCGCGCTCTCCGCACCCGTGCCGCGCCGCGCTGCACTGCGCCCCGGCTCGGGCAGCAGCAGCAGCGCAGCGGGCAGGATGCTCGGTGTGTGTGGCGTGAGCGCCCCGTGACCCACGCCGCCCGCGCCGCCGCACAGTGGCCGGATTTCGGGGATTCCCTTTCATAGGATTTTTGAAAATTAAAATGTGTGTTTTGGTACATTTAAGTACACAGTCTCGTTGATAACATCGTAACATTAAATTATCTAGAAGTCACGGATTTTTTATTAGCTTTTAAACCATGAAATATGGATTTTTAGATTTCAGATGTATGGAAATGGAATTTGTTTTCCTTATAACTTTTTTGTGTTTCGAGTTGTAAAGCTGAAACTTTTATGTATCGTTACTGAGTTAGTAACCAAGCCATATGACCTTTGACCTTGACCCGGGACGGTCCTATTCAAGAGATATGAATTTTTGAAAAATTACTGTTTGGTGACATTTATTCAGGCAATTTATGTTCAAATAATGAGGTTAACAAGCCTTTTTATGTGAATTATTGTTACTGAATCAACTCTACTACTACGACTAGATTGACCTGGACTAAGAAAATCCCCGTTATAAACATAAAAATAAAATAAAACACATTTTTTATGAGTAATATTCAATATTCCATTGAGTTACACATAAGTAGTACAAAACCTACACATTTTGACTAGGTAGGTAGCAGTTGTCACTACCTGCCCCCATTGTCTATTGTTTGTTCCACACACAGGTGTCACCAAATGTCAGGTTTCACTAATTAGGGGTATTAGGGATTAAGGATCGTCTAATCATTGTGTTGTTATTGTAGGTAAATGTTTGGCATACAAGATTCCTAGAAATATTTATTGTTTGTTCCATACACAGATGTCACCAGATCTTTCGGTTTCACCAATTAGGGGTATTAGGGATCACAATTTGGCTTCATCTGATAGTTGTTTATGGTGAAGTTTACTTATCTTAGGTCTAAAATTAATTAATTATGGTGCTGATTAATTAATTATATCAGCACCATGCATGAGTAGTTTTTGTACGCCAGAGGACATATACTACCATGCATATAGCTCGACATATTTATGAGCTGTTGCAGCACAATATGGCCGGAACTTTTCCACGTTAATAAACTCTCCACAAGAGACTACCTGAAGAATAACTGCAAATCTTCTGATCAGCTCTTCATCATCACCCGTTATCTATGCAGTTGCTTCGGGATTTTCATAAAATCTTCGTGCAGTGTTCCCATCATTTATAGTACCTGCACCTTGTTTAACTATGTCCACGTTGAGACCCGTTTCATACCGAAAATTTTCTTGGATAGTTTTCTTTTAAGTTATAAACAATATGTTCGTTTCAAGAATTTTGCTTCATAAATACAAAAACGTCGAGATATTAAACAAGACTATCCATACTGAACAAGTCAAAATTGTTAAAGGAGAACATTTAGGATACGAAGTAGTTATTATAAGTGAAACGAAATAAAGGTACTCTCGGCATTTATACTGCTTTCATTTAGAACCCTAAGTCATTTCCAGGAATCTTGTATGACAAACATTCACCTACAATAACAACACAATAATTAGACTTAATATTTAATCCCTAATACCCCTAATTAGTGAAACCTGACATTTGGTGACACCTGTGTGTGGAACAAACAATAGACAATGGGGGCAGGTAGTGGCAACTGCTACCTACCTAGTCAAAATGTGTAGTTTTTGTACGACTTATGTGTAATATTGAATATTAGTCATAAAAATGTGTTTTATTTTATTTTTTTTGTCTTATAACGGGAATTTTCTTAGTCCAGGTCAATCTAGTCGTAGTAGTAGAGTTGATTTAGTAACAATAATTCACATAAAAAGGCTTGTTACACTCATTATTTGAACATAAATTGCCTGAATAAATGTCACCAAATAGTCATTTTTCAAAAATTCATATCTCTTGAATAGGACCGTCCCGGGTCAAGGTCAAAGGTCATATGGCTTGGTTACTAACTCAGTAACAATACATAAAAGTTTCAGCTTTACAACTCGAAACACAAAATAGTTATAAGGAAAACAAATTCCATTTCCATACATTTGAAATCTAAAAATCCGTATTTCATGGTGTTAATAGCTAATAAAAAATCCATGACTACTAGATAATTTAATGTTACGATGTTATCAACGAGACTGTGTACTTAAATGTACCAAAAAACTCATTTTAATTTTCAAAAATCCTATGAAAGGGAAGCCCCGAAATCCGGCCACTGTGCGCCGCACCGTCCCGGGCTGCAGCGCGGAGCGGTGACGCACGCGTCCATCCGCCATCTCTCGGCTGATAACAGCGCCTCGGAAATTATTCATGAGCGCTATCGGAAGCGAGTCCGGCGGATAAGCCGCGCCGCGGAACTGGGCCGCCGCCGCCGCCGCCCGCGCCGCCGCCGTCCTATCGCTCGTTAGATACCGCATTCGTTCCGATTCAAGTGTCCGCTGCGATTATACAACGTGTCGCTGCTAGTGAAATGAGTAAGCTTTGGCTTTGGCGAGGCTTTGACGAAAAATATGTACTTTCGTGAAGCTTATAAAAAAAAATGTACTAAGCGTGTAAAAAGTGTATAAGCTCGCTTTTATAGGTATACTAACTAGAACGATAACGAGCTACCTGTGGGTCTAGGCGCCTTTTCTATTCCGTAGTCTAGGTCGCGGCCGCTTTCCTTAATGAGTAGGGACTCAGCAGTAAATTCGAAAAGATGTCTGTCATCACACTCGGATTAGTCTGCCGACCGTGTTTTATTCGCAGACGGGCTGGTCTCGCCGTTTTAATTTACCATTTAAAACAATAGATTGAACAAAAGATACAAGTTATCGGACAAATACTGTTCTGCTCTCACCCCGCTAATCTGTGCGAGGGGCGTCGCTCTGAAACTAGAGCGTCGCTAGAGGCGCGCGCCTGACGTCGGACGGACAACGAACAACGAAGAACATGTGGACTAGGCGACACACGTCACTTGGCCAGCTTGAGCAACACCCATACCTATTCGAAGAGATTTATTATAGTGGCCCCCTTACCAACCGTAAGGTTACAAAAGAAGGCACACTATACCTGGCAACCCCGTACGAGGCGTCAGGGACCATCTACGGTACAGCTGGAGCAGTCCATGTTATGCTATAAAAAGGGTGGTGTGGCTACAAGTACCTAAAGGTATGGGCGTCATCCAAGTAATAGTCGTTATAACGAACACAGGCCTTACACAGGGACAGGCACATAAATCTCGTGCGCGCTAAAGTGTCGCTCGCGCGCTGGCTCAGAGCTCCGCTCATAAATCGACACATAAACAAACGGCCACTAGACGGAGGCAAAGTTTTACATCATCAATTATTGGGCTTTATTCTAAAATACACTGGACCGCAAAGAAAAGGGTCGGTTAGAAAATTTTCAATAATATCTACTAATCACATTTTTATTTATTTTACATTTATTAAAAATAAAAAGCTTCAATTATTTTTTTTAGGGTTCCTTACCCAAAGGGTGCTAACGGAACCCTATTACTAAGCCTACGCTGTCCGTCTGTCTTTCTCTCAGCGGGCTGTATCTCACGAACCGTAATAGCTAGAGACTTGCAATTGTCACAGAATGTGTATTTCTATTGCCGCTACAACAACAAATTGTAATTTTTTTTTTAATCATTTAAGTATTCTTTAATTTAGTCTTTATTTCATAAAGCTAGGTCACCTGACCTAGCTTTATGAAATAACTTTTGAAGATATTGATTTTTCTAACCGACCCGTTTTCTTTGCGGTCCAGTGTATATACTTAAGAGGAGGGTTCGAAATTTGGTTGATTTTCTATTCTACTTTTTCTTTAAGTAAGTATGTGGACTAGGAATCTTATATTTAGATGTATGATTTTTGACTATATTATCTTGAGTATCTTTAAATCCAAATCACGATTTGATGAAATTTTCTCGATAAAAAAAATTTATGAAATGAGCTCTAATTATTTACAATTTTCCTTGCTACCACGATGTTTTTACGATTTAGATCACGAAATTATTTCTAAAACATAGCAAATAATGATATCTAAACTACCCTTCAACCATATTTTAATTCATGAAGTAGTTTTTTTTTAATTCAAGTAAATGTGGTTTGGCGCTTACGTTGTTTATTTCCGAGCGCGCGCACAATATCGCCATCTCACATTTTAAGTACTTGAACTAACCATGTCTCTCTCTAACTTTGTATTGTCAGTGTCCGCTCGGACTTGTTCGACGTCGGACCTGTGAAGGATTTTTTAAAAAATATTACGAAAATATATTACGGTCGTGCCACATTACAGGTACAGTACAGTATTTACAGTCCGCCGACGCCTATGATAAATAAATAAATATCCTTGGAAATTCTTTTACACATGACTACCTGATCCCAAACTAAGCAGAGCTTGTACTATGGAAACCAGATAACTGATATTACTACATATACTACTTTTTGTTTGTAAATACAAACTAAATATACACTTAATTACACCTAGACTCGGGACATGCGGACATGTTCATGCACACAAATGCATGTCCTGGGCAGGAATCGAACCTACGACCTGCACTGCAGCGTGATTTTCGTTTGCTTTTCCTTGTCTTGTGTAATTTATTTTCATCTCTTGTCATTTTGTGTCATCTCTTGTCATTTTGTGTCATCTCTTGTCATTTCATAGTTATTCGTGTCATTTCTGTAAAAACTCCCTATTTCGCTTACTGTTATATACTTGCAGCATGGTCTTGGGCCGACAGTGGGAATACATTGCTTGTCAAAACAATGGAGTCGCTTTATTGCGTTTGTTGTAGGTATGGATGGGCAAGTAATAAATATATCATACATCAATAAATTATCGTAAAAAATAACATTACAGATATGGATAGGAAAATGTTTGTCCGTCCTATTCAATCTATTATATTATAAACGAAAGTAACTCTGTCTGTTACCTTTTCACGGCTAAACCGCTGAACCAATGTTGATGAATTTTGGTATGGAGATAGACTGGGTCTTGGTGGAGAACATAGGCTACTTTTTAGGGTTCCAAAGGGTGCTAACGGGACCCTATTACTAGGCCTACGCTGTCCGTCTGTCTGTCTGTCCGTCTGTCAGCGCGGGCTGTATCTCACGAACCGTAACAGGTAGAGAGTTGAAATTTTCACTGAATGTGTATTTCTGTTGCCGGTGCAGAACAAATACTAAAAATATAATAACATTTAAAAATAAATATCAAGTCTCAAACTTGATATTTTTGATGTGTTTATTCTACGGTGGTACGGAACCCTTTATGTGCGAGTCCGACGCCTTCAGATCTTATGAATGTTTTCTTGAAATAAATATAGTGTATTTTAAGTAATTAACTGGCCAACCCTCAGGTCCTACCTACCATGTTAGGATCTTTTTCGTTCTAGCGGGTGTAAACCGTGATTTAACGAGTTAATGTGATAATTTTTGTATTTAAATTATTCAATTCAATGTATTTGTTTCAGACATAGTCCAATATTGATTATTAAAATTATTATAATTTCACAATAAATATAAAACAATAAATAAAAGTAAAATTAAATTTAAAAAAAATAATTTTATTTTTTTTATTTTTCATTATTTATCATTAAAATACAATATAATATAACATAAATTAAAATAAAATACAATAAAATAAAAACCTACCCCTAATTAAACAAATACCGTCCGCGTGGGATACTGGCTGCATGTCCTCCCTGTATTCAAGCTGTTCCTGTTGTCAAGCGATTTTTTTGAGCAAGGAAAGAGCCAGCCCTCTTGTCACCTGTGGCGGTAACCAGTCTAAGGGTGATTTTGATAAATAAAAAAATAAAGATAAAAAGATAAACAATAAATAAATGCATGGTTAAATCAATAAAATTAATAAAAACTGAAAATTAAATTAAAAAATAAATTAAATATGGTAAAAATAAATATTATGACACCGCTGATGACTTCATGATCGGCATCGAAGTTAAGTACCAAAGTATTCCTTTGCCTACGAAACATGAAAAAGATACTCATATCCGGCAGTCAGTCACTGACACAGAGTATGTACATTTTTACCCGACTACGGTGGGCGGAGGGTTATGATTTTGACCGATATGTATGTATGTTCATCTGCTCCCGTATAACGTCCAAACTATTTTTATCATAATAATTTGACTAATGAGATATCGTTGGACGCGTCTGGATCGAAGTCAAAGTCAAAGTCAAAGCGTTTATTTTGTTTAGGCCTACGGGGGCACTTACAAATTGTCATTTTACATTTTTTCCTTAAATTCTACTGCCGGATCGGAAACGCGACCTCGACTGAGAAGATCCGGCAAGAAACTCAGCGGGCTTGTCTTTTTTACATTGTTTTTTTTTTATCGCCATTTAAGTATTTTAATACAATGTAATTTGGTAAATAGCTCCAGTGTGCTGCCTTCCGAAATAAGCAAGGCAAGACACGCTACACTTTAACATGACACTGTTATTAACAAAGTGAATTTGAGCGATCAGTCCCAAGCTGATTTATCTTCCAAGTAATCCGAGATTTTGTAATAGGCCTTTTGACAGAGTTTAGTTTTAACTATAGTTTTAAACTTATTAACAGGCAAATCTCGGATTTCTTTAGGAAGTTTGTTGTAGAAGCGTATGCATTGTCCTACAAAGGAATTATTTATTCTGTGGAGACGAGTTACATGTACGGATAGCTTGTGTTTATTCCGTGTGTTTATCGAATGAGCATCGCTCCTTTTTTCAAAGTTGTTGTCATTTTTCTTAACATAAATTAGGTTTTCATAGATAAATTGTGACACCACGGTTAGAATATTTATTTCTTTAAATTTTTCTCTGAGGGAGACTCTAGGAGCTAGGTTGTAAATAGCTCTTATAGCTCTTTTCTGCAGTACAAATATAGAATTTAAATCTGTCCGCTGGTTATAGGCTATTATACGATCGAAATATTGTTATACGTATCTATCAGCATATTGTAGGTATCGTTTGTCTTCTTTTGACTTACTTTGTCTTCAGCAATAAAAACAACATAGAAATTAAATTATTTTTTTCAAATACACTCGACATAAAAATCCCATATAAAACGAAAAAAATATATTTGAATATTTTCATCCATTTCATCTATTTTAAAAGGTGCACTGGGACATATTATTTTAATTGTACGAATTAAACAATATTGTTCCTTCAAAAAATAACTATACTATAGTCTACTCCATAGCTGTTCTGTCCTAGCTAAGCGAGAGGGATATATCCTTCGGCAGCTCACGCGACGCTAGCCACACCCCGAAACTAAAATTCATTTTTTTCTTGTATCGTCTATGAGTACCTATAATAATTTGAATTAGATTAAAGTCAGTAGGTACTTGAACTTATTCTAAAATAGATAATCACACAGACTCGGCACCGCAACGAGCACAATCAATACAATTAATTACTTAGCGCGAGGAGTGTGAGCGGATTGCTGGCTGTGGCGTGTGGCGCGGCGCTGCGGCGCTGCGGCGCTGCGGCGCTGCGGCGCTGCGGCGCTGCGGCCAGGAGGTCAAGCGTTAATTGTCCACAGATATCCACCTACAGAGTAGCTACTATTTATAAACGCCTACTGCTTCTAGTCTCTTCGACCTTTCTTCCGAGAGGTAAGGAGTAAGTGCATAGGGATGGTTGTAACACAATCATAGTCGTACCATGAGCTACGAAACAATGACATATACGGCGCTCATAATGCCAGTGACGTATGTTGAATGAAGTTCAACATGCGTGGAGCGGCTGGAGCATCGATCTGTTGTGTTGACTGCCTACAGGTGTGCGTGTTGTGTACAGGGTGTTGTCGGAGGCGCGCTCGCTGCGCTCCCTACCCTCGCTGAACGGCACGTCGCGGCTACGCACGCTGCGCGCGGACCGCGCGCGTCTCACGCGGCTGCCGCGCGACCTTTGCACGCACGCACCGCAACTGCGCTCGCTGTGAGTATCTGTCATTTAAATAAACTAAATAGACTGTTTACAAGCTAGCTTACTTAATCAAGCATCCTACTTATATTCAAATTCGAAATGCAAAAAGCAAAAAGAAAACCTACCTAGTTGTCTGGCTGAAAAAAGATAACCAATGAATCAAAATCACAATAAACCGAAGACATCCTCTTATGTAGCAGCCAGGGCTTTGCAAATGGAATACCGATTAGGGTTTAGTTGGTCGCGACACGCGACGCCGCCTGCGGCGCGGGCGCGGCGCGGCGCGGCGCGGCGGCGGTGGAGCGCGCAGGGTAATCCTCATCTGCATGAATGGAGCTGCGCGCTAATCGCCGCGACCTCGACGCTGTGCTATGTCTCTTCAAATTACCTACACCCTGTGCCTACTGCCTATGCGTACGTTCGCGTCCGACACGTGTTTCTTCACATGCCAAATCTAGGTCGAGTACAATATGACCATTAAAATACTTAATATTCATCCTCAGAAATTCGAACTTTATTTAGGTATAACTTAACGAAATCAATATCCCTGAAAACTTCTTCTATAAAAGTTTGAACAACTTGTGTGCGCTATGAAATCAGTTTCCAATATTATACTATGGAAATCTGATATCCACGCGAGTATTATCTAGTAGTTCATTAATTACAACAATACTGTACGCCGTAGATGCTAATTTTGCACATACATAAGTACCTATTCTGAAAACTTACAATTTTCTCCAATGTTTCATTTAATTTTGTACGTTGTCCAAAATTGAGGAAGATGGTTATTTAACTGTCCGGGGCGACTATTTCATAAAGTCATTGTTTCGCCGACACCCGCGCCGTGGTATTGACCTGATAACCTGTTTCCGGGTAACTGAGGGAGTTATAACAAGATTTAGAAGTTGCAAATTTTCGTTTAGATAATTTGAATTTTGGAGGTTATTCCGTTACGTAGCCGGAAGTCCGGGAAAACAACTGTCCAAGTGTGTTGGACGACGCCGACGAGGCGAGTACAGAGGGCCTACTCTGTTTCAAACGAAAACGAAATTTCGGACGAAATTCGCGTATTTCCTACTACGTTTCTCATTGATTCCGACATTTCTTACGAACGAAAATTGTTTAACGTTTAGATTCGACGACGACGAAGACGTCAAACAATTTTCGTTCGTAAGAAATGTCGGAATCAATGAGAAACGTAGTAGGAAATACGCGAATTTCGTCCGAAATTTCGTTTTCGTTTGAAACAGAGTAGGCTCTCTGATACTAAGTAGTATTGCGAAATGAGTCAAGTGCGGCTTGAGGGTTGCTATTATTATGTTCACTTTGTTATTGAGCAATTTGTGATATTTAACTGTCGGGTCGGGATAACAGCGAAGCGCTGCAGACATGTCAGCTGTTGTGAGCTGCTTCGTTGACATTATAATTACAAGCTGTGTTTGTTCGCGTAGGGACGTGAAGTTGAACTTGCTGGACCGCGTGCCCGACCTCAGCGAGTGCTCCGAGCTGCGCGTGCTGTAAGTTCACCACACATCATAATTACCTACTCCAGGCTGAGTACTTTTAAACAATATATTTTAAAAGAGTAAGTAAATGGAGGTTATAGTTACCTATCATTATCATCACCCGCCTTCTTTCTCATCCGGAATGATATCCCGATGGTAGAATCAATCAGCAATATTTTTCACAAGCGATGTTTTATAGCCAGTATAGGCTAGATAAGGGAAGTGTGTGTGGTGCGGTGTGGTGTGTTGTGGTGTGGTGCGGTGACGGTGTGCATCGTGTTGTGTTGCATGTCAGGGACCTCTCCGGCAACGAGATCTCGTCGGTGGAGGCGCGGTCGCTGCGCGGGCTGCGGCGGCTGCACGACCTGCTGCTGGCGCGCAACCGCCTGCGCCGCCTGCCCGGCGACGCGTTCACGCACACGCCCGACCTGCAAGTGCTGTCAGTACCTTACCTTCCCATACACACACACAACACATACTGGAATTAGGTACTAATACAGCTCGCTCGCTCGCTCGCCCTTAAAAATAAATGAGCCCTTATCTATAGTACAGACAGACAAACCAATACCTATATCATGTCCGGTCCGCGATCAGTTTGATAACGCAGCGGGTGACGTGCGACAGCGGAACTGCTCGCGCAATGGAGGTGGCCCACGACCACGACTCGCACCGTGGCGGCGCGGGCGTGGCGGACATCTGACCTTCACGCGGCCCTCACACTACTCGGAAATCACATCATTTAATATAAATCAACATAAACTAAGTCATTAATTTTAGAATTTACTTAATTAAGTACCTACCATGTTGATTATTTTATGTAACAGCCCTAAACACCTTGAACGATGAGGAAGTCCAAAGTTTCAAGGGCTCCAAAATGACGAATAGGCTATTCGAATGAAACAATTAGCCTCTCAGGGAAACACCTAATAAAAACTTCAGGAACAGGCCAAGTTATAACAGTGTGCCATTCATAACGCGCCTCGTGAGCGTCGTAAAACATGAAGCGTAATAACTCTAATGACGAACAAAGTAAAGAAAAAAATTATGATGATGAAGTCGCCAACGATATATTACTATGATGTCGCACGCGACGGACCGCTACGGGCGGCAGCGTCTTGGTGCCGCTGCTAGGACAACGAAATTAAAGCGTCACGAAGCCGTGCCGAGAATAAATTCCAAAATACTTCAATAGAACGTTTACAAAAAATCTGAAGTTATTATATTACGCGGAGTTAATAAAGCTATCCCTGTCCGATATTGCTCTACATTATACTCAGACGAAAAACTTATTCACTTTATGGCCGCATTGGCTAAGCTCTTCCGAGTAAAGCACACAAACAGCTAACCTCACCATGTTTGCCGAATGATATTGGGGCCGATAATCCAATAACAAACTATAAGAAAAACATCACCTGGCGAACTTGTGATCCCGGCCTCCGCTAAGTATTTGGGGTAAGCGATATTGACAGACGCGGCATCACGCGCCCCGACGGTCTCGCGTCGCGTCGGCGGCTAAAAGTTCCACGTCGCCGAAATGTTTTTATTATCAGATATAAAATACGGCAGCACAGCTATCTGCATTACGATCAGGTAGCTCGGTTTATTTGTGAACGGTAACTTACGACATCGTAAAACCTATCCCATCTTCTGAAGGTTATAAACTGCGTGTACTCGGCACTCGACAGGTTCACTAGTGAAAAGCTATGTTATGTATAGAGGATCGTTGCGGCGGCGGCGCGGGCGCGTGGTGGCTCCGATGCCGATACGACCTCCTATCATGTTTGCGTATAGCCTCATCTATATTCGGGGAATATCTCGCAGTGTCGGGTGTTTCGGATCCGCAATAAGATAAGCGAGACGGCGACGAGACGACAAAGTGACCCCCTTAATTGCTAAAATGTTGATCTAAATGCAAGTTGCGGGGGAAGACCGTTTAGGGGAAACTGGGCCGGTACAGGCCGGTTGCCGGTTGCCTGGCATCTCTGTTTACATTGGAATCGATAATATACAATCCAGAGCCTCGCTCTCGCCACAATACGTAGGTTTATCGCCGGATAGAATTTCGGCACTGCTCGTAGTAAATTGAGCTCCAACATAATTGTTGTTGTCCGTCCACACTGCGCTATGTAGAGTTGTGTAACGTGCAATCCAACTGCAATAATATGTGACAACGCAGCAGCGAGTTCTATTGAACATTACACATCTGTATCCACAGCTAGACTGTGTATTCAAAGCATAGAGGGATGTTTGCTCTGGTATTCATAGCTTTGCGATTTAGGAGACTCGACAAATGGATGTATCACAAGCATAAACACTACTTAGATTAGTAAACCAATAAAGTTGTTAGGTAAATAAAGTACCTATCTGATAAAAAGGGGTTTTTTATTAAAATCTATGTAATGTACCTATTGTATGTGTTTTATATTTGGCACCAACATTTAATAGGAACATGGTGTAGAGACAAAAAACAACACATTGTTTAGCTGTGGACGCAACGTCAAAGTCGCATCATCTCCACATAGTTATTATAACCCTACCCTACATCATACATCTGTATAACATGAGATGACTTCGCGTTGCAGGAACCTGGAGGAGAACCTGATAGAGCACATAGACATGGAGGCTTTCATTCCCATCTCCAAACTCGAAGACCTGTAAGTGGCCATACTTGCTCAAATCGCTTTAAGAGGTTGCCTTTTGAACCGTCATAGATGGGGACGTGGGATCTTAATGTGGGCGGTATGCGTGTTGTGCAGGAACGTGGGCAACAACGTGTTCCCGACGCTGCCGGCGAGCGGGCTGCAGCGGCTGCTGCACCTCAAGGCGCACAACAACCCCAACCTGCGCCACTTCCATCCCCCCGAGCTCTTCCCCAGGATACAGGTATAGCTAGTGCACTGCGCTACCACTCCAAACATGTAATTGTGCGTTAAGATGCACAATTCTCAAATGAATAGCTCAAATGAGTAAGTTCACCAGCATCCTACCACACATCTACACATCTTAGGAGAGTTAATAAGATAAACAATAGTAAACTGTTAATTCGTGCATATACGAGCCTGCCAAGTCTGTGTGCATGGAAACATATAATACACAATCATATATTTACAAACGGTGACTATCTGTAAGTAATGAGTCAGCACCGAATTTTACTACATTTAAAATAAGGTTTTAAGGTTAATATTAGCCTTGACACAAAACTTTTTGTATTTTTTGATAATTTTATTACTAATACTTGTTTTAATTATAATTTATTTTAATTTCAACTTTTTATTAAACACGGTCATACGATCTCGCTTATAATAAATCACAATTTCATTTTTCCAAGCGGCTGAGCAACGTTCAGCCCTTTTATTAAACGTTGCTTGCAACATTTTGCCTAAGCTTCCTTTCATTGAACGCCGCCATTTAATGAACAGCCTAGCCATCTAATTAAATGGCTAATTTAACTATTTGGCGGCGACACATACATCCCATAACTGGGTGGTTCTCGCAAAGCTCGATTTTAGCGGTCACACAGTCTTATCTCTGTTCATATCAGAGATACCGATTAAAAGTATATTTTTTTCGTTTCTTACTACATTTGTCTATTTGGAAAACATAATTTTTATTTCATAAATAAATAAATTATACATCCAAACTTCATTTGAAAACCAAAATCGGGGTCAAATTAGCCGTTCTCGCTGTGTCACACGCTTCACTTTCATGAAACAATAGCGTTTAACTTTTCGGTAAATGGTGCTGGGATCGTGTTATAGACATCAAAAAATTTGTAAAAATATACTCTTTTTAATGATTACAAATTTAATATATTTTATTGTTTAGTTTAAATATTAAACAGCTTTTTGTGTTGGTCACACGTTTGAGCACATTTTTACGGCGCATGACTAAATGATGTATAAGTCTACGATGAAAAGATATATGGTCTTGTTTGATGTCACTACAGACAGCCAGTCATGTCGAGGCAGTCCAGCAGAGAGATGATCGAGGGTGTATCCCTCCGCGATGAGATATAGGGTATCAAAGTCCAAAAAACATGTTTTTTTGCCGATGTACCGGAGTTTTGTGGACAACATTTATTGTTGTTTGAAGTCACTTTAGATACTGGGGTATTTAATATGTATTACTTAGCTGTCGAAGTATGATTTAGTGTTCTTTAATTTATACTACATTTTGAAGTGTAAGAATAATAGTAAAATATGTTTAATTTGACGAGTTTCGTGGCATGAGATTCGTGGCAATTTCTCCACGAATCTCATGAAATTACCACGAATCTCATTTTCCGTAGGACTTTTCATGTGATGAACACGTCTCAGTGACATATGTAGTACATATTGGCATCAGACACTGGTTGTATCCCTCACGCAGCGATCATCATTGCTGACGCACATGATTTGCCCGTCGCGGAATGATTTTTTTGTCTCACGATGCTTCACCATTTGTTTATGTCCATGGTATCGTGAAGCTCAGCGTTGATCGCATTTGCTCCATACTGCCATCTCATTGCATTATTAATTGCTTATGGTTGTGTCCGTCTTTCCTAGTGATTTGTCCAGGAAATTTAAGAATAAAATTCAAAAATATCATTTTTTATTAATTTAAACTAAACCCGCACGTCGTACCTGGCCTATCGACCACCGATCCGATGTTTGCTCTGAACACGATTGCTGACGAATATCACTCCAAAAACCGACCATTGTATGTTGCATTCTTGGACATGGAAAAGGCATTTGATGATAGGGTCCCAAGAGCCACGATTTGGTGGAGCCTTCGTAAGAATAATGTCCCCGAACCGAATAATACATTAACATCGTTGCCGACATGTATAAGGGTGCAAGATCAATGGTTCGGACGGTAGTAGGTGAGATAAAACCAATAGCAGTCACAGAAGGCGTACATCAAGGATCTGTACCGAGTCTCATCCTATTGCCTCGTTTTGGATTCACTCACGGAGTTAGCACAGAATTCGGCAGCGTGGACTTTTATATACGCTGGCGATGTAGCCGATGCCAATGTAGCCGATGTAGCTGCACAGAGCACCGTGATGGATTACAACAGTCACTTTTATCTTGGAAAACCAGTTGCAAGCCGTGGCCTTGTGCTGAGTGTAGCAAAGACCCAATTCATGTGCTTTAACGAACTAGGTCCAAGCGACAGCAGTTCGACAATTGGTCACCTTGTGCGATCAATATAAGTATTTGGGGAATATGATGCACCATATGGGAACGTAGAATGCAAAATTCAGCACCGAATAGCTGCAGCGTGGCTAAAATGGCGGGAAGTAACTGGTGTTACATTCGATAAAAGAATGCCTGTAAAACTAAAGGGCATGGTATATAAGACCATCATAAGACCAGTCTTTATGTAAGAAGCCTATGCGTGCGCGATATCGCCGACAAGATGCAAAAGAGTAGGCTGCGATGGTATGGTCACGTGAAAAGAAGGCCACCTGAATACGTAGGGAACTTAGCACTACAACTTTCCATTCCCAGTCCAAGATCCAGAGGCAGACCCAAAACAAGATGGAAAGCTGTAATGTTAAAGGACATGAAAGAGTGTCAGGTATCCGAAGACGACGACGAGGATAGAGCTTAGTGGAAGGGAAAGACTAGGAAGGCTGACCCCACCACCATGTGGGATACATAGTCAGGAAGCGAGAGAGGATAAACTAAACCCGCAACACATCAAAGTAATTTAATTTAATAATTTTGTGGGCGATTTTAATTGTTTATCGGGTCCTGCTTATTTTGATTCTGATTTTATTCTGGACAAAGCTCATACCTAGGTAGTACTTATGTATAAATCGTTAACATAAACATTTGAATTTTCATCTATGTGCATAATTTACAGTTCACTTACGGTGAGGGAAAACATCGTGAGGAAACCTACCTATCCCTCGGGATTAGGTAATAGTCAGTTCCTGTATACACGGCGACAAGGTTCACCACCTGTCAAGTTGGGTTCTGACTATCTGGTGAAACGTGGGCTTTGAGTTGGCTTAATACCTCCACAATGTGGTGGTGTATGGCCACTCAAGCCTCTGACTACCCCCGAATGGGAATAAAAGTCGTGACGTTATATATATATAAACATTTTTGCGTATTGCTTTTATTGAGAGGAGCCACAAGAACATTGGTCTTGTATATTTAATTTTAAGATACACTTGACGGGAAGCTCTATTGAGAACATAGAGCTGAGATTCTCCAATCCAGACCAGGATATCATCAGCGAATTGAAAATGCTAACATGTACACCTATACTCGCCATTAGCAGCGATGCTTTACCTTTTCTAGTGGGGAAGGTTAAAGACATCATTCATCATCATAATTTCGAAGATGGAACGTCTCCCTGTTTGACACCTTTGGCAATTGGATCGGTTTCGAGCTCTAGTTGGTCCTAAAGCTGGATTGATTGAGGCCCTGCTAGTATTTGCGAGAATGCTCCCAGGTGACCCGAAGAGTCAGAGACGAGCGGTCATGTACTTTTCTCCTCGAGAAAACATGAACACAAAGTTCCTTAAAACGCGAAATCGCTTTAGAATTCTGTCGTTTACAAAGATGTCTGAACAAATGGCAGTCCAGATGGGATATAACAACTAAGGGCCGCCACCTGCGTAAAATTATTTCCATGCGTTTGTGAGCATCTGGAGAGGACATGGCTAGAGGTGGACCACAGTGTGGTTCAAATTTTCACGAGACATTACATCTTTTGGAGTACCTAAATTATTCATTTCAAATTAGTTTCTTCATCTCTATGACAATTTTCGACGCCGCATAACGATCACAAACAATTTGCATAGGTGTCATATCTTTTGGGAGTGAATAAATGGATGAACTTTCATCTATGTGCATAATTTACAGTTCGCTGACGGTGAGGGAAAACTTCGTGAGGAAACCTACCTATCCCTCGGGATTAGGTAATAGTCAGTTCCTGTATACACGAAGATAAGGTTCACCACCTGTCACGTTGGGTTCTGATTATCTGGTGAAACGTGGGCTTTGAGTTGGTTAATACCTCCACAATGTGGTGGTGTATGGCCACTCAAGCTTCTGACTACCCCCGAATGGGGATAACAGTCGTGTCTTTTGGGAGTGTGGTCTTTGGTAAAACGAACGGAACACTGTTAAATAACTTGCAAGTGACATCTGGAGTAGTATATCACACAGACCTTGTGGAAATCAGGAAAAATATCATTGGAGTCAAGTATAACCAGCTCACAAGTCTATGTTAGATTTTTCTCATATGTTGTCTTTTATATTCATACGGAAGCAGAAATTGTGCTTTTATATTCTCTTGTTATTAAACACAAGTCCCAACAACCATAAAGAGAGCAAAACATATAGTTAAGTACATACATTATGCGTAAAAAATACCCCGGAATTTACTGCGTGAGTTTCGTGTGGTACTGCATGAGTTTCGTGGCACCATTTTCTTCAACCTTGAATTCTGTCCAAAGTTATCATCAGATTTACAAAAGCAATAGAGCTTTGAACTTGTATAAAAGGCTATATTATGGTATTGATATAAATTATCTAAAATTCACAAAAACAAAAATTACCACGAAAATCACGGCGAGAATCTGGTTCGCAGGAATGACCCAACTCAGAAACTATGATAGTTAGGTACGTATATTCTGTCACTAGGCATCTAATGGGCTACCGTAATGAGAATCAATATTAGGTCAACAAATCAACTCATAACCAACACTATAGTTAAAACTAAGCTTATTCTTCTTATCAATATAGTTTTGAAATCATCGAAATCGGTCCATCCGTTGCGATTTTCTAACACATTTTATGTAATGTGCGGCATGTGCGTGTCACGTCACACGCACCGTCGGATTGAAGGCGCGCTGTGCCCGCGCTCCGCCCCGTCAGAGCTTCGTCAATTTTTGTCATAGCTCAATAATTTTTGCACTGTATATTATGGATTTTTAAGCTCTTTAAATCTACATTCTCAAATAAATTCGTTATGGAAATCCATTATGAATACATTATTATCATAAGTATGATTATGAAGGAAAACATAGGTCGTCGAAGGAAAACGTCGTCGTGAGGAAACCTGCATGTCTTAGACTAAAAATTTTTCGAAAGACGTGAAATCCCTCAATCCGCACTGGGTCAGCGTGGTGGATTATGGCCTGATTCCCCCTCGCATTGAGGGGAGGCCCGTGCCCAGGAGTGGGACGTTACTGGGGTTAATATTATTATTTTAATTTTCCAATTTTTTTGTCTCTGCTAATCAAGCCGGTATACCGAGCTAGGACCGTAATGTGTGAAAGTCATTGGCCCGCAGTCCCGCAGTGGACCTTCCGGCTGACGGATAGATGCACGGATGTTTGTTCAGACGCTGGTGCTGTCGTACGCGTACCACTGCTGCGAGTTCATGCCGCTGATGGAGGGCGCGGGCGGCGAGGAAGAGGGCGGCGCCGAGCGCGAGAGCCCCTCCGACCTGGTGATCCTGCCGCCGCGGCGCGTCGACCCCGCCGCCTGGCCCAACACCACCGACATCTGGTCGCACTACTGTCAGTACCGAACATCACTATTACATGACGCAGAAGTATACCGCCGCGATCAAACTGATTATGATTTCACACATTATATGTAGTTAACGTTTCGGAGCTGAGCGGCAGCCAACTGCAGGCGATGCTGGACGGCTGGGCGGGCGCGGGTGCGATGGAGCTGACAGGCGAGCTGGACCTCCGCGCCGCAGACCCGCGCGAGACGCGGCGCGTGCACTGCCTGCCGCTACCAGGTGCCTAGTCAACACTAACTTGTCAGGAAGCGACGCAGACGTTCTACCTTATTGTGCCTAGCTATTAAGTTATAGTTCGCTGTGCAAAATGTGACCCCAAAACATGTCCCACTTGCGAAGGGCACAAAATATACGTTGCCAAAAGGGATTGCAGACCCATCATGGATAGCAATGTAACTAACGTAGTCATGAGCGTTGTGTTGATGTGATGTGCAGGGCCATTCCTGCCCTGCGTGGACTTGTTCGACTGGTGGACGCTGCGGTGCGGCGTGTGGGCCGTGTTCCTGCTGGCGCTGCTCGGCAACGGCACCGTGGTGTTCGTGCTGCTGAGCAGCCGCAGCCGCATAGACGTCCCGCGCTTCCTCGTCACCAACCTCGCCGCCGCTGACTTTTTTATGGGCATTTATTTAGGTGACGTACCTTTCCGTCCATATTTTCGCCCCGTATCCTTCCTTTTCCAATCGGAACCTCGATCGATCAGACAATTCTATTCTATTGTCGTGTCGCGTGCAGGATTCCTGGCGGTAGTGGACGCGGGCACGCTGGGCGAGTTCCGCGCGCACGCGATCGCGTGGCAGATGTCCGGCGGCTGCCGGCTGGCGGGCTTCCTGGGCGTGCTCTCCTCCGAGCTGTCCGTGTACACGCTCGCCGTCATCACGCTCGAGCGCAACTACGCCATCACGCACGCCATGCACCTCAACAAGCGGCTGTCGCTGCGCCACGCGGCCGTGGTCATGGCCGCCGGGTGGACCTTCTCGCTGGTGGCCGCGGCGCTGCCGCTGCTCGGCGTCTCCGACTACCGCAAGTTCGCCGTCTGCCTGCCCTTCGAGACGAGCACGCCGGTCGCGCTCGGCTACGTGGTTGCGCTGCTCGCGATCAACGGCATAGCGTTCCTCGTGCTGCTCGGCTGCTACCTCAAGATGTACTGCGCCATCCGAGGCTCGCAGGCCTGGAACTCGAACGACTCGAGGATAGCGAAGCGAATGGCGCTGCTCGTCTTCACTGACTTCCTGTGCTGGTCGCCGATCGCGTTCTTCGCGCTGACCGCCGCGTTCGGCGCCCGGCTGGTGTCGCTCGAGGAGGCGAAAGTGTTCACAGTGTTCGTCCTGCCGCTCAACTCGTGCTGCAACCCGTTCCTGTACGCGATTCTCACGAAACAGTTCAAGAAGGACTGCGCGCTCGTGTGCAAGGCGATAGAAGAGTCGCGCGTGACGCGAGGCATCGGCCGCTGCCGGCACTCGTCCAACTTCAGCAACAGGCAGACGCCGGCCAACACCAACAGCCTCGCGGAGCGCTCGTCTCGCGGCCAGCACGGCGCCACTTGCGCGTGCCGCCGCCTGCTGCCGGGCGGCGGCGCCGGCGGCGACGCGGCGGAGCGCGGCCCGGCGGCGCGCGAGCCCGCGGGCGGCGAGCGGCTGCTGCGCTGGCTGCGCGCGTGCGGGCGCCGCGCCGCGCCCGCGCCGGCGCCCGCCCCGCGCCAGCCGGCCGCGGCGCCGGCGCGCACGGGCTCGGTCTCGTCCTCGGTGGAGTTCTCGTCGTCGCGGTCGGACTCGTGGCGCGCGTACGGGCGGCCGCCGCCGCCCCCGCGCCGCGCCGCCTCGTGGCTCGTCGCGCGGAAGACCTCGCAGGACTCGAACCTGTCGTCGTCGCGCAACGACTCGTCCGGTTCGAACGCGACGGCGTCTACGGGCACGTGGCGCACGTCGCGGTCCGGCGGCAGCGCGGCGGGCGGCGCGGCTGCGGGCGCCGGCGCAGCGGGTGGCGCGGGGGCGGGCGCAGGCGCGGGCGCGGGCCCGGCTCGGCCGCGGCTGACGCGGCAGCCGGCGGTGTCTGCGGAGGAGCCGCCCGGCTCGCCGGCGGGCGCGGCGGGGCCGGCGCTGGCGCCGCGGCACTTGCACACGATCCCGTCGGCGGCGGAGGCGGAGCTGCAGCAGGACGAGCTGGACGCGCGCTGACCCGCGCCGCCCCCCGCGCCGCCGCCCTAAGACTGACCCCCCGCCGAACCGCACCGTCCACTAGATCCCCGCGGCCGATAGTTTGCTCACCGCCGACTACGCAATTAATAATACTCTTAATTTAATTTATTTAAGTGCACAAAAGGTCGTCATCGATGTTCACTGCATCAGCTCACAATAAGTACTTTATCGACGTAAATAAACTCGACGCAGTGAAGAACGATGACGTCGCTTCTCTCTTGAGACGCATAGAATATAAAAGAATACGATAATGTAGTCAACCGGTACTCGCAGGTACCGGTACCACGCAGACAAATAACCTAATCACTACGAACTAGGCTATAGTGGATGTAAGTATGTATTGTTCCGTACAGTATTAAGGAGTCCGTGCGTGATGTGATGTGAGCGTAGGTGCCGTAGCTAAGAAATGAATGAAATATTTTGTTATCACAAAATAATTATTTATATAGGAAAAATTTTAAATGTAAGACTTTATGAGTCGATTAATATTGCTACAGTTATACATATTTACAGTTTGAATCGAAGATTGTATACAATCGTACTATGTACGAATAGATTGAGTAGACTTACTTATTATAAAGTAGGCGACGCTTCTCTTTGTACAAGTCCGCGACAGATGACGGACGAGGGTCAGGGGCAGTGATGTCTATATCGATAAAGGTACCTAGGTTGAGTACCTAAGTATTAGCACAGGTATTAGTTACTTCTTTCTCAACAAAAAAACATAGGTATACTTAATGGATTTATTTTCACATTCACAGTACATATATGTATAACTAGCTTTTGCCCGCGACTTCGTCCGCGTAGACTTCAAAATTTAAAAAAACCGGGCAAGTGACTTAAGAATTTTTAGTACTTTTTAGTGCGCCAGGGTTTTTTAAGTCAGTATTTGCTTTTTTATAAAAATAATTTTATTTCACGATTTTTATTGGAGCCATACAAACTTTATCTCGGTACCTAATTCGGTGAATGCGTGTTTTGGTAGCCAAAATCCCAAATCTCCCTCCCCTTCTCCACCCCTTTTCCTCCCCTCTCTTCCTTCTGCTCCCTCCCCCTCCATTTCCCTTTTCCTTTCCCCTCCCCCTTCCACTTCCCCCTACCTTACGTCTTCCCCTTCCTCCCTCACCTACCCTATGCATACTAAGTTTCAAGTAAATCGGGTACAAACATATTTTTCTGCCGTACTTTTCTACCTTTAGTTTCCCCCTTTTGGGTGTTGATTTCCGAAATGATTTTTTATGGGATCAAACTGAAGTAGTACCTACCATATTCAGCTCGGCTTATACCCCAATTATTTAAAATGAATAATCATAACCAATCTCGCGATATGGATGACTAAACATTCGCAGACCCCCCTCTCCCCTTTTCCTTCAAAATATTAAAAACGCTGAAACCCCAGTCTGATTATTTAAAATTAACAATCATAACCAATTTCGAGATATGGATGACTAAACATTCGCTGACCCTGCTCTCCCCTTTTCCTTCAAAATATTAAAAACGCTGAAACCCCAGTCTGATTATTTAAAATGAACAATCATAACCAATTTCCAGATATGGATGACTAAAAATTCGCTGACCCCGCTCTCCCCTTTTCCTTCAAAATATTAAAAACGCTGAAACCCCAGTCTGATTATTTAAAATGAACAATCATAACCAATTTCGAGATATGGATGACTAAACATTCGCTGACCCCGCTCTCCCCTTTTCCTTCAAAATATTAAAAACGCTGAAACCCAAGTCTGATTATTTAAAATGAACAATCATAACCAATCTCGAGATATGGATGACTAAACATTCGCTGACCCCGCTCTCCCCTTTTCCTTCAAAATATTAAAAACGCTGAAACCCCAGTCTGATTATTTAAAATGAACAATCATAACCAATTTTGAGATATGGATGACTAAACATTCGCTGACCCCGCTCTCCCCTTTTCCTTCAAAATATTAAAAACGCTGAAACCCCAGTCTGATTATTTAAAATGAACAATCATAACCAATTTCGAGATATGGATGACTAAACATTCGCTGACCCCGCTCTCCCCTATTCCTTCAAAATATTAAAAACGCTGAAACCCCAGTCTGATTATTTAAAATGAACAATCATAACCAATTTCGAGATATGGATGACTAAAAATTCGCTGACCCCGCTCTCCCCTTTTCCTTCAAAATATTAAAAACGCTAAAACCCCAGTCTGATTATTTAAAATGAACAATCATAACCAATCTCGAGATATGGATGACTAAACATTCGCTGACCCCGCTCTCCCCTTTTCCTTCAAAATATTAAAAACGCTAAAACCCCAGTCTGATTATTTAAAATGAACAATCATAACCAATCTCGAGATATGGATGACTAAACATTCGCTGACCCCGCTCTCCCCTTTTCCTTCAAAATATTAAAAACGCTGAAACCCCAGTCTGATTATTTAAAATGAACAATCATAACCAATTTTGAGATATGGATAACTAAACATGCGCTGACCCCGCTCTCCCCTTTCTCGTCAAAATGATTAAAAATACGGAAACCCCAGTCTGATCAATTCAATCAGCAATCATAACCAATATCGAGATATGGATGACTTATTAAAACATCCCTTGACCCCGTTTTCCCCTTTCCCGTCAAAATAACAAAACTCGACCACCCCTATACAAACTTTCACTCTACATTTCACCCCTTAGGGGTTGAATTTCCAAAAACACGAAAGAAATCTAAACACAAACTTTCATTCCCCTATTTTACCCCCTTAGGGGTTGAATTTTCAAAAACCCTGAAAGTACTCTTTTTTATTTTTGAAAATACACCTAATCACCAATTTAAGTAATTCTAACTTCAAAAATGACGGAACTTCCATACAAACTTTTATCCCCTATTTTACCCCCTTAGGGGTCCAATTTTCAAAAACCCTGAAACCCATATTTTTTTATTTTTCAAAAGACACCTAATCAGCAATTTTCATAATTCTAACTTCAAAAATGACGAACTTCCATACAAACTTTCATCCCTTATTTTACCCCCTTAGGGGTTGAATTTCAAAAAACCCTTTCTTAGTACACCTCTACACATCAAGACAAACCCACCCTCCAAATTTCAAGTCTCTACGATCAGCGGTTTAGGCTGTGCGTTGTCTGTCAGTCAGTCAGTCAGTCAGTCAGTCAGTCAGTCAGTCAGTCAGTCAGTCAGTCAGTCAGTCAATCAGGACTTTGATTCTTATATATTTAGATGTACTCAATACGACGAGGGCTTATTGAAAGCAAAAGGTTGACGTGCCCCGATTGCCGCGCCGGCCCCACCTGTCGCGGGATGTACAGAGACGTTGTCATGTCGGGCGGCCGCTGCGCGCCTAGCCGCGCCCGACCCTACAGTATTTTTTAGATTTAATAATTATTAGTAGATATTACTTAATACTTATTAACGTAATTAGTGAACAGTTCACAACTATGTATCAATTGTTAACGAGATGCTAGGTTTTGTATGTTGATACGAGTTACCATAGAACATAAATACATATAAGAAAAAACCTAGAGTTGGCGGAGCGCGCCGCACAGTGCCAATTACTTATTTGTATTAACGTTTACTATAAATAAAAATATACAGAAGATGAATATGCCTTTAGATGTCATTTTTATTTTCATCAAAAATAAAATAGACTCTACCTAACAGGCAATAATACACTTAATTAAAACTGGAAATGATAGATTCCTTATTTTGCTCAAATTAAAAGTAAATTTGGAGAAGATGTATTTAATATATGATTAATATACTTACATTTAATACAACACTATGCAGTTACAGTTAAAATAAAATGCAAAAGGAACTGAGTGTCTCACAGATTAGTGCACTAGAGAGATTGCTCTACACAATACCCGACTGTTAAACATTTGATAATATTATTGTATGAGCTAGTTATATTGATTACATAAGAGTCAGTGCATGTACATAAATAACAAAGTGGTGTCTATTTATTGATGTCCGAGTGACGCGTGGTTGAGAGTGCTATTTATTTTATGGTACATTAATTATATGAGAATTGTCACATAGCTGCATTGTTTCATTCACATCTACTCAGTAGGAACCTACTGACTGAACCACGATAAACGGGATGCTGGGTGCACTGTAACGTATGAACCTCGACAGCTCGATGCCGCAAGCTGTGTCCACATCGCAACACGTGGTCAGTCACGACTTGCAGTGTCGTCGCGTCCGGCGCGTGAATACGGTCTCCTTTTAAACAAGAATAAACATAATATGCAGCTATGAGCTACTGACAGCTTTAACTTTCCCAATCATAGTTACTAACTCAGACCAGGTTCAGGTTCTCAGGTTCCGAACTCAACTCACATAACATTTATCAGTTTTGGCACAAATCCAATATTTAAAAATCTTCCAACTCATCGGAAGCTTTCATCAACTGCATCATCGTCGGTTTTAGGTTCGCTGCGATGAGCGTTTTATCAGATAAATATAAATGGAAGAAATCCCATGTCGCTTGTTCTACGGCTACGCTACATTCAAATGTAACACTCATAAATAACGTTCCGAGCACACTCCACCTCGAATAGGTACGATACATCTGACAACACTATCGTTACCGACGGCCATCGCCCAAGTAGGTATTATCCGAAACTGTGAGGGTGCGGGCGGCGGCTGCCGCTCAGGTGTCGGTGTCGGCGGCGGGCGCCCCGCGGCGGTGCAGCGCGGCGGGCTCGCTGCCGGCGCGCGCCAGGGGCGGGGGCGGCGGCGCGGGCGCGGGCGGCGCCAGGCCCGGCGCCCGCGCCGGCGCCGGCGGCGACTCCGGCTCGCGCTCGCGCAGCGAGTCGCGGCGCGCGCGCCGCCGCCGGAACTCCGTGAACTGCCGCCCCAGCCGCTCCTCCAGCACGTCGGGGCGCCGCCGCCGCCCCTCCGAGCACGCGCACGCGCATGCCGCCGCTGCTGCCGCCGCCGCCTCCTCGTTCTCTTCGTCTACCTCCTGGAAAGAGAACCACGTAATATATTATTAGTAACCGAGTTCATCACACATTATATCAAAGGCTCAACGTTGGTTCACAACAGTGAGAGAATAAGTACCTACTCGCATTCTGAATGAGAAATGAGGAAATCCCACCAAAAACATTTTCATGTAAAAAAAAATTGCCAGAACGAGAACACTTAAAAAGTTATCAGATCTCATGTAGAGCCAAGCTTCTAACTTTACAAGCCCTAACTTCACAAACTCTACACCTTAGTCAAAATATGTAGCTTGGCCGTTTCACTATGAATTTATTTATTACTTTTACAATACACACTTACACAACACACAACACAACACTTATACAATAGTTCTTGTAGTAACGAAACGGCCAAGTTAGGGCTTGAAGAGTTAGAAACTTGGCTCTACATGCGATCAGCTAGGCTATTCTGTAACGACAAACTCACTTCGCACGCGTGAATTTGCAGGTGATATGTCAAATTTTGTATTGAAATTTGTCATTTCACTAGAAAATTCGCACGTGCGAAGTGAGTATGACGTTATAGCCTAGCTGGTGTATAATGAAATATCTACTGAAACGAGTAGCCCGTAGCGCGGGACAGTGCACGGCAAAGACTATGGCCGTATTAGTAAGGTTGCGCAAGTGGCGAAGGACCTTGGTGTGTGTATGGAAGTCTCGAGGAGAACCTGTGTCCAAACGACAGCTGTCCAGCAGTGAACTGTTCTGGCTGATGAATGGATGGAGGGAATCGAATACAGAGTAGGGGTAGGCACCAAAACCCACTTTTATCTCAGCGAAGGTGACCGGCATGGTGCGCTGGCGGGGGCGCGGCTCGGCGCGGCGCAGGCGCCGGCCGCGCGCCAGCGCCGACGCCGGCCCCGGGTACACTGCGTCCATCTCCGAATATACAAACTCTGGAAATAATTCAACCTTCTTAATGTCGGTGTATTAAGGTACTTAAGATCCTGCAGATCACACCGTGCGAAAACAATCGCCCACAAAACATTTTAACGCTTAGGTACTCTATTTCATAAATCTTATTCCGCATCACCGAAGGCGTTCATTCACCTGCCCGAATTACGGCGGCTCTGCTGCGAAACTTTATAAAAATACAAAAATTTTCACAATGTAAACAATGTTTTTCGCCATTTTATGTAGGTGTATCCGGATCGGCGCGCATTTAATCACCTGCATAGAAGTAAACAGAAACACGTCGCCGGTCGGTACCCATCGTACCTAATCATTAAAAATACACTGCGGAAGGTACCGATGCGACGACGTTTAACGTAAAAGTTAAAATACCTATCAAAATTTTCCAAGATAAAGCTCACATGATTCGGTAATTACCATTGCCTTGAGCATCGCCGAGAAACTAGAACATAAAGAAATGTTCCTTTCGCTCGGTAAATTATTTCGTCAGTCGGTTGCTCCAGTACGAGCGATTTATTGATCATCATGCACTCACCGAGTGAATATCGCTGTTCCGCTGGTTCGGTGTTCACGCCCGGAGAGTGTCGGCCGAGGTCGGAGCAACCAGAACGAGCGGCGAGAAGTCGACGGCGATGGAGCGGCGCGGCGCGGGCGGGCCGGGCGCGGCCGGGCGGCGCGCGCGCCCCACTTGCGACGGAACGGAAACGGGAGCGCGGAAATTCGCAGTGCACAATCACTCGCACGCGACCCAATAAATAAGCCACGAGCTGAGCTACGCCACCGCGGGCTGCGAAGCATATAATCAACCTCGTGATTATAAGCTCTTTGGGCTGCGGTTTAGCACCGAATGGCTTGCTCGTGTTGTCGGTGCCGAGTCCGACTAGGCGCAGGTGTGTTTTGTGCACAGCTGCGAAGGAAACGTGATGTGCGGCCGGCTCGAGGCGCCTCCGAGTAGTGCGAGGCGAGCACGCGACCGACTGGTCGCTGCTTATTTTTTCCCGAGAAATCTGTATGTTTTGGTGAACGATCGCGTTCCGGCGCGTGGCGAGGTGCCAGCAGCACCCCGCGCGGATGCGCGCGCGCACCCCGCGACGCCGTCTACGTAGTAAATAAACATGCACATACGTATGCCCATGCATGACATTGCAAAACTGCAGTTAACTTATATTCACAGCTTACGAATAACTAATGTATAGTACGTTTTTTTATACTTGTCCTATTTGGTAAGCAAAGATGGAGTCCAGCGGGGCGATTGCGTAACTTTTTTGTCAATGTTTCAATTGGTTTCGTTCATTCTGTGTCAATTATATACGAAACCAATTGTAACATTGACAAAAAGTTACACAATCGTCCCGCCGGACGCCATCTTTGCTTACCAAATAGGACAAGTATAAAAAAACGTACTATAGCTACTAATACTACTGTGTACCTACTAGATATTCATACACTAGTACTCGTAAGCTGTGTGTGCATGATGCATCTTTCTGATGTCAACAACACTCTAGCTAGTGGTTTGAGCGTAGGCAGGCCGTTCAACTCTTTGGACTGGCTGTTTGCGAGTTCGATTCCCGTACCTGATGCGAGGCGTATGGCTTTTTTTATTTTTTTATAGTCCGGGCGCTTTTCGGCCCGGCCTGCGATCTCCCTCTGATGTGGGGGTCAGAGTCTTTATTGTGTAAAATAATTATAACAACAGTTTCTTTTATTATTTAAATAACGTAAAAGGACACAGATTTTGATTAACAACAAATAAAAGCTAATAAAATATACAATTATATAGCATAGCGCGGCACGAGCCATTGCTCGTAACTTTCGCCATGAGTCATCAACTTGTGGCAAATGAGCTGCTGGCGTTCCTGCAGCAGAAGCTAGACGTAATGGACGAGGTGTCCGCTGTCCAGATCTGCGACACGAACTTCAGCGAGGACGACATCGCCGCTGCCAAGCTGCATTTGTTCAGGACGCTCAACAAGAGTGACCAGATGGTGTCCCGCCGGCGTGATGGTACGAAGAAGAGTCTGCAGAACATTACCACGTTGCTTAACGAGACCGACCCTGACGACGTGCCAACATTTGTGGCGAGGGACCTTTGTAAGCCCCCTCCCGTCACTTTTGACCACGTCGATGTAACAAGCCTTTGAAGGACATCGTGCTTCTAAAGGCAAGCCTCGAGGATGTGCAGCGGATGTATATGCATCCCAAAACTTTGTCGCTGATTTGCATCGAGAACTCATTGAGCTGCGCAATATCGTGGCGGTAAGTAGGTCACCACCGGGTGCATACGTCAACGCGCGTCGTGGAGCAAATAATCTCGATGCATCGGGTGTTAGTTTTGCGTTACTATACTCTTTGGTTTTGCGTCAGCAGTTTTGACGCCGCCGCCGTCATCGAACACCGAGCCTGCTGAGTCCGCTACCCGCGCAACCCGCAGCCCCGCCCCCGTCCACGCGGCTTCTCCGGTCGCTCGAGTTTCCCGACCATCTGACCAGCTGCCCGTGTCAGCAGCTCCTGTGAAACCTCGACCACCACCTCGTCGAGATTTTGCCAGTGTCACCGCGAACACCCCTGCTGCTCCCACTACGAAGTCCGTGACTGAACAGTCATCGAACCGGGCTGAAGATGACGGTTTTGTGACGGTGTGGAGGAAGCGCCGTCAGCGAACCGTCAAGAACCAGTGCGGTAAGGCTCCTATGGAGCCCACCACACTTCTGCGTGCCGCGAAGCCGAGCACTCTAGTGTACATCTATCGCCTGCACTACACTACTAAGGGGGAGGACATCGTGGAGTACGTGCGCCAGAAGCTCAAGTACGTGTCGAGGGTGCAGCTATTGGAGTCGCGCCGCAACGTCAACTGGCGTTTGTGGTGCGAATACCGATATGTTATGTAGGTACATGCCACTAGATCGTACAGAGATGTGGACTTAATTTTATAAGCTATTTTTAATAGAATATGTATGTATGTATGTTAGTGTTTAAGGTATTTATAATATGGGCCATCGTTGCCTGAATTAAAAGGTTATTATTATTATTTTTATTATTACCTAAGAAGATCGGCGTGGCTATGTCAGCTACGTTTCGTACGGTGAGTGAGAGAGCCGCAGAAGCTCAACCCCCACCCCCTTTCTCTCTCCTTCCTCTCCCTCTACCCAATCTCGTTCAGGTCAGCCACGTGCGAGCGATGCCTTTGGTATTGTAGGATCTATAGGCCACGGTAACTGCTTAACACCAGGCGGGCGTAGGTACGCTTGATTGCCACCTTAGTCACATAATAAACAGGATATTTATGGCTTTTATAATAGTGTCACTTGCTTACAACAACCACTTCAAATCTCAAACCCTTTCAGCGTCCTGCTCAGTAACCCAGTAAGGTAAGGCCTCTGGCACACAACAAGACTACAGCCTTCTACGAGGAGAGATTTTAAAACTTGCTATCTATTGATGTTTTGTACCGATTACCTACGTGTCATAGAACTCCAAAGCTTTTTTACCCGACAACGGTGGAACGTTGTGGTTTGACCGGTACCTATATGTATGTATGTGGGTGGGTGAGTGTGTATGTAACAGATGCAACACATGAACATACAGTTCATCTGTTGCCACATAACTTCCATACACTTATCATAATTTGACCAATAAGGTATCGTTGGAAGCGTCTTGATCGTCCGCTGGCATGAGTCCGCTGGTAGCTAAATTTCCGTCATATTTACCCCTGTGGCAAGATTGAGGTTAAGAGCAAGCCCATTTTTAACAGATTTTTAAAAACAAAAAAAAATTGCATATGGCGCCCTTTAGAGGCATGATAATGGTCGAAGTTTAGAAGCTATACTTAAAAATAATCGCTATTGGCTTAATGAATGTGGTTTCTGTGCAATGACAAGATTTTTGACAATTTTGTGGCTGACAGTTAACTGACGCTGTCATTCAAATTTTACTGACCTGTGACATAATCTTTAAAAATAAAACCGGCCAAGTGCGTGTTAGGCTGCGCACAATTTATTTAAGGATCCGTAGGCATTTCAGTAACAAATGTCCGCTACTTTAAAAAGGCTTCCGATCATTCGAATGCTCTAATCGTCGCCGCCGTCGATTACGAGCCCGCGCACTTAGACACACTCAGTAGTACCTACCGCCGCCGACCGCGGCATGTACTACTCGACCCACCCGACCCACTCACCGTGCTCCTCGACTCAGATGTCGAGGAGACCGACACACGCACACTACCCATCATACACCGACCTCGCCGGCGAGGTCGACGTATTCCCTCTTCCGCCAATAGGTGCCTCTATGCGCCTGCGCCAGCAGGACCTAGACGCACCTAGGCATTCGACAAGCCCGCTGAGTTTCTTGCCGGATCTTCTCAGTGAGGTCGCGTTACGATCCGGTGGTAGTTTTTTACCTCCGTTCTCTCTCTTGAGACAGCAGCCAAGCCGAGGCCGAGCCCTATGTGGCGCCCTTGAGCGTGCTGTCCCCTACCCTTCTGGTTGGAGCGCACTTTGCACTCGCCAAAGTCCGGGTGAAGTTGTAGAGGCCACTCTGGCCAACAACGTATTGTCAATTCAAAAAAACAAAAAAAAAAAAGTAACAAATTTCAAAAAAGAACCAAAGTTGTGTTTTCCGAACAAGATCACGTTAAATTTAGAGCTCAAAATTTCTAAAAACTGTCTATGTAATCTCAATAATATTGAAATCGCTATTCGATGCTATAACACATTCGGTGAGGATGGTGAAAAAATACATCCGCACTTGTCATGTATGTGAGTTACACGAGAAGAATTTTTTAAAATTATAGAAGTTTTGAGGTTATAAAAACCCGACCAGCCAAACCTCAGAACGATACCCAGAGCCAGTGGTCTCGAACCTACCGATTTTTCGGTATTTCTACCGATTTGGGGGCTATTCTACCGATATACCGAAACCGAGTGATTTTCTCACGATTTCTGAGGATAGAGCTAAATTCTACCGATTTTACTTTTTCAACTTTTTAGAGGTTGTTTGTGTATATTTTGTGTGAGAATATCTCAATAATGCTTGTTTTGCCGACTTTTTAATTCAAGTTTATCTTTTGGAAAATACTTTGTCGTACTTCAATCCATAGCTGAAATTCAAATTGTGTTTTATTTAAAATGTAAAATTTAGTTCATGTGTAATTCTAAGTTTAGTTAGGTAGGTAATTGAAGAATTAAGTCGGTACAAGCGCGGGTGCAAAAAGAAGAAAGTAACCCACCTAACACCAATTTGAATGAAATTAATGAGAAGAAGTTGTAAATAAGGCGGGAACTATGCCTACTGTAAAAGTTTTGATAAAGATAAGTTTTTAATTGTTTCAGAGAAGGACATACACCCACAAAAAACAATTTTTCACACAGTATCTTCAAAAAAACTATTTCTTTTGTCTACCGATTTTGAGTCCAAATATACCTATTTTTTTAGGGCAATCCTACCGATTTCTGGTTTTGACTTTCGAGACCACTGCCCAGAGCTTCGTTCTGAGGCTTCGAGTGCAATAGTCGATTATGTTTTCATTCGATCGAATGTACGGAATGACTACCCGCTTGTTTCATGTTTTTATAACTCCATAACTTAGGTACTATAGTTTTTTTTTATCTTCTCCTTTATTAATTAAATTATACTCTGAACGCCGCGGCCGCCGCCGCGCCGCCCAGTAGGTAGTCGATGATTTAACTACGGAACTCTAAAATGAAAACGTCAAATTTACATTGACAGACAATTGACGTTTTGTTTTGTTTGTTTTGATTGATTCCAAAAAGGCAAATAAATAACTCGTTTGCTTAGCAGTAGCCACTGAACTATTTTGATACATTTTCTTTGATTGAGCAGACAAGAATACATATTTACAATGAGTTATATGTTAGGACATCTGCACAATGGTTGGCAAGTGGACCAGGCCATACTATCGGAGGAAGATCGCGTCGTGGTGAGTTTGTTATTAATAGGTTATGAAACTTCTAGAGTAGATACCAGTTCATTAGACCGCGTCATTGTGGTTCTAGACTATAATGTATGTATCGATTATAAAGGCGAAATACCTAAGTACTAACTTTGTTTACAACTAGGAAATGTTTTGGCAGGTGATCAGATTTGGCCACGATTGGGACCCAACTTGCATGAAGATGGACGAGGTCCTGTACAGCATCGCTGAGAAAGTGAAAAACTTTGCCGTTATTTACCTCGTCGACATCACCGCGGTGCCTGACTTCAATAAAATGTAAGAAACACATTTGGGTTCTTGCAAATCTTTTCCAATAGTAACCACCTTTGGAATCTACCTACATTTAAGAGGGTCATTTAACAGGTCTTTAGCATTATTTTAGTAGGTATTGATTTCACATAGTATCTGTAAGCCATTATAGAGAAATCTTTAATTTGAGGTCAAAAACAACATATACTTGTTTTCTACAAAATTTGGTAACATTTAAACATAAATTACTAAATATATGTTATTCCTGACAGTCTGTAGTTTAATGTGGTATTATTTTATGAAGCACATGGGCCAACGGATTGGAAAGTAGTCAGAACAAAATAAATTTTCAGAAATGTTGCATTACAGATTTTTGCAAACAGTAGTATTGCCTACCTATGTAGTAATACACAATTTTGGTCTCTATTATTTAAAGTGTTATTTTCTTGTGTGTAAGGTATAAGCAAAGCAACTTTCTGGGTTTTATAACATTTCAAAAGCACTGAATAAACTAACAATGAATAATAATGTCAACCCAACAAGACTGGTGTATTATTGTTCAGGTACGAGCTGTACGACCCGTGCACGGTGATGTTCTTCTTCCGCAACAAGCACATCATGATCGACCTGGGCACCGGCAACAACAACAAGATCAACTGGCCGCTGGAGGACAAGCAGGAGATGATCGACATCATCGAGACGGTGTACCGCGGCGCGCGCAAGGGCCGCGGCCTCGTCGTCTCGCCCAAGGACTACTCCACCAAGTACAGATATTAGGCGATTGCATCGTTCTGTATTCACGTTAGTAGGAATGGATTGCGACCATGTGAGCATTGTTTTAAATGTTCCAAGTTGTGTATGATATTATCATGTAAGTTGTATAGGTTAATAAATTATGTATGTAATTCATTCTCTTGTTTATATTTTAATCAATATTCCTAGTACATATTATAATTTAGCAGAAGAGGGTAATAATGGTAAGATTTAAAAAAACAACTTCAAAAATCCTGGAGCGCTAAAAAGCCTGAAATAATATTTTTATTATCACCTACTAACTGCCCAGCTTGTATTCATGTGCTGGTCAAAACGCATTGTGGAGCCCAAAATGAAAGTAGATGCCATACGCTGTTGAGGAGTTTTTCTGGTGATGCCTGCGCATCAGGTCAAGGTTATCATATAACAGGACAACACGACAAGTGACAGGCTTTCAAATTTCGAATTGATCAGACCTGTGGAAGTTGTTTTATCTCTTCACCAACTAGAAAAGAGCTGATGATCTTCAAAGGGCTGAGCATATTTTCTTGAAACATAGCTAGGAACACTCTCGCTCTATTTAACCCACCTTTCAAACAAAAATCCATTCGTTCGGGAGCTACGATGCCACAGTCAGACCCACTTCCAAGTTATAACAGCCCTCGTTTTTATGGTTCCGTACCCAAAGGGTGCGACGGGACCCTATTACTGCCGTGATAATTAAGAATGCAGTACTTGCAGAAAAAGTTGTTCTGCAAGTACTGCATTCTTATCTACTGCATTCTTATCACGGCAGATTACTAAGCCTACGCTGTCGGTCCGTCAGCGGGCTGTATCTCACGAACCGTATTAGGTAGAGAGTTGAGATTTTCACAGAATGTGTATTTCTATTGCCGCTATAACAACAAATACTAAAAATACAATAAAATTCAAAAATAAAAGGTGTCCCCATACAAGAAATTTGATATTTTTGACGTTTTTATTCTACGGTGGTACGGAACCCTTTATGTGCGAGTCCGACACGCACTTCGTTTTTTAATAGGAGATTAAACGGTTGCCTTAACCGAAATCGGTTGGATTGGTATCATCACTGAGACCCAGTATGGGTCTCGGCACCCGCTGCGCGATCGTTCTATATAGTCTCTGTGGTAGTAGTATGAAAAAAAACAAAGTTATTCATCTGAGATAATGTAAGTTTTATTCAGTCTTCAACAGACAATCAATTAGGGAACACTGCAACTCATTATACGTTTACACATCGCTCGTGCGACTGCGGCGAGTCGCGAGTCGCGACCGGCCGCCGGCAGCGCGGGCGAGCCGGGCCGAGCGGGGCGGGGCGGGGAGGCGGCTCACCCTTGCCCAAAATTAGATCACTTTGGAAGTTATCGCGTTTGAAATGTTGAAAGGAATCGCAAGTCTTCGTCGATTCTCGACACTGGCACGGCCATTTGCACATAAAATAAAGGAGTGGGCGAAAGAAAACTATGTCCTCGAGGTCATTTGTTCGATTCCGGAAGGCGGGCGGCGGGCGGCGCGGGGCGGGCGGCGCGGGGCTGACTAGTGCGCCGGCGCCGCGCCCGCCCGCCGTCACACTCGGCCCGTCCGGTGCGAAGCGGGGCGGCCAACGGGCGCCGCGTCTAGGCCGCGCGTCGTCAAGTGTTTTCTTGGAGGTTTTGCAGAACGTCACAATAAAGTCAACAAGAAAGGGTAGTAACGGTTCTCATGGAACTCAATATTTTGTTCATGGATACTTCATATCATATGCTTCGTAGTCGATAGTCCTGTGGGTGTCGCGTGTGGTCGCGTGTGGTCGCGTGGTCGCGTGTGGTCGCGCGGTGTCGTCTAGTCGTCGCGGTCGCGCGGCGGGTCGGGGCGCCAGTCGCGCGCGCCGGGCGCCCAGATGGCGGCGAGCGAGCGGAAGGGGTCGTAGACGCGCGCCGGGCGCGCCGCGCCGAAGCCGGGCGGCGGGCGCACCTCGCCGGCCGCGCCCAGCGCCGCGCCGCCCCACAGCCACGCCGCGCCCGCCGCGCCGCCCGCCGCGCCGCCCGCCCCGCACGCCGCGCCCGCGCCGCCGCCGCCCCACACCGACCCCACTGTGCGGAACGCGCCGCTGCCCACCGCGCCCGCGCCTGCGCCCGCACCCACCTCCTCTGCAAACCAAACATTGACACTCGTCTATATCACTACATTCCGATACACATCAAATCATTCATTGAAATAAATAAATCTCGGTGGATTTTTTTATGAGACAAGCGTAATACACAGCGTAACATGTAATATTTATTAATATAGGTGAATACGACGCGAGGGAGGCTCGTTCTATTGCGCATATTTTCGTGTCACCGTTTCCATATAAGCAATTGGCATCGCAAATATTGTTTTGTAACTTCCCCACCTACCGTCAAAAATCGTTTCATAGTAGATGAATAGATAGGTAATATACCTACACCTACTGAAGTACTTTCCATAAGATATTATGCCGTTCGTTTTACAAGAAAAAAATAATAATAAATAATAAATTAAATAATTAATCATGACACACGCATCGAAACTCAACCAATTATTTAATAGGCAATGTCACTCACCGGTGTAATCTCTCTGGGTCGCGAAGGCGGGTCTCTCGAGCGGTGGTGGCGGGCGGTGCCAGTAGTCCGGGTCGGGGCGGGGCGCGTGCGCCGCGTCGCCGTTGAAGTAGAAGAGCGAGTGGTCGCCGGCGGCGCGCGGCTCGGGCTCGGCGCGGCGCCGCACGTCCGAGCCGATGGGCGGCAGCGGGCCGGCGGCGGCGGGCGCGGGGGGCGCGGGCGCCGCGCGCGCCGCCACCACCGAGCTCCAGGACGCGCCCCAGCGCAGCGCGGCGGCCGCGGCGGCCGCGCGCGGCGGCGAGCGCGGCGGCGACGCGGCCGGCCGCTCGCCGCGCCGCTTCGACACCTTGTCCTTGCGCGCGTGCTGCTTGCCGGCGGCCGAGCGCGCGCGCGAGCACTCCGCGCCCTCGGCGGCGCGCGCGCGCTCGCCCCGCTCCCCGCGCTCCCCGCGGCGCGGCGTCTCGCTGGCGTCGCGCCGCGGGCGGGCGGGCCGCGCCGCCGGCTCCACCGGCGGGCGGGGGAAGTCGTCGCGCGGGGAGCACTCCGGAGGCGTCTCGTCGCCGTGCGTAGCCTCCGGTCGCGTCGACTCTGGTTCCGGTTCCGGCTCGTCGAGATCGGCATCGGCGTCGTCGTGGTCGCGGTCGTCGTGGTCGCGGTCGTCGCGGTCCACGGTGGTCGGCGAGCAGGAGGAGGAGGAGGAGGCGGAGGCGGAGGCGGAGGGCGTGCCGGAGCCGGTGGAGGCGGCGTCGTCGTCCGGCGGCCGCTCCTCGCTCTCCGGGTCGGCCTCGTACCCGTCGGCGGCGTCGTCGGCGCGGTCCGGTAGAGCGGCGGGCGAGCGCTCGACGCGGGGCGACTGCGGCGGGGGCGTCGCGGGCGGGCGCGCGTCCGCGGGCGGCGGGCCCGGCTCGGTCGGCTCGGCGTCCTCGCTGGAGCGCTCGTCGTCGTCGTGCGGGCGGCGCAGCACCTCGGCCCGCCAGCGCTCGAACGCGCGGCGCTCGGCGTGCGGGTCGAGCGCGGGCGGCGGGCGGCGCGGCGCGGGGCGGCGGCGGCGCGCGGGCGGGCGGCGCGGCGCGGGCGGGGGCGGGGCGGGCGGTGCGTGCGCCAGCGCGCGCAGGTCGAGCGGGCGGCGCGGCGCGGGCGGAGGGCGCGCGGCGCGCGCGCGGCCCAGCTCGCGCTCGGCGTCGAGCGAGGCGACGAGCAGCACGAGCGCGAGCGCGGCGAGCGCCAGCAGCGTGCCGGCGGCGCGCAGCGCGGGCTCCCAGGGCGGGCGGCGCGCGGCGCTGCAGGCGGGCAGCAGGCGCGCGGGCGTGTGCGCGTGCAGCTGGAAGGCGGCGCGGCCGGTGTCGGTGCGCAGGTGCAGCGCCGCGCGCGCGCGCGCCAGCGTGTAGTCGGGCGTGTAGTGCAGGTGCAGCGCGCGCGACTCGTTGGGCGCCAGCAGCAGCGGCGCGCACGGCCGCAGCCGGAAGCCGCGCGCCTGGCACGGCGCGCCCGCCACGCGCCACTCGCGCAGCCGCACCGCCACGCGCCCCGTGTTGCGCGCCACCACCGTGCGCCGCACGCTGCCGCTACCCGCACCCGCACCCGCACCCGCGCACTCGCTCACCTGCACCGCCGAAACAGATATGCGCGCATTACGCTCCGTCCGTTATCGGATACGAACCCATCGACATATTCCGCGTCGATTACCTCGAAGAGTAGCGGGGAGTCGGTGTCGGGCCGGCGACCTCCCAGCTCGAAACTCGGGTACGCGCCGCGGCCGAACAGCTGCACGCCCTCCATTATGGTCAGATTATTCCTGCACGACGGACGATTTAATTCGGATGCGAACTTTAAAACGTAGTAAAAATACGTTATGGATCTACGAAAAAAAAAACCCGACCTGAGATACAAGAAAGCCGTGAGCGCGAGCGGCTCCTTGGGCGCGAACAGGATCTTGAACTCGACCTCGGCGCCGGGCGCGAGCAGCAGCACGGGCAGCGCGCGCGAGCTGCCGTTGCGCGCGAACTGCCACTCGGGCGCGCTGGCGCCGGGCGCGGAGGCGGCGGGCCCGGGGTCGGGCGGGGCGGCGGGGGCGGGCGCGGGGTCGGGCCGCCACTCCTGGGCCGCGCCGCGCGTCGCGCGCCACGCCACCAGCCGGAACGAGTCCGCTGACCACTCGCACCGCTCCGTGTCGCACGCGTGCGGCTCCGCGTCGCCCGCACTGCGACACACACGCCGGGGGTACAGTGAGCGGGGAGCGGGGTGGTGCGGGGGTGGTGGTGTGTAGTGCAGGGTAGTGTACACTCACAGCGGCTGGTGCGGCGCGTGCAGCACGGCGTGCAGCAGCAGCGGGCGGCGGTGCGCGGGGTTGGCGGCGCGCAGGCGCAGCGCGCGCTCGGCGCCCACGGCGGCGAGAGGGGCGGCGGCGGCGGCGGGGGCGGGGGCGGCGGGCGCCAGGCGCGGCCAGCCCCAGTGCGCGGCGCCGCGCACGGGCACGCGCAGCACCTGCGTGGTGTGCAGGTGCAGCGAGATGTTGACGGCGCGCGCCGCCAGCCGCTCGTACGCGGCGTAGCGCGCCGCCTGCAGCGCCGCGTCCGCGCGCAGGCTCTCCGCCGACACGCCCGCGCCGCGCACCACCCACGCCGCGCCCTCTGACACGACACAACACCGGTACTCATTATTACTTAGTACTATTATTTTCCGCCGCGACACCGATTCGCATGATTATTTCGCGGATCGAAATTATTTTAGGTCGAGATGACGATTATTGCGAATGCTTCTCAGCCACATTACATTTTGTATTGTCCATAACGTGAGTCGAAATGAAATACCATCGAGATAATGTCGTGTCTACACGTGTTCTACATCTGTATCAGTGTGGGGTGCACTATACTGACCGGGCGTGTCGAGGTCGAGCCCGGTGTAGCAGTGGGGCTCGCAGCTGTGCTCGGCCGCGTACACGACGCTGCCCACCGCCTGCCGCCCCGCGCCCACCTCCAGCGCCGCCGCCTCCGCCGGGGGCCTGCACACACACGCACACATTACATCACACCAGCCAGTTCGCACTCCGCGTCAATGTGTTCACTGCTCATACTCATGATAAACATTCACCATTGTAGATTTCACTTGACAGGGTTTAAAAGGCGTGCATCATGTTTGTGTGTCGGGTATGATCGTATTGTATGGTATACGGTAGTGTATGGAACTCACTCGTAGGAGAGCGCGGGGTCGTGGTCGGGGTCGGGCTGCGTCACGTCCACGACGCGCATGCGCAGCGCCATGCTGCTCTCCAGCACCAGCGGCGCCGCCGCCCGCGCGTACTGCAACCGACACCACCACTCAACACCGCTCCACCCCACTCCGCTCGCAACAAAACAGTGCTAATGCGCTAAGGTTCGGCGCAAACGGGCCACCGACCACAGCCACCGGTGGCCGGCGACGAGCGGTTTACAGTCGCGGACACCGCTCGGTCGGTGGCCCGTTTGCGCCGAGCCCAATCGGTATCGGTACAATGGTGTGCATTACTGGCGCGACTCGCGTCAGGTGCAGGGGCAGCGCGTGCAGGCGGCCGGCGAGCACGCGCAGCGTGACGGCGGCGCGCGCGGGGGGCGCGGCGCGCGCGGGCCCCTGCACGTGCACGCTGACGGCGCCCTCGTGCGCGCCCTCGCGCGGCGGCGCCACCACGGTGAGCGTGGCGCGCGCGGCGCGGCGCGGCGGCACGCAGCGGCACGCGTGCTCGGCGGGCACGCGGCGCAGGTGCGCGCACGCCGCCAGCGCCAGCCCCGCGCCCGGCAGCGCGGCGCGCAGCGCGCCCACGCACAGCGCCGCCGGCCCCGGGTTGCGCACCAACAGCGACACGCGCCGCGTCGACGACGCGCCCACGCCGCCCAGCCGCAGCGACCCGTCCGTCGAGTTCGGCCACTCCCACTCCTGCCGACCACCGCACCGTCACTGACCGTCCGTCCACGTATCCCCACACCCACACCGCACGCGGCGAGCCACTCACCAGTTCCAGCTGGCCGCTGTACACGAGCACGGGCAGCGTGTAGCGCGTCACGTTGGTGTGCAGCACGAGGCGCGAGTCGAGCGTGGGCGCGGGCCGCTCAACGCGCAGGCGCAGGCGCGCCACCACCGCCTCGCCGCCCGCCGGCACGGTCAGCGGCGCCGCCCACTCGCACTGCACCACGCGACCACAACACACATTAGTATAACGGCCGCATATTCTCGACCTCCAAAGTGTTGTCAAGATGTGTGACCTCGAAGTGTTGTTCGAAGTCGGGCGGGCGCTCGACGTGCGCGATATGCAGCGGCAGCTGGAACTCGTTGCGCACGCGCACCTCGCGCTCGCGCAGCACCTCCTCGGGACTCGCCGTCACCACGCTGCGACAACCACACTATACATGTCGCTACATGGCGTTCGGGTGTATATCGAACGATACATTATTTATCGGTTGTGTCCAACTTAGATTCGATAGATAGGATAATGTAAATAATCTTCAAATCGCGAGTAGCGGCTCACTAGCATTCTATTACGGCCCTGTACTCCAGTGCAACAAAAGCCACCTAGAGTAGTAGGCCGCGAAGTGGGCGGCTATTGTATTATAATGTAGTGCGTGTGTGTGGTGGTGTGTTGGTGTGTGGTACTGACTGCAGCTCGTGCGGCAGCAGGCGCAGCGTGCCGGGCAGCAGGCGCAGGCTGTAGGGCAGGCGCGCGCGCCCCACGCGCACCCAGCCCGCGCACCACGCGCCCTCCCCGCCCGCCCCCGCTCCCGCCCCGCCCGCCCCGCCCGCCCCGCTCGAGTAGCCCGCCCACATCTTCGCGTCTGCGACATACACGTGCCAACATTAGCAGTGGCGCCGCTAGCACGGGTGGCGCCCGCCCGCTCGCCCCGGAGACCATATCATGCTATCACCCGAACAATGAAAACTTAAAATTAATAAAAAAATCCGATAAACGTGAAGTTTGAATGAGAGCCACCTTCATGTTCTATCGTTGAAGTAATTTAGTTTGCTGGAACTCCTCTCGCACGAAGAGGCTGATACGAAATTTTCATAAATAAATTTAATGCGACGATAAGATTCTAAATTGTAACTAGCATCGAGCCTAAGCGATTTATCATTGCAACGGGCTTCGCGGCGTTTAGTTATCGAACCCCGTGATATCAAAAGTCACGGGACGCTCGGTGCTTCCAGCGAGCAGCGCAGCGTCAAGCCTCTAAACGAAAAGTATCAATGATTCGACTTCTAATGCGGTCCTAAAATAAAACTGAAAACCAAAGCGCAGAGCGTCGCTAAATTCCAAGCGGTCAAAAGTCCCCTAAGTGTGGATGTTCATACACACGTGTGTTGTTACCGACCGCGCGGGGTGCCACGTGGCCAGGCAGTGCGGTCTGCCCCGCAGTGGTGGCAGTGCACTGGCAGCGGCCACTACACTACAGGTACAACCCTTCTTCATTATCTTTGTATTGTTATTCTTCTCTATCTACTGTATCTCTCTAGCTGTTAGTCTTCCACCGCACTTTGAGCGGTTAACCGCTCAAGCCTCGATGATGCCTTATATGTATGCCATTAGGCAACGCTGAGGACGGACTAGTCACAAACTAAATAAATAAATAAACTCACAGTCGAGCGTGAGCAGCGCGGCGCGCGCGAGCGGCTGCAGCGGCTCCAGCTGCGCGCGCAGCAGCGCCACCTGCACCCCCCCGCCGCCGCCGCCGCCCGCCTTCACGCCTGCGCCGCCGCCGCACACACCACACGGGAACATTAATACATCATTGAGCGGCGATCTAATTTCATGGTCAGAACGAACATAGTTGTACGCGTGGAGCCATGCATTTCGCTACCAGCCGATGGCGTTGACTGCAACGCTCCAATACAATATACCATCCTGAATCATTATATCAAGATTTACGAAGCACAACGGTATATAATATTAGTGACCCCGACACCAACCATCGGGGCGTAGCGGCCGACCCCGCCGGGCACAAAACCCATCTGGTCGGAAGATCTGCCCATTACCGCGCTATAATATGTGACGTGTATAGTTACCGTTTCCGTTGGCGGTGCCCTTGTCAGCCTGTCCGTTGGCCAGGCCGGGGTCGTGCGTGTCGTGCGCGTCGTGCGCGTCGTGCGGGTCGTGCGGCGCGGGCGGGTCGTGCGGCGCGGCGGCGCACTGCGCGCCCCACACGCCCGCCTCCAGCGACACGCCCGCGTCCAGGCTGTTACCCGCCTCTATATCCACCTGCCGGCGCACACACACTCACTATTGGACTATCAGATCTCATTATGCCAATGGCTGACGTCGTCATAGCTGTAGCTGTTCACACAGGACCGCTCACTCGCCAACGTCGGTGACTGTACTGGTGTATGGTGGAGCAGTGCGCGCGTGTACGTACTTGGAGCGCGGGGTCCAGCGAGCCGCGCGCGCCGAGCCGCAGCTGCCAGGGCTGCACGTACTCGCCCGGCGCCGCGCCGCGCGCCTCCACGCACACCACCAGCCCGCCGCCGGTGATGTTCGCTTTTATCCTGACGTATGCGGTGAGCGCGTGCTGGTGCTGGTGCGGGTGCTGGTGCGGGTGCGGGTGCGGGTGGTGGTGCGGCGGCTGCAGGCGCAGGCGCACGACGGCGCGCGCGGCGCGCGGCGGCAGCAGCCAGGCGCCGCGCGGCGCCGCGTGCCCGCCGCCCGGCAGCCGCAGCCCCAGCCACGACCCCGACGAGTACACCTCGCTCACCTGCACACCCACACATTACTCACTCAATACATCATCTCTACTCGTCGAGTGTCGAACGTCTTGAGGATTCTCGGAGCGATCGACGGGGTTTATTATTGTTAGTCATCAATTATGCGAACCATCGATCATTCGAAGTTTAGGTACTTCAGTCGAACGGTTTTTAGATAGAAATCATTGTTTATTTATTTATTTAGTTAGTTTTCAAGGAAGACTAACAGCTAAACAGATACAAAAGGTAGAAAAAAATAACGATACAAAGCCATTTAGAAGTCTCCATAGATATGTTCCATTATTATGTGTTCAACATCACCGTTCAATTTGATGTTTGAATGTAATATGGTTAGACTTGTTGTCTAGTTACAGTAATGATAGTTATTATGAGTGTCAGCCAGGGCTGGTCGGGCACTGTCCAGTGAGCACTGACCTGTATGGGCTGGTCGGTGGGGTTGTACATGGTGAGCTCGGGCTCGGCGGTCGCGTTGTGCGGCACGCGCAGGCCCACCAGAGGCCACACGCCCCACTCGCTGGCCACGCCCACCGCCGACACCTGCCAACCGCCACGTCACGTCATGTCACAATAACACACAAACATTTACTCGTGCATTTGTATTGCTTTAAACAGAATTTGAAATGAAAGACGATGGCACAAAATCAGCCTCCATATCAGACTGTGCACCGGCCCCTCGCGGCTCCCCAGGTACACCACGCTGAACGACGTGTTGGGAGAGGCGAGGCGAGAGTACTCACCGGGTACTTGTGTACTCCGAGCGAGGTGTGTATGTAGAGGTGCGCCGCCACCGGCCCCTCGCGCCGCCCCAGGTACACCACGCTGAACGACGTGTTGGGAGAGGCGAGGCGAGAGTACTCACCGGGTACTTGTGTACTCCGAGCGAGGTGTGTATGTAGAGGTGCGCCGCCACCGGCCCCTCGCGCCGCCCCAGGTACACCACGCTGAACGACGTGTTGGGAGAGGCGAGGCGAGAGTACTCACCGGGTACTTGTGCACTCCGAGCGAGGTGTGTATGTAGAGGTGCGCCGCCACCGGCCCCTCGCGCCGCCCCAGGTACACCACGCTGAACGACGTGTTGGGAGAGGCGAGGCGAGAGTACTCACCGGGTACTTGTGCACTCCGAGCGAGGTGTGTATGTAGAGGTGCGCCGCCACCGGCCCCTCGCGCCGCCCCAGGTACACCACGCTGAACGACGTGTTGGGAGAGGCGAGGCGAGAGTACTCACCGGGTACTTGTGCACTCCGAGCGAGGTGTGTATGTAGAGGTGCGCCGCCACCGGCCCCTCGCGCCGCCCCAGGTACACCACGCTGAACGACGTGTTGGCCTGCGGCGGCAGCGTCTGCGACACACACACATACACTGCTACGCTTGCGTGCCTGGCGCACATAACACATCTATGGAATCAGTTTGACCTGCTAACAAGCCCGACGTAATGTCACGCCAACTTGTTTTGGTATACCTAGGTAATCTACACATAACGAAAATCGAGAACACTACCTCCATTTAACACTTCTTTCATTTAAATTAACATACAACTTATCGCCCTCAGTCCATTGTACGGAACCTGTATAAATAGTACAAGTGTTGCTTACTTTGGGATCGTACAGTATAGTACGTTTTTTTATACTTGTCCTATTTGGTAAGCAAAGAAGCGTCCAGCGGGGCGATTGCGTAACTTTTTTGTCAATGTTTCAATTGGTTTCGTTCATCCTGTGTCAATTATATACGAAACCAATTGAAACATTGACAAAAAGATACGCAGTCGCCCCGCTGGACGCCATCTTTGCTTACCAAATAGGACAAGTATAAAAAACGTACTATAGATGTGTTAGTCTGGCGATATTTATTATATTTCACTAATTATTTAACTGTTCAAAGATGGTGCATTATAATAGTGTCACGTTGGTTAGGATAAGGGGCTGAAATCATTTCAATTATGATTACTTTCAGACTAATCAGATCATCATCTCGGTCTCCGGCAGCTCCGATGAGTTAAGTACAAAACATATGTGGTTTGATTAAACATCGTCGCCGCCGTCTGTGCACCGAGTTGCACTAAATAAATAGTATTATGTAAATAAGCAACATCAGTCCGTCTGGCGGACAGTGAAACCAGTCGGGAACCTTGGCGCGCGGATCGACCGCCGCCGCGTCGCGCCCTCGCCGGCCGGTAGTACCACTCCACAACACGACACATTTTTTTTTTTTATAGGACTGCCGTGGAAAAGAAGTTCACGGCCCGCCTGATGTTAAGCAGTTACCGTAGCCTATAGATGCTTACAATACCAAAGGCATTGCTCGCACATTGCCGACCTGAAGGAGAGGGGGATGGGCTTTCGGCTCTCTCACTCATCGTACGAAACGCATCTGTAATAGCTGCTTTACGCCAATCTTCTGTGAGAGGGTGGTACTACCCCGGCCGAGCCAGCCCGTTTATGAGCTGCAGTCACTTGGCTACAGCTTGGCTCTACCACCTTGAAAAACAGTAGCAGTAGCAGTATGTCGGTAACATGCCGACATACTGCTGCGGTCGGCTGGATAAGTCATTGCCAAACATACGAAGGACGGTCTTCCGTAGCCCACGATGGTGCACTTTAGTGAGGTGGGGGCAGTGAGTTAAGATATTTGCCGAACCGTGGGTGGGACATGGTAAAACATAGTTCTAGTTTTCATCAACAAACAGGAAAAATGCTGGCCTAATACTATTATGTGTGGATTAAAATTCGATTGAAATCGCTGAATGCAAAACTCAGAATAGAGGATAATATCTGTTATAAATATTTATGATTCCTAAATTTGTGTTACTGCTAACAACGCGAATGCGTGTTCAAAAACATATTAAAACTCATAAATATTCATAGAACTTTAATGTGATATCTTGAGTAGGTATCAAACATAGTGGCATTAATAATGAGAGGTGCGTCCGGGCAATAGCGGCGTTATCGGGCAACCATGATACAAGGATTACGAGACAATTACCGCGCACGAGCACACGAGCACACCAGCCAGTAGCCAGAGCAGCGCAGCGTCGCGGTCGGCAACATCATAGTTCCGATCCCGATTACTCCGCGATATCCATTCAAGTATTATAGCTCAATGGCGAAATGTACATAATTTGCACCCGATCAATGTGCTGCAGTCATTGCATCATTTGCGTGACCAACATTCGTTCGACTCGACCAGACGCGCTCACATAATAGCAGCGGTAAACAAGACAAGATTGCATTGCTTTTTTTAGATAACAGATAAATCGGTAAAGGCGAAGAGGTGATAGATAACATATTATGTAAAATAAAACTACACCGGCGCCGCACACGACTGGGGAAGGAAAATCCAACACACTTAATTAGTGATAATTAATGATGATGATAATGATTGATTGGACGGGCGCGTGCTAGTTGGGCCACGTAGTTGAAGCTAAAGGGTAAAAGTACCAAACAAAGAGTGCGGTACATCGATAGGTTTATTACCAGTGAGAGAGCGGCCACAGATCTGACCCACTTCTACAAATACCAGTCGGGGTTGCCCCGACGCGACGCGACGCGACGCAACGACCATTTCCGCGTCACGACAACCGACGATGTTATTATTAGTGACCACTTATATCAATACGCGCGACGATTTATTTATGATTACTATTCCATCGAACAAATATAGCTTCTAGACTATTAATATCCAACGAATTTGGACTTATATTATCCTAAAGCAAGCGCCGCCGCCAGAAGCCAGGGATACTTCTTCGCCCCACTACCTGTAACGTATCGAAAGATAAATATTGCGGTCCAAACAATTCTCGATGTTATAAAGTTATTCGCCATACGTCGCAGATCTTTGTAGACTCCTTAATTATAATGTCTTACTTATGATCAGTAAAAAAAGTTTTTACACATTCAAGTCGATTACTACATGGACATATTATAACGGAAGTACCCAAACAATTTCTGGAGTGTTTGTAATGATAAACAGTAGCATAATAGCATTGCGTCACTGATAGCGAGCGCAAGGCCACTCGCCCACAGACTACTCGCAAGAAGTGACGAGAGCCAGCGGTTGCACGGCGCGGGCGCAGGGAGCCCGCGACACGGACGCGTTGCCGGCGCCCCACACATCAGCGAATCTACTATGACGTGTATCAAACGTTCTACTTCTTAAAATAAAAGCAATCGCGCACACAGATCGACACCCGATCAAGCGCGGCTTAAGTTGCATTGCAGCTAATACGTTTAGAGGATAAATAAAATTATACGTTAAGAGGATAAAGGCGATATAAGGAAGATGTAGAATGATGACGTAGATGGTAGAATGGTTTATTTTCATACATGATGATTACAACGCGAATGTTAATTAACTGAAGTTTATAGAAGCGATGAAACACATTTTTGTGTATTTATTCATATCGCTTTATAAACATGTGTTTGTAAATAGCTCAGTCATTATCGACTACCCAAGTAATAGCGCGGGGCGGTGTAAACACGGTTGTTAATCAAAGCCTAATAATTAATTAATCACTATAAGTTTTGTTACAACTGATTATCTACATTGGTCTGGATTCTAAAAAGTCAGGAAAAAAACAATAATGAGTCCCTAAAGGGACATATCGCTTAATTTTTTTTTTTGTTAACAAGTTCCACTCTCAAGAGGAAATATCCATGAGCTATTATATAAAATGCGACTATGTACATCTGTCTCGAACTATGAATATATTAGCACCAATATTCTAACGTATCGTTTCATCATGTTTGTCCGTAAATAGCAAAGTTAAAACAAATAAGAGAAAATGAAATGACCTTAATAAAAATTCACGTGGACGCGAGAAACCCAAATAATATAGACTCGCAGATATTTATGTAAAAGGCGCATGTCTTCACAGCGACACCGCACAGTAGATAATTTCCATAACAATACAAATTAGCAGATGCCGGCAGAGAATGGGCACACAATGTGCGTTGTGAGGAGCTGGCTGCGCGTGTAATGTACATACATACATACAGAGAGGCACCGCGGCGCGGCGCGGCTCGGCGCGGCGACTCCGACCGCTCCGAGCTGAGCCGGGCCGGGCGCCGCCGCCGCGTCGCGTCGTTCATATCGATATCGAAGGCTATAACGTAACTGGGGAACAACCGATTCAGTAAGCCCATCTTGTACGATTGGCCAGTGCGTAATGAATGTCTCATCCAGAATGGTAGGTTAGGAAAATCCTTTACTTCAGCCTAAAAACCCAACAAATTCAAATATGTTAAGTACCTACATATCTTTTCAATTGAATTATGAAGCGTAATAAATATAGCATAGGTCAATTGATACTGCCGTTCATATCGCAGGGAATCCTTAAACACGACAACAGTGTTGTTGGCGGCCCGGGTCCCGGGAACATGCTGGCGTGGACCGCCACCGCTACTGGACGCAGCGAGCAAGACGAGCGCGCTTTGCGCCTGGCATATGCCTGCCCATTGTTTATACTACCATTAATGGCCGACGGCAGTGGGATTTCAGGGTACCCTCCGCAAATGCGTGTGATTCTACCCAGTCGATGCAACACTTGCCGTTGTGTGCCTTGTCTTGCAACCGAACGCCTGCACGAGATCTTGTATGCAGCCACGCCATGTAAGTCATTTCTTGCCTCCGTAGGCCGTTGCCACCTTAGACCATATAGCTTATACATCCATGGTTGCCACTATAAGCGTGAACTATAGACACGAAAAGAAGCCCTCTCTCTCCTGTCACTGTCTCGTAAGTTGTTACCAAAATTGTCCTACTATCTATGTTTGTAACTAATATTCAGCAAACCAAAATAATATTGCAACACGTAAAACATAGTCTGTCACTCTGCTTGCTGACAGATATGACGAATTGCGATCGCCTCTCCTCACTCACTTCGTTTTCGGAATTTAGCCAACATTTTTCCTTCGACTTACTGTTTTGTTTTCGTAGGTACTTAATGAACAAATAAAATGTATTGAAGTATATTCCTAGCAGTTTTTTATTTGGTTCCAGGCGTGAGAAATGTTTACGAACGTTATCAGACCAAAATATTAAAGTGGCCATCACAATCAATGTTGGTCAGGGGTTCGGCGGCTGACCGCAAGTAGCGCAGCGCGGGTAGCGGGGCGGCCGGCGACTGCTTATCGAATAGATATTGTTACCGCAAGGACGGTGCGTCTCATGTAATCAATGTTATAATTAACTTATATGAGATGCACGGGACGAAACTGTCAACGAATATATTACGTGCCTATTGTCATTGATTTAGAATGATTATCGTCCAAAGATATTTTCCTTATTCAAAGTAAGCATATTAAATATAATCAAATTGGATGTACTGAGCCAATTTGATTGAATCCAAGAAGATTACAGTTACTTTAGCATTCTTGATTGAAACAGTGTAGGAAGCTCTAAACGTAGCTCGTAAGTCGGTCAGACGCAGACGGCGCGGGCGCGCTCATATGCGTATAGCGTCGGATTAGTTGAACTTGAGACAGCTGATCCGCGGACGAACAATTGATCTGTTACCTCAAGCTACTGTGAGCGCTACTGCGACAAGCGTATTGTGTTACACTTGGTTTTAAACGATTACACTAAATACCCACTAAGGCTTAGAGGGCTTTTTGAACCGATGGCGAGTCTAAGCCATCGGTTCAAAAAGCTGCAATGCTCCATGCATAACTCATTGAATGCAAGCATCCATTTGGATCACATAGCTACTCAGTTACGTTAAAGATCTTATTACTTTTCTTTTTCATCTTTCTCTAGCATTCCCCGTTAGTTTCAGCAATCCTAATGACATAAATATTGCGCTACATTACCAACAGTGCGCTAAAATTCGACTCGTTTTAGCGTCGCAAAAAATATTTCGATCGGATTATTGGATGTCGCTTATTTATTACTATTATTACAACTGCTCGTCGGCTTAGACAATAACGAGAACACAAAAAAGCAGACTGCGACTGGTTTTACAAGTTTCCTACCTGCGTCACTACTAGTCTAGCTCCGTCCGCGTGAACAATGGTCACGCAAACGTTTATTTGGTACGGTCGCGGCACACCAGTCCACAGGGCCTACTCTGTTTCAAACGAAAACGATATTTCGGACGAAATTCGCGTTTTTACTACTACGTTTCTCATTGATTCCGACATTCCTTACGAACGAAAATTGTTTGAGGTCTTCATCGTCGTCGAATCTAAACGTCAAACTATTTTCGTTCGTAAGAAATGTCGGAATCAATGAGAAACGTAGTAGGAAATACGCAAATTTCGTCCGAAAAATCGTTTTCGTTTGAGACAGAGTAGGCCCTCACGTTTGGGTGGCACACCAAGTACCGAGGGTAATTTGTAGACTCGAAAGAAATTATTTCAATGCACCAAAGCCCCAAATTAATGTTTACAAAATAAGCAATTTTGTTTGTTCTTAAGTTAAAGGGACGGAAGCTGCGGAGCAAAACCCGCAGCGAGCATGAGCGAGTGTCTTCACCCCCGGCGAGTTATCTGCGAGTCGTTATCGCACGTCGCTGATGAATTATGTCGACACGGGCCGCGTATCGCGACATTAACCAACATTACATTAGTACTTTACTGATGCTCGCATCCCTACTGCGGACTGCGTTACAGATAGGAAACATTAACCCATGAAATAAATATTACAGTACCAACACTGCAGTCAAACGCTGCCTTAATGTTAGCATAGTCATCATGCCTTACGGATTATCCGCTTTAAATGGCGATTTAAAAAATAAAATTAAATTAAAACAATGTAAAAAAGACAAGCCCGCTGAGTGTCTTGGCGGATAATTTAAGAAAAAAATTATTATGACAATTTGTAAGTGCCCCCGTAGGCCTAAACAAAATAAACGTTTTGCATCTTCAGTAGCAAACTAAAATTAAGAGTCCCAAAACATATTGCTCCAAAGCTCAATATCGAAATGTTTAAGAAATTAGTAATGAGCGAAATTTAAATACGAGATAACAAACGAGTGAACGTTTAAAATTAGCTAACACCAATAAGTGAATTAGCAACACGGACAAAATTGAACTGTTTCGACTCGCGAAATATGCGCACAAATATGCAGAGCCGAGTGCCAACCTTAATCTGAGCAACACTTGTCAGACACCCCCGGTGCCAATTAGTGCAATACGTGCACATAACACATCTGGGGCCCTACCACCACCTCTTATAGCAGTATTGATTTAACGTTTCAGCGACTTTTTGTGCAATGACGTTTCTTATTGTCATGACAATAAGGTACGTCATTGCACAAAAAGTCGCTGAAACGTTATAACGTTCCTATAATTGAATCGCGATAAGAGGTCGTGGTAAGCCCCCTGGGATCACAAGAGTACGCTATGCACGAAATTGCCGCTAAATATTGTACGAGTGTGATCCCAAGGACCACTATTTGGTACTCATAGAAACGAACGAGGTGATGAAAGGCCCTTGTTTATCTACTACATGTCTCGGAGCCAATTCAGCCGATTCTTGGAGGCAGCGAACTCAACACTATGACCTCATAGTCGTTGACCATGTTGAGCATTCTACTTTAACAGAGGTGTACCTGTGCGCTTTGCTACCCAAAGCCTATAGGAGCAGTGTGTCCAGACAACACTATTCTATTATAATATTACCAATAGAAAGTTAGCGTTACAAGCAGCTCCGCACACGCGGAAACACCTCCGTCTTAATTAAAGGAGCGATCACTTAACACGCTGCAGCTGATCCAACACGCACGTGAACAATACAACGCATTGTTTTCTCGAAGTGTTTTGCAGTTCTCGTGAGTATTTTATAATATACTTTCATAGGTAACAGTCAAAGTAAATTGAAAGGTTGAATGTGATAAATCTTACAACCAATCTCTTATTATATCCTTGATGGAGGCTATTAGGACTAGAGTTGCAACGGATATCCGGCCACTATCCGGCTCGAGACTGCTTTGAGTATTTTTTGCTATTCCTCATAGTTTCGGATTTGGCCATGCACGCACCTACTTGAAAATTCACCCTGTATAGTTACAATCTTGACTAATTAGGGCTATGGGGCTCGTATTGGACGGGGTATTTTAGCTGGTAATAATTTTTTACATAAACCTAATTCGTACCACTGCTGGGTAAAGGTTTCTTGCCACTCGAGGTCTTCAGCGATCTAATTAGTGTTTCCAAAGGCGCGTGAAGAGCATCACTTTATAGGCTTACTGCGGCGTCTACATTCCCTGACACCAGCTCAGTAGTAATCTTGGTTCGTAAATGTCCGACATACATTTGCAATGCTCCCACGCATTGCCTAGTTCGCCTTGGAAACAAAAGTGCAGGTTCAAATCCGACTCGCATATGGGAAATTATCGGTACCAATCTGCACTGTGCCAACAATTACACCTCGCTTCGAGAGGGAGTTTGCCAGGCATGGGCATACCCAGTAGAGATGTGCCGAGTACAGCCTGACTCGAGTACTTACTCGAGTACTTAGTAAGTACTCGGGTACTCGAGTACTCAGATTATAGAACTCGAGTACCCGGTACTCGAATACGGGTTCCGAGTACTTGCTGTAACAGTTGTAGTTTTTTTTAGAAAATACGTTATAAATCGGGGCTCTCGCCAAAATTTTCGCCATATTCTCCAATTTTCACGAGTGCAAGTACAACGCACACGCAGTAATTAAATGTGAAGCTCGGACGTTTGAGTGGTTAAAAATACATAATACAAAAGTACTCGAGTCCTATTAAGTACTCGAGTACTCATTACAAGTATTCGAGTACCTGTCCGAGTCCTCTGACTCGAGTATTTACTCGATTCTTTTTTTAACGAGTACCAGAATACTCGAGTACCAAAAATAGCGTACTCGGTACATCACTAATACCCAGCTTTAGCCTAAGGGGGAAGCAATTCAGTAATTTTCGGTATGGCCGTAGGTAAAAGACAATGTAAGTAGGAAGGCAGGAGAGGCCTAAGGGCGGCAGTCCGGTCCAGGGGACAGCAGCACCAGTGCCAGGTGTAACGACATAAGACCATCAGCGAAACGTCTCTGCATCGCATTGCAGTTCACGTCCCGCTCCTCGGTTCATGCTAAGTCTACAATGTTCTGCAAGTCGTACCTTGGACTCGAAGAATGAGGCGTGGAAGTCGGGCGTGGTGCCGGCGACGGAGGCGAGGTGCATGGTGGTGTTGGCGGTGTTGGTGAGCGTGACGGTGAGCGCGTGCGCGGCGGCCAGCGGCGCGCGCCCGAAGTGCAGCGCCGCCGGGGACAGCGCCAGCGCGTCCGCCGCCACCGCGCGCCGCGCGCCGCCCCCCGCGCCCCCGCCCGCGCCCGACCCCGACCCCGCGCCGCCGGACTCCTTGCCCCATTCCTGTACCATTGTGTACTCATTAACACTAGCCGACCTATGCTCTTCTATTACCCAGTCATTTTCAGTTTAAGTATGAGTTCGGGTTGAACATTCTCATAAGCAAATTTAAATATCTACATAATGCATCATTTATCTAGGTGATGAATAGTTTTAACTAGTAGGTAAAAAGGTTTTAAAGTTGGTAGAGCCAAGCTGTAGCCAATTGACTGCAGCTCATAAACGGGCTGGCTCGACCGGGGAAGTACCACCCTCTCACAGAAGATCGGCGTAAAGCAGCTATTACAGCTGCGTTTCGTACGATGAGTGAGAGAGCCGTAAGAACACCCCCCCTCCCTCTCCCTCCATCCCACTCCCATTCAGGTCGGCAATGTGTGAGCAATGCCTTTGGTATTGTAAGCATCTATAGGCTACGGTAACTGCTTAACATCAGGCGGGCCGTACGCTTTTTTGCCACCGCAGTCCAATAAAAAATAAAAAAAGGTACTATCTGAGATTATAAAATTACTATTTCCTCTTTAGCCTTTAGGATTAACTATTCCAAACTTAGGGCAGACCTAGCTATTAGTTAACAGTAGATTCAAGTACAACAACAAACAAACAAACAAGTAGAGTAATTACAATAATGAATGAATAGATCTCCAATCAGGAAACAATGTACCCTCTGGAGACAAAAATTAACTACAGTTTTAACTTAGATAACAAACAGCAGAGTAGGTCACTACAATGTATCTGAGAGGAGTACGATATTACTGCAGCACGGAACAAATTAACAATAATGTGATATTATATTTAGTATATAATATAACTAAATATTAATACATTCTATTAAACTAAGTAAATGGTGATTAGAAAGAAGCAATGTACAAAAAACAAGCCCGCTGAGTTTCTTGCCAGATTTTCTCAGTCGAGGTTGCGTTTCCAATCCGGCGGTAGAATTTAAGGAAAAAAATGGAAAATGACAAATTGTAAGTGCCCTCATAGGCCTAACAAAATAAAAAAATTGAATTTTTGCACGAGGCATGAGGGTCGTTGACCAGCACTAAGCAATGGTAACACCAATAATAAGGAAACTGCAGTATTAAAAGCATGCTACTTCATACCACACAGGTAGGTATTTTATTACAAATTATAAACCTTGAATTTATTTGTAACTTACATTCAACTGTTTCAAGTTTGTGTACACCTAGTTGTATTCAGAAAGATTTCATTGAAAATTGTTCTGCTTGTGGTTTGGATCCAGTTGTTTGGTCCATAACATAAAAATAATTTAGGAAATGAAGTCTGTCCTTTGTATTGTACTCTAAATTTATTTGTTATTTTGCATTTAATGGAGCATTTTTGGTTAGTTTGTGTTTTTGTTGTTTTTGTATTTATGTTAGTGAAAGACTGTATGTTTCCTAAATAAATAAAAATAAATGAAATGCAATTCAACTGCTCGGAATGTCTCCGACTACTACTCTGCTGTGGTTGTGGTGATATTATTATTGTATAAAATTGAGATAATTGTGACTTTAGCAATAATCTACAAGACATGGGTCTCATGAGATTTCATAAAAGCACTGTGCAAGCTTATCTATTTCACTCTTCATAGTTATTATTACCTGAAAAGTGATCCCCTCTACCAGGGAATCATGAACTGTGACACCTGGAAAGATACATAAAATATATTTAAATTGTTAAAAGGAAAGTAGCCATGGTAATATTCATTGTACATATACACAGTTTATAACTGAAATAGAAGTTTACATTTCTTCTTTCACAAGACACAAAGTAGTATTATTGGATGAGGGGTCAAAAAACGGTCACACGCATGGGAACATCTGGCGTGTGGTGCGCGGCATGTGGTGCGTGCGGCCGGCGCGGCGGCGACGACGGCGGCGCCTGCCGCGGCTCCAACGCGACCGAAATACCATATTATACATAGTGAAAGAAAAACGACCAACAAACCCGCCTCGGCCCCGATCTAAAATAACATCGCGCAGCGCACAACCGCCTCACGAGGAGCCTGCCAAGTTATTGCCGCTATTCCACACCCTATCCTGGTCATTTCTTTCCATATTATAATTTCAATAATATAACAGTCGTATAGATCAGATCAGAACACAATTCGAAGGGAAAATCCTTACATACGGAATATAAATTGTGTCTTATTTATAATCGATTTTACCATGGCTCTTTCCCTGGGCTGACAGCTTCGTGTTCAGCGATATATCCAATAAAGTCAATACAAAGACGTAACACCACACAATTTTACGATACATTTTAATGCAATTTTTCGTAATCAAACACTGTTTATTCACATTTCTCGAGCACAATTCGATATTTCTATCATATCAATCAACTCACGAGACGTGCATTCGCGAAATCGTGAATGACAATGACAACAGATAAAATAGGAAATTGAAAGGAATAAAGAAAGTCAAAGGAGGACGCATGGACGACGTAAAATTTGACATATTAAAGTTCGGATACACAAATCGAATTGTGTATGCTGAAATCTAAAGGCGGCTACTCACGATGAAATATCGTATTCAATCCTGTCGATGCAATTAATTGTTGAAGTCAACACTGACTGTACTGAAATTATTATTTGCCTCTGTCAAAACAACTCACGTTGAATCAACGGACGGATTGAATAAAAAATTGGATCGTGAGTAGCCGCTTTCAGTCCGCCGCCGCGCCGCGCCGTGGGAATAGAGCAAGAAAAAACTTTTTTGGCCCGGATAGAGCATATTTCCTAATATCAATGGCCGAGTTTTCACTGCTTGGCACAGCACCGGCGGCACAGTGACAGCTTTTTGCGGAGTCGTAATTAGTCAGTAATCAATGAAAAAGCAGCTGCCATGCCTGTGCCGGTGCCGTGCCGTGCAGTGGAAAATTGCCCAATGGCCGTCACGTCACGTGGCCGTGGCAAATAAGTGGCAATGACGACATGACGACATATCTATGGGCCGTGGGAATTTTTTTTCTGACAATTGACATTGACAGCAAAATATTTTTCTGATTGAAGGAAGTAAAAAGACAGATGGATAGACAGATTGGTTGGGAGTTGGGAATCTTGGGATATTTATTTCAGAGTTTGTTTTTGTTTGCCATAAATTTGTTTTGCCTGAATATCTCCCTCCTTTAAAAATAAAGAAACGAAAAGGCTTCAAGATTTCAGCCCTAGAGTATCTACTTCTAAGGCTGATGGACGGCCATGGTAAATAAAGACGATGTTACTGACTCAGAAACGAATGATACTATTTTAGCACACAAAAGACTGCGTATTCTTTTCAGCCTAGTTTCGGCGTAGTACTATTCTTCATATCCACTACGTAGCTTGTGCAATGATTTGGCTTATATGATACGTGTTCTTTGTGATATTTATAAGTTTGTATGGTGTCCGAGCAGAGAGCGACAGCAGTGATGATGGGTACGAGGAGGCCGGCGGCGGCAGCGGCAGCGGCGGCCGGGACGGGGGCGGGGGCGGGGGCGGTGGTGGCGGTGGTAACGAGGACAATCCCTTCGATGATGATTCCACTGAGGAGGATTTCGACATATCATTAGCTGCAACACACTCGGTAAGTGATTCTTTCCCACTGCTGCAACTTCCTGTCAGGTCTGTGTTATGTATACCGTAAGGAGATTAGTGCACAAGTTTTATATGGTACTAGCTGTCCCGGCGAACTTCGTGCCGCCTCAGAATTAATGTTGTATTTACTTATTAGCCAAGAAAGAACTAAACCCTCCCGCCCGTTCCCCCGTTCGTCATCTGATCTACTCCTTTCCCGTGTCGCAAATAAAGGGTTCCGTACCACCATAGCATAAAAACGTCAAAAATATCAAGTTTCTTGTATGGGGACCCCCTTTGTTTTGATTTTTTATTTTATTTTTAGTATTATTTGTTGTTGTAGCAGCAACAGAAATACACGTTCTATGAAAATTTCAACTCACTATCTATTACGGTTCGTGAGATACAGCCCGCTGACAGACGGACGGACAGTGTAGGCTTAGTAATAGAGTCCCCCCCTTTATTTTTAAATTTTATTATATTTTTAGTATTTGTTGTTGTAGCGCTAACACGCTACGGATACCGGCTTAGTAATAGAGTCCCATTGGTACCCTTTGGGTACGAAACCCTAAAAATATCTAAATTGGTCCATGGGAGACATCATGAAGGGCAACCTTCCACTGACACATTGACATGTGTATCCCGCCCGTTCTTACCTACGGCGCCACTGTGGGCTGAAAATCGAGCTTCATAGTACTTTATTTTTTTTTTCACTTATTTTTTTTTGCTTTTGATATGCTTCTAATGCCCTCAGCAGTCATGAATATATAAGGAATATAATTTCGTAGGTCTACTAAAATATATTTAAAAAATGGAAATTTTGTATGGCCCAAAAGTAATAAATCCAAATAACTTCAAAACCGCTATGTTAACCGTTATATCCTTACAGGTGGCTGTTCTACAAATTATTTGTATTTTTTTGGTGTATTTTATATAACGGTAACAACTGCGTTTTTTTTAAAATGAATACGTTATATAAAAAATGTATGAACTAAAATTTGTACTTATATGCTATATTAGTGTTTCTCTAAAATACAGACACTTCCCTGCAAAATTTCAAGTTTATAAACCCATTGGTCCGCATGTAAGTACAAATTTTAGTATAAAATATTTAAAAAAATAACTGCAGTTGTTACCGTTACATAACATACACCAAAAAATTACAAATAATTTGTAGAACAGTCATCTGTAAGGATATAACGGTTAACACAGCGGGTTTGAAGATACACATTTGGATTTATTACTTTGGAGCCATACAAAATTTTCATTTTTTATTTTATTTATTTAGTATACCTATGAAATTATATACTTTATATACCTATATTTATGACTGCTGAAGGCATTAGAAGCTTATAAAAAGAAAAAAATAATTAAAGTACTATGAAGCTCGATTTTCAGCCCACAGTGCGGCGCCCAGACATGGTCACTAACCGAGGCTCAGAAGTCCAAACTGAAGGTTTGCCAAACAGCAATGGAGCAGCATTTTGGGTGTTAAACACACTGATAGGATGCGGAACACCCAGCTGCGTTCCATGACCCTTATCGCGGACGTAGGAGCGAAAACAGCTACACTTAAGTGGACCTGGGCGGGTCACCTGAGCCGAATGAGCTCAGAAAGGTAGGCCAAAGCAATCACCGAGTGCGGTCCCAGAGCACGACCGTCGTCGCCGACGTAGACCCAAAAACAGTGGCGCGGTGACCTCGACGCTCATCTAGACGGGTGGTATGAGAGAGCTTAAGACCGCGATGGATGGAAGAAGATGGGGAGAGACCTTTGCCCAGCACTGTTATGTGCACAACGCAGATCTATTTCTTGTGATGAATTGCCCATGAAATAAATTTGCAGGAATTTATAGTCGCCATCCGCCATCTGACACCGGCGTTCATTACGCCATCTATTGAAAGTAATTTGAATTATACGTAAAATATGGGTTTTTAGCGCTTTCAGGGAATTTTTCCATTTTTTTTAAATGTATGAACCTTCCTTGTACTTCACGGAATAATCTAAAAAAAAAATCATCTAAATTGGTCCAGTCGTTCTCGCGTCAAGTAATGACATGAAATAGGGATTCATTTTTATATATATAGATAAAGGTAAGGTGAGTACCGCTTACTGCAAAATAACAGCCTCATTCAATAAACTAAAGGGTGTAATATCTCTTGCTCTTCTCACAATGCAAATTCCAATCATATTGGAGATTTACATGAAGAGATGCTTTTCAGAGCCATTCCTGTACCTCCAAAAATGTTATGGTGTTGTCTGTTTGTAGGGCAAGTTATGATTTTCACTTAGGCTACTTCCATACTAGCATTGAACATTAGTTCTTGTACTTTTGGTGTTCAACAGAAAGTACACTATTGGCTAAACCTGTTTAGCTCTAGTTGTACCAAATTTGGGTTTTCGGCCTAATTCGTGTGACGCAACAGCGTGTGGTTCAGTGTGGCAGTAGTTTGATGTGTAATGTAGTGTGGGTGCGTGGGTGCAGTACATGGGGCCGGGGCTGGTGGCGGTGCGCGGGCGCAGCGTGCTGGAGGCGGGCTGGGAGGGCCGCGTGCCGGCCGTGGCGCACCACGGCTGCGTGTTCCCCGGCGAGACCGTGCCCATGCTGCTGGCCAACGCGCACGACGCCGCCGTCTTGACGAGGGCAATCAAACATGACAAACTATTTGGACTGCTGTGTCCCGAGTGAGAACCATACATTTTTATAATAAGAAATAAAAGGTGGTTTTCAAGGTGGTAGAGCCAAGCTGTAGCCAATTGACTGCAGCTCATAAACGGGCTGGCTCGACCGGGGTAGTACCACCCTCTCACAGAAGATCGGCGTAAAGCAGCTATTACAGCTGCGTTTCGTACGATGAGTGTGAGAGCCGTAAGCCCACCCCCCTCCCCCTCCCTCCATCCCACTCCCCTTCAGGTCGGCAATGTGCGAGCAATACCTTTGGTATTGTAAGCATCTATAGGCTACGGTAACTGCTTAACATCAGGCGGGCCGTACGCTTTTTTGCCACCGCAGTCCTATAAAAAAAAAAAAAAATAATGCATCTACCGCTGAATGAGTGGGATGAATCCCATATGAATCTTGCATCCGTCTATGTTGTTTCACTTTTGAATTTGGTCTGAGAATCAACCTATTATGAGCAGATCCTGTGGCTATGGGGGTGTGAGCCTTCGTTTTAAAAATATAGTGTGGAAGACATGACCAAATAAATGTGGTGTGTGTGCAGCGAGAGTGGCGCGGCGGTGTCGGGGTACGGCGTGCTGTGCGAGGTGTTCGAGGCGGGGCAGCCGCGCGACGCGCCCGCGCCGCTCTCGTTCAAGGCGCGCGCCACGCACCGCATCCGGCTCAAGCAGATGCCCAAGCACTCCGTGCCCATCGACATATTCACCAGGTACACCACAATACAATACATTACAACTACACCTTTCGTTTCACTTCAATAACCTAGCAGCGATGCACGCATGCTCTTTCAAATAAATATAGCTCATTTGTGTATTATTTGCCGTGCTATAGTGACTTTAAATCGACATAATTATACCAGCAGTGAGCTGGAGAATAATGCTGACCCCAAAGCAAACCTGTAAAAGAAATTCTTGTAAACGAGGTGTTCGTCCAGAGTGGGACATGTTGTGTATGTATGTATGTATGTGTGCGGTGTGTGAGCGGGTGTGTGGTGTGTGCGCAGGATGGTGGTGGTGGAGGTGGTGGTGCTGCCGGAGGTGCAGCTGTGCGAGCCGCTGCGCCGCGCGCGCCTCGCCAGCCTGGACTCGCGCCGCCGCACGCACAAGCAGTACGTACCACAACACTGTGTTGTGTTGTGGTGCCATATCTACACCTAACACGTCTACAGTCTACACCCGATGTTTGCATATCCGACAGGGATCTTAAATCCATCCATCCATCAGCCGGAAGAGGTCCACTGCTGGACATAGGCCTCCCCTGATGTCTTCCACTCATTCATCCCGGTCCTCCGCCACTCGCATCCGTCGCGACCCCGCAAAACGCAAGATGTCGTCCGTCCGCCGTGTAGGGGCCGTCCTACCCTACGTGTTACGGATCGCGGTCACCATTACGGAACCATCTTGCCTCAGCGGCTATCAGTTCTGCAAGCTATCGCGATCTTCATTGGCGTCCCCAGTAAAATTGTATAATTGGTAGCAAGTAGGTATATGATAGTGTGACGAGCAGGCTGGACACGCGGCTGCGCAGCATGGACGCGGCGGTGACGCCGTGGCCGCTGTTCGTGTACGACATCTTCGACTACGGCCGCATGCGCGAGGTCATCCGCGACTACTTCAAGACTATGATGCTGGGTGAGTACTCGCTAATCTCGCTATATTTCTATTTTATTTATTCATTTAAACTTGGAAAAAGCAACAGCTTTTAGCTAAAGTCTATCCTGTGTATTTATCTACACAGGTAGTAACAGTAGTATGGTTGACACATAGGCCTTCTGTTTTTGCATATTGCAAGTAGAATTAGAATTTTGATAATTGTTTTTTTTTTTATAAGTCATGGATTACCTATTAGGGCGAGGCTCCATCTACGCGCTGCGCTGCGTTGCGCTGCGTCGTCGGAAGATCTTGTACTGGCACGTCACTCTCCCCGCTTCGTCTCTCGCCCGCTGACACCTGCGACGACGCAGCGCAGCGCGTAGATGAAGCCCGGCTCTTAGTCGTTGTTTATATTTCCTATGTAGGCACAATGACAAAAGGTCCACAGGGCATTTGCAACTTAAGGGGAGCAAATGCGGCACCAGATATCGATTGAACTGGAAAAATTTGGGTCAATATCATCACTAGCTGTAGCTAGCTGGACGTTCACAGCCGGCGCGGTCGGGTCGGCCCAGAAGAAAGTGGCGACTTGATCTGGACACATTCGTGGGGTAAATGTGTTGGGGAATCGCCCTAGCCCGAGTGGTGCGGAAGGGAAAAGGAGAAGTTTTAGCCCTGGAGCGGGACAGACCCGGGATAACCGACCAATAAATGAATATCGCCAGATTTGAACTGTAGGGTGCATAAAGGTACTATACTATAGCCATAGAATACACTATAGCTACTGTACAATGAAATGAGCGAGATCCCAATGACAGCCGGCTGTGACAAAATCAAACGCGTCGTAAAACAGTTTCGTCTCATTCTCGCCTATTCATTAAATAAGAGAGAAAGCGATTCGTTGTGAGATAATGCGTGAGAAAAGTCTTGGCGCGTGTGGTAGCTGGCGGGAGTCGAGCCCGCTGTGTGGCTGTATGGCGCGGTGTATGTGTGTGTGTGTGTGTGTGTGTGTGTGTAGACAAGCTGCCCGAGGACCCGGTGTCGCTGTCGTTCTGGGTGTGTGCAGTAGCTGTACGGCGCGGTGTGTGTGTGTGTGTATAGACAAGCTGCCGGAGGACCCGGTGTCGCTGTCGTTCTGGGTGTGTGCAGTAGATGTACGGCGCGGTGTGTGTGTGTGTGTATAGACAAGCTGCCGGAGGACCCGGTGTCGCTGTCGTTCTGGGTGTGTGCAGTAGATGTACGGCGCGGTGTGTGTGTGTGTGTGTAGACAAGCTGCCCGAGGACCCGGTGTCGCTGTCGTTCTGGGTGTGTGCAGTAGCTGTACGGCGCGGTGTGTGTGTGTGTGTGTGTGTGTGTAGAAAAGCTGCTGGAGGACCCGGTGTCGCTGTCGTTCTGGGTGTGTGCAGTAGCTGTACGGCGCGGTGTGTGTGTGTGTGTATAGACAAGCTGCCGGAGGACCCGGTGTCGCTGTCGTTCTGGGTGTGTGCAGTAGCTGTACGGCGCGGTGTGTGTGTGTGTGTGTAGACAAGCTGCCCGAGGACCCGGTGTCGCTGTCGTTCTGGGTGTGTGCAGTAGCTGTACGGCGCGGTGTGTGTGTGTGTGTGTGTGTGTAGACAAGCTGCCCGAGGACCCGGTGTCGCTGTCGTTCTGGGTGTGTGCAGTAGCTGTACGGCGCGGTGTGTGTGTGTGTAGACAAGCTGCCCGAGGACCCGGTGTCGCTGACGTTCTGGGTGTGTGCAGTAGCTGTACGGCGCGGTGTGTGTGTGTGTGTATAGACAAGCTGCCGGAGGACCCGGTGTCGCTGTCGTTCTGGGTGTGTGCAGTAGCTGTACGGCGCGGTGTGTGTGTGTGTGTGTAGACAAGCTGCCCGAGGACCCGGTGTCGCTGTCGTTCTGGGTGTGTGCAGTAGCTGTACGGCGCGGTGTGTGTGTGTGTGTGTGTGTGTGTAGAAAAGCTGCCGGAGGACCCGGTGTCGCTGTCGTTCTGGGTGTGTGCAGTAGCTGTACGGCGCGGGGTGTGTGTGTGTGTATAGACAAGCTGCCGGAGGACCCGGTGTCGCTGTCGTTCTGGGTGTGTGCAGTAGCTGTACGGCGCGGTGTGTGTGTGTGTGTGTAGACAAGCTGCCCGAGGACCCGGTGTCGCTGTCGTTCTGGGTGTGTGCAGTAGCTGTACGGCGCGGTGTGTGTGTGTGTGTGTGTGTGTGTGTATGTGTGTGTGTAGACAAGCTGCCCGAGGACCCGGTGTCGCTGTCGTTATGGGTGTGTGCAGTAGCTGTACGGCGCGGTGTGTGTGTGTGTGTGTGTGTGTGTGTAGACAAGCTGCCCGAGGACCCGGTGTCGCTGTCGTTCTGGGTGTGTGCAGTAGCTGTACGGCGCGGTGTGTGTGTGTGTAGACAAGCTGCCCGAGGACCCGGTGTCGCTGTCGTTCTGGGTGTGTGCAGTAGCTGTACGGCGCAGTGTGTGTGTGTGTGTGTATAGACAAGCTGCCGGAGGACCCGGTGTCGCTGTCGTTCTGGGTGTGTGCAGTAGCTGTACGGCGCGGTGTGTGTGTGTGTGTGTAGACAAGCTGCCCGAGGACCCGGTGTCGCTGTCGTTCTGGGTGTGTGCAGTAGCTGTACGGCGCGGTGTGTGTGTGTGTGTGTGTGTGTGTGTAG
>OX401925.1:9239710-9401586 GCA_947859195.1 Drymonia ruficornis | reverse complement strand
ATGTACGTTAACAATATCTTGTATAACTCGACCTAAATATGTCATAACATTGTGATGCTGAACAGTCCGATTTAATATAAGGTGTTTATCTATTGTATCATGGAATGAATCAATTTTGTAGATTTAATTAAGAGCGCGTTTCGTCTAGTGCTAATCGGTTAACGCCTTGATAAATCCTCCAGACTAGATAAGGTATTATGAAATTGTAATTTACGAAATGTTCTCTAATTTCGCTTGTTACATTACAAATCACTTGGTCCTAGAAATGCTTTGTAAAACCATTGTAAATTGGCTAAACATCTCGGTAAATTTGGTGGATAATCTTCACACATTCGATTGACAGGTCGGGATCTAGGTTCCTAATCTTCTATAAATATAAAATTCAAAGTCCTGACTGACTGATATATCAACGCACAGCCTAAACTGCTGGTCCTAGAGACTTGAAATTTGGAGGGGGTGTTCTTTGTGAAGTGTAGGCATCCACTAGGAAAGGGTTTTTCTAAATTCCAACCCTAAGGGCGTTAAATACGGGGAGAAAGTTGAAAGCCGAAAATTGGTGCAGTATTTTTGATAATGCAATCAGTTTCTACCCTTGAGTTTGTTTCTGAAGAAAAATATATCATTTGGTTCCTGTAGGCCACGCGGGCGAAGCCGCGGGCGGAAGCTAGTTAAGTATGTTATGTTTATTGTTTTCTTAGGGCAAATAAATTAATGAGTGTGCTTGGTAAGACTTTGTCCACTTTACTATGTCATTCACTTCCTATAACGTCACTTCATTGATCATCCACTATATTATGTCCACGAATAGCATGAGTATGATGATTATTGCGTGAGTAAAGGCTTGAAGGACTAATTTCCGTCAACAAGAGCTCGCGGAAAATGCACCGGCAACAAGCGCTGCGCTGCGCGGAGTGGCCGCGCGGACGGCACGTAATAAGCGGCAGGCACGTTCCGCTGACGCGGACACTTCGCTCACCTCCTGAGAACTTTATAAGATGCTTGAACGGTTTACAGGCGGGAACGTATTGTACTTTGATTGAGAACAGAATAGTGGTGGCTGCTTGATTGTTGTTTATGGACTTTATAGTGAGTTTTCTGGAACGAACTTAGGATCCAATTCTCGATTTCTACATTTGATGTACACAATATTTGAATGTGGATTCGTTAAGTGTAATGTAAAAAATCTAATAATTCAACATTTTTTCTGAATAATATTTCGTATAGTTTGCCCTTATGTAAAGCACTAATGTCTGCTAACGCTTGATTTTGAAGGAAAAACTGTGCGAACAATATACATAGCAATCGAAATATATAAGAATCAAAGTCCTGGCTCACCGACTGACAGACAACGCACAGCCTAAACCGCTAGACGTAGGGACTTGAAATGTGGAGTGTGTATTTGTCTTGATAGGTAGAGGTGTACCTACTAAGAAAGGATTTTAAGAAATTCAACCCCTAAGGGCGTTAAATAGGGGATGACAGTTTGTATGGAAGTTCGTCATTTTTTAAGTTACAATTATGACAATTGGTGTTCAGCGCGGACGAAGTCGTGGGCAAAAGCTAGTAATTAATAAAATAATTACCTATTTCATTAAAATATTTTCGAACCACTTTCCGATCGAACAAACTTGCTAGAACAACTTTCCACCGCAAATAACTTTAAACAAGTGTTGTACATACATCGCGGGGTGGGAGCATGCGGGGTTCTGGGCGCGCGGTACGGACTGCGCGATCTAGTTAACATAACTTTATTAGTACGGTTCAATACGATTGTTCGGAATTCTTCTTGTTAGGGCTTCGTTGTAAACTTTAAATTGGATCCGATAGTTGGATGAAGCGCAGAAAAGTAGTGATCAATAGTGGTGGCGGAGTTGTTGTGGTGGGCTGCTTATTTTGTTTGTGATGATACAATAAAATATATAATGATGAACACATAGTTACGTCTCTTGGTAGATTTGAATAATCAATGACCCATATAATAGTCCTAGGTAAAAGCAACTTAAGCAACGCTTATCCCTACTATGGCTACCATGTAATGGACTGGCGGCGACCCCAGTGACACATAAACCAGGGCAAATGACGAAATATTTTCTTATATAATCCGTCACTACCTACAATTGCTTGTACTGTTGGCATAGCATTCATTATATTGAACTTTGGTCTAACAAGAAAGAAAGCTAATTTGAGCAAGTTGTTGCTATAAGTAAAAGTTATGGAACAAATTAATACAATGTCAGAAGCATTATAAATCAACTAAAATTAAATACAAAGTTACTAGGAAATGTAACTACGTTACATTTATAAATTGTCATAACTATTGGGCCCAAATAATCTAAATATATAAGAATCAAAGTCCTGATTGACTGACTGACTGACTGACTGACTGACTGACAGACAACGCACAGCCTAAACCGCTGATCGTAGAGACTTGAAATTTGGAGGGTGGGTTTGTCTTGATGTGTAGAGGTGTACTAAGAAAGGGTTTTTTGAAATTCAACCCCTAAGGGGGTAAAATAAGGGATGAAAGTTTGTATGGAAGTTCGTCATTTTTGAAGTTAGAATTATGAAAATTGCTGATTAGGTGTCTTTTGAAAAATAAAAAAATATGGGTTTCAGGGTTTTTGAAAATTCGACCCCTAAGGGGGTAAAATAGGGGATAAAAGTTTGTATGGAAGTTCCGTCATTTTTGAAGTTAGACTTACTTAAATTGGTGATTAGGTGTCTTTTAAAAAATAAAAAAGAGTAATTTCAGGGTTTTTGAAAATTCAACCCCTAAGGGGGTAAAATAGGGGAATGAAAGTTTGTGTTTAGATTTCTTTCGTGTTTTTGGAAATTCAACCCCTAAGGGGTGAAATGTGGAGTGAAAGTTTGTAAAGGGGTGGTCGAGTTTTGTTATTTTGACGGGAAAGGGGAAAACGGGGTCAAGGGATGTTTTAATAAGTCATCCATATCTCGATATTGGTTATGATTGCTTATTTGAATTGATCAGACTGGGGTTTCCGTATTTTTAATCATTTTGACGAGAAAGGGGAGAGCGGGGTCAGCGCATGTTTAGTCATCCATAACTCAAAATTGGTTATGATTGTTCATTTTAAATAATCAGACTGGGGTTTCAGCGTTTTTAATATTTTGAAGGAAAAGGGGAGAGCGGGGTCAGCGAATGTTTAGTCATCCATATCTCGAGATTGGTTATGATTGTTCATTTTAAATAATCAGACTGGGGTTTCAGCGTTTTTAATATTTTGAAGGAAAAGGGGAGAGCGGGGTCAGCGAATTTTTAGTCATCCATATCTCGAAATTGGTTATGATTGTTCATTTTAAATAATCAGACTGGAGTTTCAGCGTTTTTAATATTTTGAAGGAAAAGGGGAGAGCGGGGTCAGCGAATGTTTAGTCATCCATATCTCAAAATTGGTTATGATTGTTCATTTTAAATAATCAAACTGGGGTTTCGGCGTTTTTAATATTTTGAAGGAAAAGGGGAGAGCGGGGTCAGCGAATTTTTAGTCATCCATATCTCGAAATTGGTTATGATTGTTCATTTTAAATAATCAGACTGGGGTTTCAGCGTTTTTAATATTTTGAAGGAAAAGGGGAGAGCGGGGTCAGCGAATGTTTAGTCATCCATATCTCGAAATTGGTTATGATTGTTCATTTTAAATAATCAGACTGGGGTTTCAGCGTTTTTAATATTTTGAAGGAAAAGGGGAGAGCGGGGTCAGCGAATGTTTAGTCATCCATATCTCAAAATTGGTTATGATTGTTCATTTTAAATAATCAGACTGGGGTTTCAGCGTTTTTAATATTTTGAAGGAAAAGGGGAGAGCGGGGTCTGCGAATGTTTAGTCATCCATATCTCGAAATTGGTTATGATTGTTCATTTTAAATAATCAGACTGGGGTTTCAGCGTTTTTAATATTTTGAAGGAAAAGGGGAGAGCGGGGTCAGCGAATTTTTAGTCATCCATATCTCGAAATTGGTTATGATTGTTCATTTTAAATAATCAGACTGGGGTTTCAGCGTTTTTAATATTTTGAAGGAAAAGGGGAGAGCGGGGTCAGCGAATGTTTAGTCATCCATATCTCGAGATTGGTTATGATTATTCATTTTGAATAATTGGGGTATAAGCTGAGCTGAATATGGTAGGTACAACTTCAGTTTGATCCCATAAAAAATCATTTCGTAAATCAACACCCAAAAGGGGGAAACTAAAGGTAGAAAAGTACGGCAGAAAAATATGTTTGTACCCGATTGACTTGAAACTTAGTATGCATAGGGTAGGTGAGGGAGGAAGGGGAAGACGTAAGGGGAAGTGGAAGGGGGAGGGGAAAGGGTAAGGGAAATGGAGGGGGAGAGAGCAGAAGGAAGAGAGGGGAGGAAAAGGGGTGGTGAAGGGGAGGGGGATTTGGGATTTTGGCTCTATATACCTACCTACCAAAACACGCATTCACCGAATTAGGTACCGTGATAAAGTTTGTATGGCTCCAATAAAAATCGTGAAATAAAATTATTTTTATAAAAAAGCAAATACTGACTTAAAAAACCCTGGCGCACTAAAAAGTACTAAAAAGTCTTAAGTCACTTGCCCGGTTTTTTTTTATTTTGAAGTCTACGCGGACGAAGTCGCGGGCAAAAGCTAGTACTAATATATAAAGAGGGAAATGCTGACTGACTGACTGACTGACTGACTGACTGACTGACTCATCAACGCCGAGCCGAAACTACTGAAGTTAGAGACATGAAATTTGGATAGTATATATATTTTGTGACGTAGGCAAGCAATAAGAAGCGATTTTGGAAAATTCAACCCCTAAGGGGGTTAAAAAGGGGATGAAAGTTTGTATGCAAGTTCGTCATTTATCAAGTTAGAATTATGAAAATTTGTGTTGAGGTGTCTTTTTAAAAATAAAAAATATGGTTTTCGGCGTTTTTGAATATTCAACCCCTAAGGTGTTAAAATAGGGGATGAAAGTTAGTTGGGAAGTTTGTATAGATGTTCGTCATTTTTGAAGTTAGAATTATGAAAATTGGTGTTTAGGTTCCTTTTTAAAAATAAAAAACTTGAATTGTTGCGTTTTTGAAAATTCAACCCCTAAGGGGGTAAAATAGGGGACGAAAGTTTGTATGGAAGTTCGTCATTTCTGAGGTTAGCATAATGAAAATTTGTGTTAAGGTTTCTTTTTACGTATTTAAAATAATAATTTCAGCTTTTTTGAAAATTTAAACCCTAAGGGGTTAAAATAGGGGTTGAAAGTTTGTATGGAAGTTCGTCATTTTTTGAAGTTGGAATTATAAAAATTGGTGATTAGGTGACTTTTAAAAGATCAACAAAATTAATTTCAGGATTTTTCAAAATGCATCCCCTAAGGGGGTAAAATAGGGGATGAAAGTTTGAATGTAAGTTCGTCATTTTTGTAGTTAGAATTATGAAAATTGGTGAATAGGAATTTTAAAAAAAATGCGTTTTTAAAATTATACGGGGTATGGGATACGGGATACGCGATATGGGATACGGGATTTGAGATATGGGATACGTGATACGGGATACGGTTTACGAGATATGGGATGCGTGATACGGGATACGGATACAGGATGCGGGATGGGTGATACGGTATACGGATACGGATACGTATACGGATACGGATACGGATACGGATACGGATACGGGATACGGGATACGGGATACGGGATACGGGATACGGGATACGGGATACGGGATACGGGATACGGGATACAAGATACGGGATACGGGATACGGGATACGGGATACGGGATACGGGATACGGTATTCGGGATACGGGATACGGGATACTGGATACGGGATAAGGGATACGGAATATGGGATATGGGATACGGGATTTGTGTTACAGCAAACGGAAACGGATTTTTTTAAATTTATATCCTGCGCGGACGAAGTCGCGGGCAAAAGCTAGTTAAACAATAATTAATTAATTAATTCTAGAATTGTAATTGAATAAACCGTACAATGAAAATTATTGTTCTTAAGTGACATTACTTTTTCCTAGATGTCAGATGCCTCACAGTCACAAAGACTTACAGTCTTTGGTAAACCTTAAGTAGGACTTAATATAAAATTTATAATCCAACAATAACAGTAACCATGACATCTCAGAAGTGCACTCAAGTTCACTTTTACTTACCCTCGCTGGTTGTAATTAGGTTAATTATTTCCATTTACATATCACGTTTCGAATTCTCTCTTATCGTACGTCAAAATTCGTTCGTCAAATTGAAATGGCTGGTTCCATTTAGGTCGTAATTCAGGTCTCATGTGGCTGTGATTGGACACACATAAATTGTGCTGATGTCGTGCTAAACGTTGATTTGTTGACGTTAAGCTCTGTACCGTTTCACTGTCCGTTTGTGTGTTGGATTTGAAAATAAATCAGAAGTTTGGAGTTAGTAATTTCGTATTGTAGTTGCGTTGGCCACTCGGCTCACTGCATCAGGTGGTTGCAGGTTCGATTACCGACAGAGGAAAATTTCAGAAGCGACCTTTTCGTAATTTGCCCTGTTCTGGGTGACATTATTTATTGTGTTTGCTGTAGTGGGTATTTTCTTCAGTAAGTTGGCTTAATTAAGCTGTAATTAAAAGTGTAAATAAAGTGCATAGTGGAACTATCACAGTTCTATAATTTTGCTATCATCACTTTTATTTATTAATAAAAATATTTTTCATAGAACTCTTTACATGAACGTCAGACAAGTTTCTGAGCCAATGAGCGATACTCTGCGATTGACACGTTGTTAAAATAACGAGAGTCGAGTGCCGACGGGTTGAGAGGAAATCCGGAGAAATCTGCGAACATAGGAGCCCTAGACTGTTAATCAAAATGTTATGTGGAGGTAAAACTTGGATTAGTTTTTTGTATTTATAAGGGTGCGAGAAAACAACAAGTTTTTATAAAATAATCAAATTATAGACATTTAAAAGAATGCAAAAGAACGTTACTTTCTTTCATATAAAGTAAACAAATAAGAAAACTTTGTTTCAATTTATTGGCAACCCGCTAAACTCTTAAAATTCCGTATACAGTCCTTGTTTACAAAAAAATCCCAACACATCTCGATAACTTTGAAAACTTTTGAAGAATTTCATTGACGAAAGCAAAAGTCGTGACGTTACATTACATTACAAAGCAAAAGCCATCCGACACAGATGATCAAATTCTTTTGATAACAATACGTGGCCCGTACAAAGGGGTCCAGATAGAAAATTATTTTCAAACCTTAAGCGACGTAAATTGGCATTTATGGCTTTGGGGTTAGAAATTAAATTGAATCGAGCGGACTGCCTGTTGACAAAGATAATTATCGATGGAACAAGAGCTGAAGTTTGGTGCATTGTCTTTGTTTTGTTTCTGTGAGGATTATGTCCTATGTGGTTAAGAATCGTATTCGTAGGAAAAATACGAAAGACTTGGTATGAATGATAAGGGGAAACATACCTACTAGATATATAATAATAAGAACATAACATTTAAAATATGTATACTCTTAGCAATTTATCGAATAATGTATTAATCTCATTCGGTAGTATATATTTCGCTTTCATATAACACTCGCGATCGCCAACGGGCGGATTGATTAAACTTTTTCAATCATAACTGTCGGCTGCCTACGTCGACATGAAACGCGTGTATTTCTTCAGTCGGCAACATTTTGGCGAAATCATTATTAGAAAGCAAAATGGTGTTATAAAATCATATTATAATAGTTAGTGTTTAGGCGAGAAGTCATATAAATAAATATGTACAATTTAAATTAATAAAATAAACAAATTCATTACGAGAAACGGAATGCATGGATGCCCAGTGACAGTACCCGTCCCTATCGCACTCGTGCATATTAGAATTGTTCTATCCCTTTTGTTCCCTACCCTTAGCGATAACTCGCCGGTAGCGCCACGGAAATTGAAGAAACTAATTGCTTCGTCGGTGCGCGCGCGGCGTCTAAATGCTGCATAATAAAATTCGTGTATAAATGACAATATTATCGAAAACCACCAAAGGACCTGTAATTACATTAGTGCAGTGTTCAAATATTGGCTGTGCGGTGTTAGATCGCCAACGGGAGGCCTCCCAGAGCAGATGGACTGTGGTGAAAATTTATGGTGAGTTCCTTTGGCTCCATTTTCCTACCCCCTGTTACTGGGCTTCGTGTATTAGGCAAAATATCCAATCAGAAAGTCTCAACTTAATAAAAAAGAGTCCTTAATTAGAGCCAGCGCAACCAGTTAGATTATTAAGTTATACTGAATTTGATGCCAAGGCTTGCCTATCTATGTTTTAGTTCTTAGTTCTACAAAATCAACAGGAAAACTTAAAAAGAATATCACAGGCATTAACCACTTGGAACAAGATTCAGCGACGATCGTAAAATTTAATTTCAAAACTCTCTTTACACTCGGCAACAAAGTTAAAATGCACTCTAAATAACATTACAAGAGCACATTATATCCGCTACGTTCCCCGCAGAATCGTGGTCGATCTCATAGACTTTGTATCACAGAATACTCAACACATCACGACCTCTGAACAAATTGTAAATGAAGTTACCTACATCCGACGGGTTCAGGTGCGCAGCTCTTAGCATTTATTATGATAAAGTTCCACTTTTACCAACGCCCATTAGCGCTAAATTGCCAGACTCGACGAAATTTCGAAATCGCCGTACTTTTGATGTGTATATTCTTGTATGCTGTCGTATTTTACGCCGTGAAAACGTAAGCTCGATTCGACTAACATAATTTTTTCTTGCTTTTTTAGTCTTTTGGGATTGACTCTCAGACTAGCTTGTTTGGGTCGACAACCAGCTAGTATTCTACTGGTAACTCAACGGTTAGTTGCTGATAATTTCTGTGCCAACCCTGCCATGGCTAAAAGTTTTACGGATTGAAAAAAAATTGAGCACTTGAAACAGCGAAGCACTGACTTGTGAATGATGACAGCCGGTACAGAGACTACCATATATGTTTCTTAAATATTTATTATCTCTCAAATATAGTGCTAGAACAGCGAGTCTGTGAGTGAAACTACATGTGTATCTATGCTAATATCGAGAACGAAGCTCGAGTGTAATTGTGATTGAACTTCACGTACAGGTAAGTTCGTTTAATCACTAAAAGTAGAGCAATTTACGGTCAATGTGTATCCTTAGGGGCGCTATTAGGTTTAGGTTTAGGTTTAGGTCTAGGTTTAGGTTTGAGTATGCAAGTGGGGAAAAGGAAACGAGTCTACGTTGACCTCAAATGACCTTTGACCTTTAACCACGAATGACCTTTGACCTCAAGTAAACTCTGACATCGAATGTCAATTGACCTCGCATGAACTTGACATTAGACCTTGACCTTGAATGACCTTTGATCCCAAGGTCATGGGCCAAGACCATGAGGTTTTTAAAAATAACTGTAATGGGTACTATTTGGCTCTGGCGCTTCGCCGGCCGCTGCCGCGGCACGCTCGCTTCGCTCGCTCGGCTCGCGCGTTGTGGTCACTGTTCTAACCTAACCTAACCGAACGTATCCAAGCATTTAGCAAGGTAAGAAGGTCAAGGTCAAAGTCAAGGTCAAAGTCAAAGTCAAATATCAAGTTCATTCGAGGTCAAATGACATTTGATATCAAAGGTTACTTGAGGTCGAAGGATATTCGGAGTTAAAGGTCAAAGGTCATTCAAGGTCAAAGTCGACCCGTGTTCTTTTCCCCACCCTTATACTCAAACCTAAACCTAGACCTAAACCTAAACCTAAACCTAAACCTAAACCTAACTGCGCCCCTAAGGCTACACTCCAACCCAATTTACAAAAAAGACAGCGTTTTGCCCGTAACCGCAAGTGGTCCTTAATTATCCCTGTTGAAAACTTCCCACTCGCCGTACCATCGCTTACCACTTGTTTTCTTTAAGTAAAAAGTTAGACGACTTTTTGATGCAACAACCGGTATTTTTAAAGCTTACTTTAGAATAACGAAAAATGTTCATTTAGTGATATAAAAGGGATGTAAAACAACCAAAATGAAAGTATAATGTATTTTTGTAGAGAAGGGTTTTATTGAATAATGTTGGTAATGCTGAAATAAAAGCACATGCCACGTGATGAGGTATCCAACTTAATATAATATTTATTTCTTCGCAATCTAAAGGTACTCTTTATGTTTATACATGTGGTATAGATCCCACATGAAAAGCATAATATTCTTGTTTGGCAAATAGTAGGAGCCGATGACATCATTCCCCAGATCCTTTCTGTCTTTGACGACCGCTTGGCGCAGTGGTTCGAGCGTAGGCCGCTCGGTTAACTGCATCGGGTGGTTGCTGGTTCGATTCCCGCCAGAGGCAAATTTCGGAAACGGCCTTTTCGTAATTTGCCTTTGTCTAGGTGTAACTGGTATCGCCCCCAGTCCAGTGTACGGTACATTTATATTTATGTCTGGATTCGTAGTCTTTATCAAATTCGTTCCCCAACAATAAATAATGATTCGTCGAGCCACATCCCCCCACTAAAGTGTAGCCACAAAATGTAGTCATTATCCAGCAATTTTAGCAAAATGAAAATGCAACCGTTAGTGCTCCCTAATATTCCTCCCCCTTTCAATTTAACCAGGAATATTCGAGCGCCCCTAACAAATTTCCATAAAAAATTGCCCAATTATGAGCACCGTTGTTGAAGGCTTATGAATCTCGTCTTATAAATTCCGTTAATGTTTTCCTACTTAACTTATTATCTGAACATTAATTACCTCTCCTCGCAGCCGGTGGGATCGCGGATATTAACATTTTAAATTCTTCTTTCGACGGAAGAAGCTAGAATTTATAGAACATTATCTAAATCACGGATGGTACGAATATCTTTTCTTTGGCAGGTCCTGATTTGTGCCGTTGCCGTAAACTGCAATGATAATTAGCACATATACATCACGACTTTTATCCCCATTCGGGGGTAGTCAGAGGCTTGAGTACCACCACATTATGGAGATATTAAGCCAACTCAAAGCCCACGTTTCACCAGATAGTCAGAACCATGGACCAATTACTAAGGGGACTGGCCCTAAGCAACTCGGCCGAGTGGTCGGCCTAGTACTAACATCGACATAAAACGAAGCGAGAAGTTCAACTATTTACCGGTAGATAGAACAATGAAAATGAAAAAAGAATGACCACGTTTTTTTCATACATATATCTAATAAAGGCACCTCTTTCTTCACTCTGTGGTCAGAACTCACCGTGACAGGTGGTAATTAATGATAATTAGCAATAAGAGATTACCGCTTCTTATGCGTTCGTACACGTAGCGTTTCCGTTCAATATTATAAACTTATTTGAACAACTTAAGCCAACAAGGCGGTACGCGAATGAAAAGGTAATACAATTTTTACGGACCTCTTAGAGGCTATAAAAGCTCTCTTAAAAATACATTTTCTTCGCCAACAATAGTTAAAGAGTAAAAAAAATAGTTGTGAGTTTACTACCGCCCCTCACACGTAGCATAACGTGTTGCGAATGTTTTTATCGTACCTATAAATTGAATTACTATGTTAGATGGTTTAACGTTGTTCCTGTTCTCCAAAATGTAAAAAAAAAATAACAATATTAGCCCTTTTAACATCCCATTCCTGAGCACGGGCCCTTCCCTCAATGCGAGGAGAATTCAGGCCATAATGTAAAAAAATGTAATAACAGAAATGTAAAAAATAAAAACCCTTCAATCACGGTGTACTTTTGTTCGAATCCATCATTCATGATCATTCAGGTAATTTTAGTTCCTATTGCTAAAACATTAGAATCCTTTAACAAAATAAACTAATACGTAAACTGCGTGAAACTACGGACATAATAAACCTATTTATAGGTACGGTTTAGTTGCGAGGTAACCGATTTCTTGCAATCCAGCACTGTATGGCTTCATAAGTCACGCGATGCGCTCAATCGCACACTGAATAAAAATGAATAAGGTGCCAGCTTTATACTTTGTATTTTTTTTTAAGTTCTCCGTAACGTGAGTTTGAGTACCAAAGCAAAAAAAAATGGAATATTTTGTTCTGTTTCCCTATTTAGCGTATTGAAAGCAGTTTGACATCGATTTAAGCGGTAATTTGTGCAGAAAAGCCCGAGTGTTATAAACGAAAATTTGTGCATCTTCATGAGCCGAGTAGCGCGACCGAAGTTTTGTCGTCTGACTAAGTAAACATAACGTAATATCTGATAGCTCAGGCACAGCTGCTCGCTGCTTGTGGACGCGGCCGGCTATGTCCTATCAACGGAGCGGCGCACTGACGCTGAGTCCGAGAATCGAGGAGCTGTTGATTGAGCTGAAGAATGTTCGTTCCGCAATGCAGAAATTGTATTTTTTTTTACAATTTGAGAAGATTTTATTACTTCCGTTAGCCCACCAACTTAGCTAAATGCTTGTGCTACGGAAAAGGCCCTGGTCAATAGTTCAATGGCAACGATGGGGTTGAACGGGGAAGCTTTCGGTTTTAGGAGAATGCCCCTCTAGCCACTAGGATGAATAGATGCAATGGGGATCTTGCTTTTGCAAGAGTCAGTATTGCATGTCATTGTGCAAAATGCCTGCTTTCCGCTTTGATTAAATTTACGAAATCAATGAAGATATTTATGTTTTTCTTTAATGTTTGAGAAAGGATTGCGCCCTTGTCTAGAAAATTAGAGCCAACTTAATATTAATTCTACGAGAGTAAATTGTAATTGTAAATTTGTCTTGTGTTGATCGTCTATGTAAATACAATCCGATAAATATTGCCTTCAGCTAATTGATTATGTTTAACAACAAATATTTCAGTAAGTCTAGACGAGATACTTTAACCGAATTATCCAATGAAACTAGAATTAATACTTGAGATCTTTACTGTTATATTTACCTTATATTGTTACACTTAACTCTATTAAATATATTTATAGGATCTGTATATACTGAGCTGGGTGTATATTAGCAAGAAATATAATTTCAAAAGACTTCTTTGTATTTTACGATATTAGCCGACTCTTCATCAGAAATTGTAAATCTTGAAACATTTACTTTCCTAGAATTGTTGTTTTGTTATCTCTTTGATTTTCTTGTAATGCCCACGAATAGAGAGAACATTCAGCATACTGCGCTTTTCGTGTTCTTTGTAATGTTTAGGTTTCATAGCGACCACTTCTTCTTATCGTATGGTCAGTGGCCAACCTGGTTTCAGAGTTGTTCAAGCCGCCCTAAGGCCTCTGACATGGCTTAACGACTACTGTCTAGATGACAACAACCGGGACCGATTTAGTACTTGCCTTCCGAAGCACGGAGACGCTCAATTCAAATGCCACTCAATGGTCACCCATCTCTGACTGACCTTGCTAACCATTGCTTAATTTTCGATCGTTTACCGATCAGTGATTGACATACCACAAAACAGCAGACTGTCTGGAAACGTAGGGGGTTTCAAAGAACATGGAACGCACCACATACTGCTCCACCAAGCCAACTAGGAACTCAGATGGAATGCGGCTTCCCCGCCCGCATACCGCCCGCACACCCGCCACCGCCTGCGATTTTCCGCCCGCCATACCTCCCGCACACCGCCACCGCCTGCGATTTTCCGCCCGCCATACCTCCCGCACACCGCCACCGCCTTTTTGTGCGGGAGACGTCACATTTGACAGCACAGAGGGGCTAGCCAAGTGGCATGAACGCTAATCGAATAGAATAGAATAAACTTCACCATGTATGGAAATGTCAAACGTCGCTATGTAGATCAATCAACAACAAGTTGCTATGTGTAGATCTCGTGACTTATGTCATTTCCATATATGAACCGTAGCGATTTGAACGAACGCTCGTAGACGTCAGCCACTTGTCTAGCCCTTCAGCGAATGCACAGTCGGTTCATAACCGAATAGAATTCTAATTTCAAATAGGGCTGTCGTCTTATTTTCTAGACCTAGACCAATCGCAGAGTCGAATCGTAAAACGGATAGCCGCTTCCAACATTTTATATAAACAGTAGAAGCGACCGTTCCTTCCAGCACAGCATGGAAATAAACACTCATAACAAGTCCGGATCTCCAGATTCAGAAGTGCGGCAATTGGTTGGTGTTTGTCCGCTTCTAGTAGACTTCCATTGTGTTTACAATCGGAATTGCTAGACTTTCAAGCGATCACGTCACACATTTTGTTGAGACGCCATTTTACAGAATCGCTTCTTGTTGCTGTAAAGCGTTATTTAAGCGAAGCCGTTCTAGTCTGGGATAGCGGTATTATTTGATGATAAGGTAATGTAATGTAATGTAACGTCACGACTTTTATCCCCGTTCGGGGGTAGTCAGAGGCTTGAGTGGCCATACACCACCACATTGTGGAGATATTAACCAGCTCAAAGCCCACGTTTCACTAGATAGTCAGAACCCAACGTGACAGGTGGTGAACCGTGTCGCCGTGTATACAGGAACTGACTATTACCTAATCCCGAGGGATAGGTAGGTTTCCTCACGATGTTTTCCCTCACCGTCAGCGAACTGTAAATTATGCACATAGATGAAAATTCATCCATTGGTGCATGCCCCACCGGGGATCGAACCTGGGACCTTCTGATTGCTAGCCCAACCTGTTCACCCCTAGGCTACAGTCGTTTGATGATAAGGATATTTATTTATTTTGTTTGTAGAGCTGATTTTAGTTTCTCCTACCGCTTATTATGACAAAAATCTTTTCTTTTGTTCCATTTCCATAGTAGTTTTAATCTACAGACACTACTTTTCTTCTGCCTCTTAAAATGTTTTAACTAGGCTCTTTTCATTGCAATTAAATTGCATGTTTCACATGTTCAGTGGTCTTGGAACTAATGTATCTACTTAGCCGACTTAACAAACAATTGCATAGCATGCATAACATTACGCTCCAAAAATAACTTCACACGCAGCTTTGCTGAAGTGTTTACAAACGGCGCGTTTTTGTGCACTCCAAAAGTGTTCTAACGCACGACTTGAAAGGGGTCGTACATTTATAGTGTTTGGAGTAACAAACACCTGATACTCGGAACGGTCAGTAGCGGCGCTATACTGCGAATGATGCTTACTTGAAGAGTCAAAAATAGAAGTGTCCTGACTATGATTCTAAAATCTCTCATTGTTGTTAATGATGGGCAAAGTAGGTACTAAGAAAAGGTAAGGTATAGTTCGCGACAGGTCGAGATGACATTTGGGTTATGAGCTTTTTGCAGAATAAAATCCGAATCAAAATTAACAGGACCCGATAACAATTAAAATCGCCCACAAAATAATTACTATACTACTATACGCGGACTATAAGGTTATGGTCTCGGTCTAACACCTCTTTGGTGGTAGAGCCTAGCTGTAGCCAATTGACTGCAGCTCAAATACGGGCTGGCTCGACCGGGGTAGTACCACCTCTCACAGAAGATCGGCGTAAAGCAGCTATTACAGCTGCGTTTCGTATGATGAGTGAGAGAGCCGGAAAACCAACCCCTCGTCCCTTCCCCTTTCTCCGTCCCACTCCCCTTCAGGTCAGCAACGTGCGAGCAATGCCTTTCGTATTGCAAGCATCTAGACTACGGTAACTGCTTAACATCAGGCAGGCCACATTAATCCTATAAAAAAACACTAGGAAAGCAACAGGAATCAATGCGGTTGAAGAGCTTCTGAGAGTTCAAGGAGCTGACTGCAAAACCTATAATAGAGTGGGACTTAAGAATTTAAGGCTTAATAAATCAGTCTCAGGTCTTAGATCTTAAGTACGATTTAATTAGATGTCTCCCAACACGAGTCTCGGAGAGCAAACAATTATTGCTTCATTTATTTAAATTATTTATCTAGAAAGTCTTCAAGGGGCTAGTTTAGATTAGGACCGAACTGGTCTAGTACAAAATTTTGCTAGAATCAAATAAATTAATAAAACTAATATCCTGGGACATTCTTTACACACGGCAACCTGATCCCATACTAAGCAGAGCTTGTACTATGGAAACCAGATAACTGATATTACTACGTATACTACTTTTTGTTTGTAAATACATACTTAACATACATAATACACCCAGACTCGGGACATGCAGCCATGTTCATGCACACAAATGCATGTCCCGGGTAGGAATCGAACCTACGACCTGCAGCGTGAAAGGCGGAGTCTTACCAACCACGCCAACGGGCCCGTCAAATCAATGGAAAGAAGGTATTAATTTGGACATTTTCTGGGCGAAATGAAACCCTACACCCCGTGCGGTTAGGCCTTTTCATTTTCAAAGCGAATTTAATTACACAAAGCATAGAGACGTGTTCACTCGATTAAATGTGTATTAACCAGTCGTATATCCTGCGCGCACATTAACGCGCGCTTCTAAACTGCGTTTAATTTTGGTAACACGGCACTGCGAAATACGTTATTGTGTTATATAGGTACCAAACGTACGTACGAGTGACGTGAATATTTAGACGGGGTGGTTTCTTCTCTTGATGACTCATAAATGTAATTTAATTAATCCAGGGGGTCAAGTCGGTTAGCCATTGTGGCGCCACTGTGGCGTTTTGCTATAGTGATCAACCCTCTGGTCGGTTGATTCTGACGGACCAATCAGAGACCGATCGGCTGGTCGGCCGACCCAGTCAGAGGGTCGAACACTATAGCAGCTCTATGGCAATGGCTAAGCGACTTGGGGCCTTGATGTTCTGAGATTCAATATAGTCTATAATTATATCATAAGGACCTCTGTCTGGATCGCTTATCTCATTTTAAATAAAAGGATGATAGAAAATGTATTTTTGGAAATCCCAATAACAATCACACCAATTATTACAAAGAGATCTTGGTTCTGATTTCTTTTTTATAAGCGTTGTTTCACCTTACTTCATTACCCATTTAAAGAGGCGAAATTTGGAACAATTTTACCGTAAAATTGTGCAGGAATTCTAATATCCAAGTCATATTATGCAAAGCTCTGGCTGAACGATTCAGCGAACCATGATGCAACAATTTATTAGGCACCTAATTTACAGCACTCAAATTTCAACTCATCGCACTGAAAGCTAAAGTGGAAAATTATAAAATTTCACCAAGTTGGTTAACGCATAAAGGAAATCTACTTATCACGCAATAACCTGTCAGTATCTCAATTTCCACGCATGAAATTTCAACTTTACTGTTCTGAAATTAAAGTCAGCATTTGTAGGATTATGAAAAATTGGTTATCGTATCGTAGGACATCGAATGTATTATACTCCAGCACCAACCCAACTAGGTACTCGGGTATAAATATCAAATGATAATATGTTAATGCTTCCGCGGTCATTCCACCACGTAGTGAGCCTGGGCCAATGCCTAGCACTCCTGTGGCAGTAGCTCCCACTAATTGGTGGAAGGACCGCGGAATCATTGCCTTATTATCATTTGATATTTATACCCAAGTGCCTAGTTGGCTTGGTGGAGTAGAACACTCTCACCTATTGTTGTATGGTCGCGCTGTTTCGCCGCCTCGCGTCAGATGGTCGCGATCTCGCGTTGGGATCGCTCGCGTCGCGTCGACGTCGGCGTAGGGACGTCTGTGGCTGCCTTAACGAAAGGACGAGTTTCTACCGCCCTTAAATTGTGAACGTGTTGCGTTATGTGCGAGTTGCTATTGTGGTTTTTCAAGGCGCGTTAAATTGTGAGTATAATTATATTTTTTTGTCTGTTCTCGGTATTACTTGGATCTCAGCGATAATAACTGTATCTTCTGTATCTATAAAAGTGATTACTTGTTCTTAAGTAAATTTTAAGCAAAAAACCTGTCACACTCCCGTTTTGACACATTTTCCATATAATATGGCAATATTCTATAGTCAATCTGTCAAAAGGGGATTGTCAAAACTTGTCTATAGATTAGGTAGTGTCCTCCTACTTAAATACGATCAGTAAAATGTGGGTGAGCAACAGTAGGCACTCTGTCTCCCCTTCTAGGAAACAACGCGTGGTGATATATTGTATTTGTTTACATTTATTACTACAATATTATCCCCAGAGGGTAACTTTCCTCTCTGGATCCTATAAATGCAAATTAATTTATCTTATATAAAATATTGACTAATATTTCATGTGCTGCTTTAGCTTTGTTTGGTTACAATTGGTAGGTATATCATCGCTACTGTCGATATCCGAATTCTGTTATAAATAAAGAATAGAATAAACAACATAACACTACTAATAACATCAAAGGTCCCTAGAAATTGTGCTGTAGCCGACAGGTGTTGTACACTGTAAGGTTTTGAACATAATATTTTGTTGTTCTCGTTGCCATCATAACAACGAAGGAATCTTCCTATTAAATCCTATCAAGAATTTTGCTTCATTAATATTCTGGAATTCTGTGGAATTTCCTTCGAACGCGATGAAGCGAATCTTTATTTGGTACAATATTTGATATAATGGCAATATTATTCAAAATTAGCTACACAGTTGCAAACTTTTTGCATTTACACTTATCAATATAGCAACTCTACATAGCGATGGATGTACGTGTTCCATGGTGAATACGCTTTACTATTGGCTTGCAATATTTGAGATCAATTAAGATTTTCCACAATGAGATGTGGCTATGCTCAACTATAATTATTATCGTTCTATTCATTCTCTCGCCTTTGCCATTCTACTGAGAACTGCAAGGCCTTGTCTTCTCCAATATTATTCCTTTGTGTCTACAGTAGTTTTTCAGTATCTGGTAGAGCAAGGTAGAGGCAGACGTGCTTTGAATACTTTTGCGGTGTATATTTAAATCTAGTAACGTATTTTGGTCACTGGACTATTATACAATGAGTTGTTTGAACTCCCTGCATTCTGAGCCGCGGCAATTTTGCAGCAGAAAGGTCATACCAAAAGTATAAAAAGGCATCCTAAGCTGCTGTAACCATGCACTATTTAAATTAAGCCGGGTGTCTAGCCATCCGCTAACCGGAAGATTCGTAGAGTGCAGTCGGTATGAGGATCTCGGAATCTAAAAGAGATAGAAAAGTATGTTGTAGAAAAAAATAACTAAGGTATTAAATTGAAGCCATCTTTGAGTAGGTACATAATATTTTTCATAGTTCTCACACAGTCCTTTCACAAACTCTTTTAGTGATTCTTAAATCCCCGTAAATAAATCCGTATCACAGTTTCACAAATAAAATGTTTCACTTTTTACACAATACAAATAATGTAATGTCTCCGAATCTCCGTATAGGGGATCCTTTCTTTGACGGATTTATCTTAAAGGTGACTTAAATGATTTTCTCAATTGGAAATATTTTCACTTAGTATAAAGAACGTTTTATTATTAAAATATATTGTTATTTAGATGACTTAAGTTTGCCTTAAATGATTATATTAATAATTTTAGTATTTCATGTGCGTATTTTTATTCACCAAATAAACACTTGCTGAAAGGTGAAAGAAAACATCCCGAGAAAATGTACATGTTTGAGAGAATCTAAGGTTCGGATGTCGTGTAAAGTTCACCAACCCACACTTGACTGGCAGAGTGGTGGACTATTGTCTGAATCCTACTCGCATTGAGAGGTGTGTAAACACAAATCTTTTCCTTCTTTTCTATGTAGCACAGATTTGATCTTACAATCTATTCGACATTTTAAACTCCAGTTAACGAGAGCGAAAGCGAATAACTAATAGCAGGGATCCCCTCTGGGTTATGTTTTGAATGTGTTAATATCAATTTGTTGGAGCCAGCGGCCGCATCTGTCCCGAATGTACTCTTAACGCAGATTTAACACAAACTTCTGTTTAATTAAAATTATCTCAATAAATCTGCGGACGCTATCAAAGTAACTTTAAAGTTGGAGCGAGTGTTAACAGTTTAGATAGTTCTAGTAATAAAGCTTTAATTGCGCTCCTAGAATAAATACATCTTTATGATCCTGTTCAGAGGTTAGCGACGTCATCTGTCTTCGAAAGCGTGTAGCCAGCCTTTACTTGGTTTGTATGTTTCTAACAAGTGTTTGGCCTTTGCCATCGTCTCATAATGTTTTTTCGCAAGCACTCCACTCTAGCAATTCGGCGTCCATGTCGGAACTTACTGTTTCCAGTTGAACTCTACTTGAACTTAGTCCCAACAAATGTATATGGTCGAAGGCGTCACGTGGTTCTTGAGCCTACCTCTTTAATTCCTCCAAATTACATTTAATAAAATCCGTTCGTTAAATTTAAATTTAATAAAAATCCGTTCTGCCGTTTTTGTGTGAAAGTCTAACTAAAAACATTCCACTTTCAATATTAATGAACATGTTTAAGCTAAGCGTTAGCCACTATGTAACAAATCAAATAGAATAAATAATAGATTCCCTGGCACGTGCACACAGTCCTGAGACCGCCGTCGATTTATCTTAGCGTTAGACACTAACTAACGGTATCCGCCTTGTGCGTCCACTCGTGCAGGGCACTTTGGCTATTAGGCATCTATTCGCTTGCAGAATTGCCCATACTACTCGTAGATCTTGTAACAGATTTCAAGTCTATTATTGTGTGATCCACTACAGTGAACATCGTAACTCCGTATTCTCGCCCGTAAAATTTCTCGACCACCATAGTATTAAACTACTACTGAGACAATATTGTGACATAACAATGGAACAAAATGTAACAAGTACCTCAACTCGCTAGCTGTCAAAAGTCGCGTCATTTGTTGCTTATGCTAGGTGCGTCCAGATGCCTCGCCCGAGCACTCATGTTATGTTTCCGACGTCAAAACTGAGTGCTCGGGCGCGGCATACGCCTGATGTAGACGCAGCTGATGGCTATTCTATTTTGTCTTTGCTATTGTGTGTATTTATTTCTTCATGAAATATCGCCAGACAAATACACCAACCGTAGGGTCCTAAGCAACGCTTGTATTATGGTTACCAATGAACTGGGGGCGAACCCAGTGACACCCAGACCAGGGAAAATTACGGAAAGGCCGTTTCCGCAATTCGCCTCTGGCGGGAATCGAACCCGCAACCACTCGATGCAGTAAGCCGAGCGGCCAACGCTCGAACCACTGCGCCAAGCGGTCGTCGAAGATATTTATGGATTATTTTTGGTTTTTCGTTGTCTTCTGAATCAGCATTATAAAATGAAATTCGGTGCCCGAAAAGTCATACGTCGGGGATTCACACAAGAATATATATTAGAAAACAACCCTCCCATCTCGGTACGTACACGGCTCGGTGGAAATTATGTAAATTCTTTTGTCTGGGCGATGTTTGACAACGTTATTAGTTTTGTTTACTAGCCCCGGCACGGAGGGTATTTGATAAAGTTAGCTTAACATGCTGCTTATGCAAAGCTAGCTAAGCTACGAGTTGCATAACCAGTGGTGTTTTCTCTTATATGTTTGTTGGTACCTCATGTTTGAACTGACAGAACTTTTGCAAGGATTTATGTTGGCACCTAGAATAGACAAATCATAATAATACTGACGACCTGGTGAAGGTCGCGGGACTACGCTAGATGCGGGCAGCGCAAGACCGGTCATTGTGGCCGACTTTGGATGGGCATATGTCCAGCAGTGGACGTCTTTCGGCTGAGATGATTGATGATGATGATGAATAATACAAATAAAATGTGACCAAGTTAACTAAAAACTAGCCGGTTGGGGAGCTTATTGTCTATAGTATTTCCAAAACCAAATGACATATAGAAACGGTAGGGGAAAAATGCGTTACTCCTTATCTAAAAAACATCCTCGCAATGCCAATAAGCACAATTTGTACAGCTTCTCTTGGGACACCTAGCTGCAATGTTTCCATGGACCTCCATTGCGTTGTTCCCATCTCTATCTTCCCGTTTTTCTTCCTCAATTGATCATGTAACTCTTCCAGTGTCGATGTCAATATGTTTATTAATTGAGACAAGATTATTCCTGTCGTACTGACCACGCGACGCTTTTCCATGTGTTCAAATAACGGAGCATCAAATGTTTGTATTCTACTTCCACTAAAGTAGGGCACGGTAGCTACTTGTTAACAGACCCCTGAAAGCAAACCGGTTTGATTCGCGCAAGACATTTTTGCGTAAAATCTTACCTTTACTTTACTTCACTTTAGTGATAGTCTCAACAGTACCTTGTTGTCTAAGCATTTTCTTAAAGATTCCCGAGTCAACCATGTTTTACATCAGTGATTTGAGACAGGATTGGCAAGTCTTCCTTGTATGTTCCGAATATGCTGTGAATGTCTATTTGTGAGGTCATTTCTTCTTCTTTTGTCCCAGCAATCGTAATCTTATATGTACCTTCCGATGCTCTTTATGGTGCCATAGCAGAAAGGGAAGATCTCCCAGCCAAGCGAGTGGTATGCTTGGCGGAGCCGACCGCTATGTCTCAATGGTTATTGTTGGGGTCTTCTATAATAGCGATGTGAATCTTGATATCGTGATTAAGGATTTCTATGCAGAATCGTTTGTTGTACTCAACGCCATCTGTTGATTAATGTATAGTATGTAGAGAGAAGTGAAGTCGCTACAAGACTCCTTCCTTAGACCGGAGGTCAATAGTCTTGAAATGCCGTCTTGCTCGCGGTATGCTTGCAAAGGTCCAATGCTCGAATACTAGTAGCCTGATACAACAGTATTACATTTTTTCCGTTTATTTGATTTTATACTAAGGTCCGTATTCTCAATCAGTAGTATGAGGTCTCGCAGCCTCGAATGCACAGACGCATCGAGAAATGTTTAACGTTCTATAGTCTTGGTTCCCATCTGCATCATCATCATCATCGTGTCATCGGTTTTCCAAAACGACCGGACCTGTGCCACTTGCATCCAGCGGCTGCCCGCGACCTTACTTACAAGTATTGTTAGTCAGAGCGTAAGGGTTCAAAGAACCTCTAATCAAAACAGCACACACTAGGTTTAACATCTCAAATCAATAGTTAATAGAGTTTCAAAGGAATCTAATTATAAATATTAACCATCAGGTCATTACCCGCACAGTAAAACTTGAAATTTAACTCTTCCCTACTCCAGTTTCAAGGTAGGTACTTACCTAAATTAAAGATCTTCTAGCGCCCTTTAAAAGTCAACTGGGAGACGAATCGTCATTACAAAGCTAGTAAGCTTAGACTTTTATTAGTATCTCTTTAATTAAAACTTTGTTTCTGGGATGATTGTTAAGACTCGCAAGGACTAAATGAAAGTTGTCAGAAGGTCGCAAAGTAAGTAGGTTTTTAGGAACTTGCCAAGTTCCTAAAGGTACGAGTAGGTACCAAGTTCAAATTGGTACCTACTCGTACCAACATTTTTGTTACTACTCTTCACGAAAGTAACACTTACAAAATAAATTTTCCAAGCAATTCCAGTAATGTTATTATTTCTTTATAGATTACGCTCTATAAAAAAAAATATGTAACGTCACGACTTTTATCCCCATTCGGGCGTAGTCAGAGGCTTGAGTGGCCATACACCATCACATTGTGGAGGTATCAACCAACTCAAAGCCCACGTTTCACCAGATAGTCAGAACCCAACGTGACAGGTGGTGAACCTTGTCGCCGTGTATACAGGAACTGACTATTACTTGATCCCGAGGGATAGATAGGTTTCCTCACGATGTATTCCCTCACCGTCAGCGAACTGTTAATAGATTACGCTCTATTGTAATAAATTATTTAATCATTTGAATTAAGTACATCTCATCCAATACCTTAGTTCATTCAAGATCGAATATTAACTGAGCCGTATAATATGGGATTTTTTTAAAGTTTTGGTGGTAATGTGTATTACCGAGGATATTTCGATCGCACGTTGCTGTGTTATTGGAGATCTAGTTTATTTGCATGTTATTGTTGGGATTGTAAAAGTTTTGTAGTTAAAATTCAAACTGCGTGTCTGAATGCTGGGTTTTCACTGTTGTATTGTGTTCTATCTTTGTTAGACTTACAAGGCTTTTTATGTAAATAGGTACCTAAGTATTACTCTTTTTTACAACTATCGCGATCTGCACTGTGTTTTAAAGTATCCATCGTGAAAGGATCAGACTAAGTTTCGTTATTAAAGCAATAAATGTCGACTGGATACAGGAGCTAGGTGCTACAAAACGTAGCTAAAGTGAGTGAATAGTGAATATGACTCTAATTTAAAGAAAGTTATGATCAGCTTGCACCGGCATTACAAATCACTTTTGTTCCTAGAAATGCTTTGTAAACCCATAGTAAGCTGGCTAAAAATCTCTATAAATTGGGCGGTTGGATTTTTGACCGTCGGTGCAAAATTCAGGCTTCCAAAGTCGTGGAGAACACAATTTAGGCCTTTTCCCAAACGTGCTGTGGTTCATGATTTCATTAAGCCAGTGCCTGCGGCTTAATTACTGAAACCGGTAACGAAGCACGTGTGGAAAGAGTTCGCACCCACTTCGTTAAGTACCTATTAGTGCCTCCTATTGAGATTCTATTGAATAGGCGTCGAGTCTAGTTTCGTTAACTCTCGAGTATTTATTAATGAGTTTCTCTACTTAGTGATGCTGGAATTAGCACTCTTGGTATTTCTATAATAGATATTCTTGGAGCCTGCTAGAGTTTCTAGACATTTACCACACTTTATTTCAGTTTTTATTTACTGATGTTTATTTCTGCATGCCTTATTAGGATTGCCATTGCTTGTTATTTTGCAGTTACTGGTAGCCAGCTTGACATTGGTCAAGCACATTGGTACGAATGTCTGGTCCTGTTATAGCGGCTACTACAGGTTTTTAGTATTTTCCTAAATAACTATCACTGTTTGTTTCACTGATATAACTATGCTAACTATACTATTTAACTATGTTTTGTTTCGCATTTGGGTATATAGGGACTCTCTTCAGATGAGGGATCTTGAGTGAAGTTGGAATTGTTTTACATGAAAAAAAAAAAGAAATGTAACGTCACTACTTTTATCCCCATTCGGGGGTAGTCAGAGGCTTGAGTGGCCATACACCACCACATTGTGGAGGTATTAACCAACTGAAAGCCCATGTTTCACCAGATAGTCAGAACCCGACGTGACAGGTGGTGAACCTTGTCGCCGTGTATACAGGAACTGACTACACACATTGTACATTATTGTACATCTCAGTAATTAATCTTACGTTCATGGTTTTCAACTATATACCGACCGAACTACATCTTGACCCGAAGTTATAAGCCTCTGTAATAAGTTTAAGCCGCACTTGGCCTGCGTGCTCCTTGTTGTGAGGTATGTTCATATACACAGCCAATGAATTCGTTTTATTTACTTAACCTTCCAGTTTCACTGTTTTAGGACATCTCTATCCATCGGGAATTACATTCATGGTCATCATCTGCCATACCTTTTACCATTTAGTGGGCTTCAACTAGGAATGTATAAAAAGCCCGCCCCCCCTCCCCCCCCTCCATCCCACTCCCCTTCAGGTCGGCAATGTGCGAGCAATGCCTTTGGTATTGTTGCATCTATAGGCTACGATAACTGCTTAACATCAGGCGGGCCGTACGCTTTATTGCCACCGCAGTCCTATTAAAAAAAAGTATTCTCACTCTCTAAACTCCTTCAATAACACTCTTAATGGTACAGACTTAAAACTAAAATAGGTACCCTCAATATTAAGTCGATATTTCTCGGCACTCGGCTTCGATTCCGCTTGGTTCGGTTGAAATAAAAAGGCGGCGGTGCGGCTGGCGGGAGGCCAGGGCGCCGCAGCCATTAATTTTGTTTTAGACTCGTGTTAAGAATGCTTGAGAACTTTATTTTGGAGCCTAACCTTTATTACTGTTAACGTCCTATGGGTCATAGCCCCACGCTTTTGCATAGAGACATGTAATTAGTTTGTAAAAGAGTATTGAACCTTGATTGATAATGGTGACAGGTGTTCTCAAGTGAGAAGAGTGTGAGAAGTGGAATCTGCCTACCCATACGGGAAACAGGCGTGATTATATGTATGGATATATGTTCTCAAGTGATATTTATAAAGTAGTTTACAGAATTTCATTCCTTATCCTTTGAACTTTTCGAGGAAAAATTTAAACTCATATTTTAGCAACAACGTGATCTTACAGAGAATTTCTTATGCTTAGCCGACGTCGCTAATAGATTTTTGATTATTATTTATTGTTATTTGTTCGTTAAAGAACTCCTAGGCTGCCAAAATTGCTTGTCAATCATTTATGCATAAATCTACACTTCCAAAATATTTGTAGAGCAGTAAGTGGCGACAAACTGTAAATGACGATGATAGTCATGCATGTTTTTTGCTTGACTAGCATTGTCCAAGATATTTAAGTTATGACTCATATATTTATTGGTGGTAGTGCCAAGCTGTAGCCAATTGACTGCAGCTCATATACGGGCTGGCTCGACCAGGGTAGTACCACCCTCTCACAGAAGATCGGCGTAAAGCAGCTTAACTGTGTTTCGAATGATGAGTGAGAGAGCCGAAAGCCCAATCCCCGCCTCCGTCCCACTCCCCTTCAGGTCGGCAACGTGCGAGCAAAGCCTTTGGCATTGCAAGCATCTATAGACTACGGTAACTGCTTAACATCAAGCGGCACACTTGTTTGCCACCACAGTCCTATAAAAAAATCCATATAGGAAACCCATGGGTGTCTATGTCTACACAATAATTGAACATAATCAGAACTAAGTTAATTTCCAGCTAATCCCTGGTTCTGCTTCGCCCGGCGGAACGCTGCGACTGCCGCTGGCAGCCAGCCAGCATCCCTGCCCGTTAATATTGTTTTAGACGTTGCTCGAACGCTCCATTGGCTTGTACCGCGCGCGTGATAAGAATGCTCGAATTAAAATTTGGAAATCCCTTTTTTCCTATAACTTTGCAAGCAATGTTTGTGCTTTTCGTATATTATTTGGGTGACCGAAATGTAACATCTAGAACCAAAGTCAAAGCGTTTATTTTGTTTAGGCCTACGGGGGCACTTACAAATTGTCATTTTACATTTTTTCCTTAAATTCTACCGCCGGATCGGAAACACGACCTCGACTGAGAAGATTCGGCAAGAAACTCAGCGGGCTTGTTTTTTTTTACATTGTTTGGTTTTTTAAATCGCCATTTACTTATTTTAATACAATGTATTTTGGTAAACAATAGCTCCAGTGTGCTGCCCTCCGAAATAAACAAGCCAAGACACGCTAAACTTTAACATGACACTGTTATTAACGAAGTGTATTTGAGCGATCAGTCCTAAGCTGATTTATCTTCCAAGTAATCCGATATTTTGTAATAGGCCTTTTGACAGAGTTTAGTTTTGACTATAGTTTTAAACTTACTGACAGGCAAATCTCGGATTTGTTTAGAAAGTTTGTTGTAGAAGCGTATGCATTCAACCTTCTGCATGTTTTGAAGTGCAAGTTTTGATGGTCCAGTTTTCATTCTAACGTCGTTTTGGGCAGTCGAAAGATGTTTTTAACAACACGGTCTAACCCTTGTAGTTCCACTAAAAAGGTTGCAAAGGGCTGATGGAATTCGATCCGTGTCATTACATCAGCTAAATCGTATGACGTATCGTATGACCTAATAATTATAACAAAATCCGTGCTGCTTTTGAGGTGATTCCAGACAATAAAAGCAACGTTATCCATTATTGACACTTAAGTAATAAAATAATTTGCGCTTTGGTTTTGAAAAATATCCTTCTATTCCCGCAGGTACTGTTTAGTTTAATAATAAAATCCTTACAAACGCCAGCGCTGGCAGATGCGGCGGTAATGACATTAGGGGCGAAATTAACGGCCTCGTCTATCCAATTAGTCGGTGGCACTTTTATATATACGGCGTGCAGTCCTGTATAGGCAACGGATTTGTAGGGTGTTGGGGGTGCAAAAGTGGATTTTTAATTCAATATACAGTCATTTATTTACAAACATTTAGATCAAGAAAATAAAGAGAAAACAAAAAGCTCCATCATATTTTGGAACGACTATTAGCTATATTTGTTTACTCCTTTGTAAATGACAATATGATAAATGTTTTTTGTGTATTTTATCATTCAAATTAAAATTGCTTGGGTACTTCTTCCAGGCCATTAATGTTTAATAACATCACTGAGTTTAATAAGGCATCTTCAAGCTGCTTGAATATTTATAACTTTGATTAAATTTTGTGTCGAAAATGTATTCAGTGACCGTACACACTAGTTGGGGCCAAAATATGCATGAGCCACATCAGTGTCTAGACTAAACAATAACTAATTTTAGTTTTTAGCCGTCGTCGGTGAGTTGTGCATAGTCATTAACTCAGTTAATGCAGTTTTCGCAAAATTTCTAGTTAGCGTTGACGTTAACTAAACTTGCTTTTGGCCGAGTTGCTAATGCAAATTATAAAATGCGAAGAGATATAGTTTAACTTTGAACTATGTCCCTGTGTGCTCATAATTATGAATCTAAAAGTTTTAATGGATGTTTTATATCTTTATTTAAGTAAGGGGTTCTATATAAAAAATGTGACAATATTTCTTGAGTAAAAATTGTTTTTTTCTACAGTCCTTTCATATATGAACAAATTTTCGTGCCATTTCTGTCTACTCAACTGAAATTCTGTTCTGCTATTAATAAATGTTTGCTCAGTCATTACGGAAACTCCGCTTTGATGTAGCCCAAGCCTAATTTACGTTTATACATACGTTAATGTTTAAAATTGAATTAGACTTACTGGCGTATAGACTTCAGTACACAGAGTAAAGACTAAAGAAAGAGGTGCCCTTATTAGATATATGTATGAAAAAAGACGTGGTCATTGTTTTATCATTTTCATTGTTCTATCTACCGGTAAATAGTTGAACTGCTCGCTTCGTTTTATGTCGATGTTAGTACTAGGCCGAGTTGCTTAGGGCCAGTCCCCGTAGTAATTGGTTCAGTATCAGAGGTTATATAATAGGTCAATCCAGGTAATGAATCAGTTGATCAACTGAAGTTGGGTTTCTCAAAGGCTTTATTGTTACCAACAATATGTCCAATATTGGCTAACGCTAATTTTGCCCAACTAATTGAATATAATTAAAATAAATTATGTTTAATTAATAGAATTTGATACGAGTGTGGAATCATTAATGAGGACTTGTGTTAATTAGTTTGTGAATTGCCTAATATTTGTTCCAATTAGCTGACTGTACACTGTTTTGATGTTGTACAAGCAAATGCGTTTAGCTGCATTTGATAACACTCAGAACCCGACTCGTAAAGTAAAATATTTGTGTTATTAATTTAAGTTATATGCTTATTTAAATTATAATTGTTTTCTTCATATTTATTGTCATAAGTAATCATATATTTATTAAGTGCCTTAGGCCTTCGCTATGGATGATTTATACGAACCAAGCTAAAATATTTCTTTCAATAAGGGAAAAAGTATGGGAAATGTAAACTAAACTCTGAATAGACCTAGTGCATTTTTCATCAATTTACCTAGTAAGATACCTTTACCAATGCCTCTATTTTAGTATGAAGGTAGGAATTTTGTGGGAGAAATTAGCAATTTTCCCTTTGTCTGTATAGCCGCTGTCAATTCCGTGGTATGTTTAATTAATCTGAACTCGGATCTTCATTAGAAGCATCAAGATGGAATGCTTGGATAATACGTCCGGCTTGAGTGGCTAATAGCTATATTGTTAGCAAAGCTAGACGTTTTGCTAGTGATGTTGACTTGTTACGGGTCTAGAATCCGTACGTTAGTCCAACCGAGTATGAATATAAGAGTAATAATAAAAGTATAATAAGTAATAAGCGTAAGTAAAATAATAAAATTTGGTTGAAGGTGGAACGATATTATAAACTTGCTGAACTCTTCTTAAAAGTTAACTAATCGTAAGAATTCAAATCCTAGGGGCGTGTTATGTTGGAATCATCAGATAACGTTTATACTCCACATAAATTTGAAGTTTTGACAGTTTAGTGGTATCTGTATATAAGATTGGGATGTTATGTCTAAATACGTATTTGATGCCAAATTTTAACTGATTCTCTTTATTCTTATTATATGAATTCAGATTTCTTATAGGTATAGTTTATTCTAGAACTTTGAAACTAAAACGTTCTGTTCATTCTATTCCAGGTAAACATCAGCCAGACTGATATGATTCCATGGAGCGGATGTCTAACGTTCCTACTCATCTTCACGCAAGCTGGGAGCGATTGGCTCAACTGCGCGAATATACCAGAATGTCACTGCAAGTGGTCCTCGGGGAAGCAGACGGCCTCATGTGTCTCTGCAGGCTTGAAGCAGCTACCAAACCTGGCAGTAGAAATCCAAGTCCTCGACCTGCACGGAAATCCATTGAGAACTTTAGGAGAAGATGCATTCGCACATATAGAACTACTAAACTTACAGCGAATAAATTTAAGCTCGACAAGCCTAGACACATTGCACCCAAACGCCTTCAGAGAATTAAGAATATTAATAGAATTAGACTTATCCCAAAACCACCTACTTCAATTATCACCTGACACGTTCAAAGGAGCTGATCGCTTGAGGTTGTTGATCCTTAACGACAACCCTTTAACCGTTCTACTTTCCGAGCAATTCCCTCCCTTAAAACATTTGAAGAAACTGGAAATATCTCGGTGCAAGCTTCGATCGGTGCACCCGTTTGCGTTCGTGAACCTTCAAGCGTTAGAAACGGTCAATATACATCAAAATCTACTTTCGCATCTCCACCAAGACACGTTCAATCTGCCAGTATTGAAAACTCTGACTTTATCCGACAATCCCTGGTATTGCGATTGTAGATTGCGAGAATTTCTCGATTGGTTTTTGAACAGCAATCTTGGGAATGAAGAAGTGATATGTAGTGGCCCTGAAAAGAAGGCACAGATGTCATGGCGTGGTCTAAAAAGGGATGACATGGTATGTCCACCATCCGCTGTCTCGATTCCCACCGTAATAAGAACGGAAGCAGGTGCAGAAATAACCTTTGGATGTTTGGTCAAAGGCGATCCCAAGCCTACGGTAAAGTGGACATTTCGTCATCAAGAAATATACAATAGCACTAATAAATTCAGTGACTTTATAATCAATAAGTATAACGTAGAATATTTTGACGAATATAATGACGATTTCCTAAACAAAAGTGCCCAGTGGGTCAATGTGACCATCACAAATGTGACTAGTGACTTATCGGGAGAGTGGAAATGTAGTGCCAAGAGCAGCGTAGGCGAAGCAAGTGCTTTTCTTACCTTATTCCTCCCTAAAGCTAGAACTGCAACGGCTCGGGCTGCTCCAGATTATTCCACGTTTTTTCTAATAGCTGGTTCTATGTTGGCTATGACCACAGGGGGTTTTATAGCTGCTTGTATTTGCTGGAAGACGAAACGTCGAAGAGTGCCACCGAGTCGTAGTTTCACTGACCAGGAAAAGAAATTACTGGACACCTCTTTAGCGGTCAGCTGCGACCGAACTAGCGGTGATTTGGGGTCGTCCTATGGCTTCGAAATGTTGGATAGGTCCATGTCGATGGAATCTGAAGACACTAGATGCTTAGAACCCGTACAGATTACAATAGAGGGTCCTCCGGGCAGCTTTCTCCCACCCCCTGCCGAGTTCGCGTTACCTGCTCCTTACGGGAACATTTTCATTTCTGTCCAAGTGGCTGGTCGTAATGATGAATACCCAGATCTTTTGGGAGGTGGTTCGACGTTACCGAGACGAAGCAGAACATGTTTTTTGAAATCTGCTTACGATAATATGGGTCCCAGGATCACCGCTGCTGGTAGTTCGACCTGGTCTCTGCCGGGAGCTAACGATAAAAGCTTAGAAACAGAACCTATGACTGTCCCTTTGTCAACGTTTTCTACTGAATTTACAGCACTGTAAAATATTGTTTAACGTCATTTAAGGTCTGATTTGTATCGTTTAGGATATCAAGTTTAACGCATTAATTGTTTTGTATTCAGTTCTTGGATCGATCTCCACCTTGTCTTCATCTAATAGTTCTTGAAATTAGACAGTCTATTTGACTTTTAGGTGGATCGATTATTTAACAAAATTTATTTAAGTCTTAATGTTCTTAGTTTGTGTTCATTATTTGTCTAATTTTAAACCTCTTGAAAATTGGACCAGAAACAACTATGCGCTATGAAAGAAAAGTTTTAAGAAATCCGGCCTAGAGAATAATGTTTAATTTAACATAACATATCATTTTATAGTATGTATAATGTAATCAGTTTTTGACTCTATGAGAACCTTAAAATCAAGTAGATAAGTATACGATTAAAAGCCTACTAGGTAATAAAACAATTTTGTACAGATTGAATTTGAAGACCAACATAGATTTTTTGTTACCATTTAAATCCCTATTGGAATAGTAAATTTAACAATGAATAGGCTCTTAATTATTTATCAAGCGCTTTCGTACCCAAAGGGACTTATATTATTCACTCTTATTTTGCCTAATATAGTGTCTACAATATGTTTTCTGCGTGTGTTATTTTCTGAACCATGCTAAATTTCAGTTTGATGTTTTTTTAGACTTTCAAGTGTTCTGTTATTGTGTAAGTATTTTTTCTTACTGTAAGTTTCCTTCACATAAATAAATAAATACTTAATTGTTTATTGGCGTCCGAAATTTTGTTTGAAATAGATTAGATAGATACAAATATACATAGTTATCATTACCCTTGATGCGGTTTTTGTTGCTTCACCAGATACTTTGGTCAGAGTAAACGATTAAAGGTTTTACCCTATACGAAGCTAATTATAGATGTATTTTTAAGAATTTGAAGACCGTCGTCGCTTTAATCCAAAGAGATGAAATAATAAAATGACTGCAACTATTTGTCTGTATTTATTTCTACAAGTTTTTAATTTTATATTTATTACTTATTTTTTGTGTGTGTCATTTTTTAAATTCCTTTCATGTCTGATCACGACATAGTATAAAACAAAGTCGCTTCCCGCTGTCTGTCTGTCCCTACGTATGCTTAGATCTTTAAAACTACGCAACGAATTTAGATGCGGTTTTTTTAATAGAGTGATTCAAGAGGAAGGTTTTAGTATATAAATAACCGACATCCACGCGGGTGAAGCCGCCGGCATCAGCTAGTTGGGTATAAAAATAACACCATAACTATACCTATTAGGAAGAGAAGCTCCAGTGTGCTCGCCGCGCACGTCAAAGGATGCTGGATGTCTAATTTCTCTGATGGTGCTTTCCGAGTCACTAGCTTTTAGGGTTCCGTACCCAAAGAGTGCCAACGAGACCCTATTACTAAGCCTACGCTGTCCGTCTGTCTGTCTGTCTGTTTGTCTGTCCGTCTTCCGTCTGTCCGTCTGTCAGCAGGCTATATTTCACGAACCGTAATAGGTAGAGACTTGAAATTTTCTTGAAATTTTGAATGTGTATTTCACATGGACCAATTACTAAGGGGACTGGCCCAAAGCAACTCGGTCGAGTGGTCGGCCTAGTACTAACATCGACATAAAACGAAGCGAGTAGTTCAACTATTTACCGGTAGATAGAACAATGAAAATGAAAAAACAATGACCACGTTTTTTTTTCATACATATATCTAATAAGGGCACCTCTTTCTTTAGTCTTTACTCTGTGGTATTTCTGTAGCAGCTACAAACAAATAAAAATAATAAAGGGGGTCCCCATACAATAATCTTGATATATGTATGTACTATTTGACGTTTTTATTCTATCGTGGTACGGGACCATTTATGTGCGAGCCCGATACGCACGTGGCCGATATTTTGGCTTGTTATATCCTTTGTGTTCTATGATCGACAATTTTGTACGTACTAATTTGTATGCAGTAAATGAATTCAAATATTTAATTAAATAAACCTAGCTTCATTACCACAAGCCCCCGAAATAACCAACAGTCCGCTGCGCTCATAGCGCGAGGATAGTTTTTATCATTGACATGATAGGGAACAACACTGCGTCGCCACCTCGAAAGTGGAAGGCGTCTGGACTGATTCTGGATTTCATAGGTACGTTTTTTAAATTTATTTACTTATACAAAATCCACTTTACATAATTAAATATCTGCCAAACAGCTTAGCATTACGTTGGACCCTTCATTATTTGTCTAGTTATTTCTAACCTAATATCCTTTTTATGCTAATACTGGCTGTGTCCCGTGGCTTCTCCCGCGTGGAAATTGATGTGTATCATTAGCTTATGTCTTTTTCCAGAGCGTAGGCTCTGCAAAAAGACATAAGTTAATGTTATGCTATGTTTGAAATGTCATTAAAATAGATTGAGTAGTAATGGATATACGTGGCAACAAACATACGGCCGAATACTCGTACGCAACTTAAATTTGAGAGCTGCTTAACTTTGACGCGCCATACAAAAAATGTCAGTTAACGACGTCTCAAACAGCTAAGTGGGACTTAAATATTTAAGTAGACTTTGAATATTCGGCTAATAGTCACACATATATATACCTACATTTACTTTAACATTTATAATATTATAGTAGGAAGTAGGATTAGTAGGATCAGTAAAAGTGCGGTTGTCGGAGACGGGTTGAGCGCCTCGGTCGCTCTAATTTGCATCGACACCGCGCGGCCGTACCGTTGAATATAAGCTCCAGCATACAAATAAATTCCTGACCCAGTCCGCATTGGATTCCGAAATCAGAAGAAATTGGCATCGACGTCTCGAAAACACGATGCCGAAATCATTCCGCTGACATTTCAATTTGTGTAAAATAATGGGCTGAGAGTTGGGAGTCGAGGGGCGTCCGAGGGCTCGCGGCGTGCATACCAACGATCTGAGTCGATAACCGAGGGTTAGGGATGCTGGAAGCGGTTGAAGGCACCTGTGGAATGCGGGTCTAAGGAGTTCCTTATGAAGTGGGTCAATAAAAGTATAGTGCTGTATCCTACTAATATTATAAATGCGAAAGTGTGTGTGAATATTTCTTACCACGCATCTTCATAACTACTAAACCGATTTAAACGGTAGATGGTGTAGGCTATGGAATAAGACAGGCTAATCCAATTTCCACGGGGGCGAAGCCGCGGGGCCCATGTTTAATAGTCGAGCTATTACTATTTCATTCTAACAACGCACAGCCAAAAACGCTGGATGTTGAAGCATGATATATTGCACAGGAGTTCTATGTTTTGCGTAGGTGAACACTTAGAAAGGATTTTTGAAAATTCATCCCCTAAGAAGGTTTAAAACGGGATGAAAGTTCGTCATTTTTGAAGTTATAAATATGGAAATTGGTATTGAGGCTTCTTATAAATAAATTCAGTTGTAGTTTTGGAAGCTGAAGCTGGTTGAAGTGGGCTGAATAGGGAATAGAAGTTTTTATAGAAGTTCGTCACTAACACGGCTAGTGGCTAAAATTAACAAAATTAGTAAAAGCGGCCTGCAAATTTATTAGTTTCTGATTTGCGAGTTTTGGAGTAAAATTGTGGAATAAGTAGTAATATTTTTTTTTGGTTAATACGTTCCATAGGTACCTACTTGAAAATATTCTGGGTTTCTATATTTCTATATATTATTAACATTTCCATCTCAATACAACATTTAAAATTGTGAAGTACGATTCACTAACAGTTGATAAAAATACAAAAAATTTAAACATGACATAATTTTCCGTCAAGTTAAGAAATTACTATTTTTTTATTAAACATTAAATAAAATATCACCGGGCGAGTAGCGAAGTGACGCTTCAATGAATACTTTAGCACGTAATATCCAAATTTGAGAATATTTCATTCGCTTCGATACGACAGGTGAGGGTTTGAATAAATTATTATATTTTTCTTGACGTGTTTTTGCATTATTTGTAAGATAAACTGGATCACGGAAATATATTTTCGTACATTTTTTTATTTTTTTAAGTATCCGTAGACATTTAAAAATGAATATAGACAGACTTAGTACAACCAACTGTACTATGGGATCCGTATAATGGACTGGGAGCGATCCATGTGACACCCAGACCAAGCAAATTACAAAAAAGCCGTTTCCGAAAGTTCTGGCGGGAACCGAACCCGCTAACACCCGATGCAGTGAGCCGAGCGGCCTACGCTGGAGCTAATGTGCCAAGCGGTCGTGAAATTATTGGGTCTTTTGAATATGTGTCGGAGAGCTAAGTAGGTGTAGGTAGTCTCCTTTCTCGTGTTGAAGTATTCACGTCTACTGCGTTAAAGTCGTCCAAAGTAATCTAGAAATTGTTCGTAGCTTGAATGGTACAAATATAGTCTCTGGTGCGTGTAGACCGCTCGGCTATACAATACTGGCAATACAATAATCATAATGTGCTCATTGACAATGGTAGCCAACGCCAGTGGACTCTACTCAACGCCTACAGATGTCTCAATCGTCTTCCCATTGCAAATCAGTAAAAAAGAAATCACATTTTTTATTTCAATGTTTCCAACATAATAATAATATGCATGTTGAACAGTTTTAAAATATTTTCAAAATTACGAAACATTTCACTATACATAATCACTCGTAAAAGTAGAGAAAGACCGCTAACTTCAAAGCCGTAACAGTTAATAGTTAAGTAGTTTTCGACTTAGTTTCGCCACAAGGGTTGAGTTTTTTCCCCTACATCGGCCGTTAAGCACCTAAGTATATTTAAGTAGTGAACACTCGGCAAAGTGTGTATAAGTAATGTGAAGTAATATTTTTACCAAATAAACCTACGTACTATATTCTCATTTCTCAAAAAATAGGGCCCAGCCTATTTACTACTCAATCTAATGTGTATTACCTACTATAATGTTTTTAGGGTCAAAACATCCGAAACCTACATTATCACATCTCTGACACCACGAAACCATACGTACAGCTGATTAGATTATTAAAAAATATTACAAAATTCACAAAAGCGATAGCAAAAACACTACGGCCAAAAACGATTAATAAATCTTTCATATCCCTTCAGAGAATACAATCATAAGATTGTAATTTGCGCCATCGGGGTATCTCTACCTTTTTAGCCCGATACTCGTATTCTAGACCAATCTCCGATAAATGACTATTTATAAGCCGACATCCCAAATGCTCTCTCACAATCCATCCCGCTTAGATCTCCGCTTAATTGGTTCCAACGACCCCAATTTACACTATAAGCTAATAAAACCACCCTGATTTCCCCTGACAGTTCGCCTCGTTAGCCCCGCGGTGCAGGCATTGTCGCTATAAATAAGTTGCCCGGTCTCCTCTTAAGCAAGTGACCCGATATGGGTCGCTGTAACCGGCCTTTGGAACCGTAAAGTTAAGAGTTGTTGACGGTGTAACTACCTACTTATTTATGTATTGTTGAAGTAGGCTTTGATTTCAAGTTTGTTTAGTTTTCGTGTTCACAACATTGTTCACGGATATTGCATATCGAATTCTGGAGAATTTAATTTTTTAACGTCGGCGCCACACGTGGGCCTTAATGTTGGGTTGGATATTTTCTAAATCCACACGTTGGACGAGTGGCGTTGGCCAACCTTGGGGCTAATGTGTGGAGCCGGCGTCATCCGTCTATCTATCCGACGAAAAAGGTCCATTGCTGATAGGCCTCCCCCAATGCCTCTCATCACGGTACTCTGTCGCTTGCATCCACCGGCCTTCTGAGACTCATGTGATGTCATCGGTCTACTTTGTGGCACCGTCCCGAAATACGTCTTCCGGCCATGGCTGCCATTCTAGAACCTTCCTGCCATAACGGCCATCGTAAACATAGCCCCATAGATAAATCCGACTAATATGGTGATGAAAGCGCGTAACACTTGACTTAGACTTTGACTCAATCAGCTGATGTTATGTAGGTCATAGTCAAGTTTTTATATTTACTACGGTACATGATACACCTTTCTTTACTTTAGATAGGTACACCAATAATAAAATCATGTTGTATTCTGCAGGTGTACGTACGTAGATATCTTTATGAATGTATATTTAAAGGTTTCAAAGTGCGTAAGCCTGTACATATATGTGGGAGGGAGTAATTATTTCTCACCCGTTAAGTACACGCACGTGAAAAGGGCCGTGCCAACTTCATTATAATTCCCTTTCAGTCGTACCTACAGCCGCGCGCCCTGAATGTCGTTGTTTCAGTGATTTCAGCGCGACCGAATTTTTATTTTAATAATCACATTATGTGTTTGGAGTCGGTACATTAATATAATGTTAGAAATTTTTGGGATTTTATTGTTTTGGTCTTTCCTCGACTCGCCTTTGGCGCAAATTATTTGTATATTTTTTTAATATTTAGTAACTTGTCTACCGTGTTCAACCTTCTCTGAATCAAATATCGTTACCTATTCAAGCACGTTTAGTCATTTTATAGCCAAACAAACACACCAACTGTATGGTCCCAAACTAAGCAAAGCTTGTACTACGGGTACCGTAGTCACCCACGTTCAATAATAACATTAATATTGACAATGTAATGATAATATCCGATAACGGATAATTAAAATATGGTTTAAAATGTAACCGGTTTTGACCGTAATCCGGATAAAGACCCCGATCGTGTTATAAATTGAATTTTATGTAACAAATATTACAATGTTATACGGAAAACATGAATAAATTCGGATTATGGGTTAACTTTGACTTATGTTCATGAGAAAATTAATAGGTATTGTATGTAATAGTGAAAAAAAGCAATACTTGCTAATATTGTTTGCTAATAATATTAGTGACGTAAAAGGTTAGAATCGCTCCTTTTCCTGCCGTTTCTGACTCAGCACTCCAAGGCAAGAACTGAGATTCCTTTTCTTAGAGCAATGTTTTATTATATACCGATACAATAATTATACGGAAATTAGTCCCAGTCTCTACCCCCAAACGGCTCAAACATAATATAACATATGCATTTAATTATAATGTAGATTATATTTTAACATTATTCATGAAACCGAAAACGCGAGTAATAAACATTCTACAAATAAAATTTAATAGGTAGGTAGGCATATGACATAAAATACAGATTCCACAATTGGTCCGTTCGGATTTAGATTCCGAATTCAACGAGAAATATCCCTCCGTTGTGGGTAAAGTTGTACGGGGGCCGAGCAAAGTGGCATTTTATCATACAACTTACGAATGGTACCGCGAGGAACGTTTAGAGCTGATGTATGGCAACATTATGGCACGGACCGATGGCTCTGTTTGATTTGCTTTAGATATGGGTGTACTTTGACTATAGAAAGGAAAAACTAATAGCGTAGCGTAGCTAATAGTAATTTAGTTCCTGTAAAATATCTCACATTTTGTGAACATCGAAAAAGCAACAGTCGTTAAAGCGTAGACATAACAGGATAGATTAAACCTACTGATATATATACCTACATAAACTTATCAGAATTCTAATGAATGTTATTCTAGTACGAAATTCACACTGAAGTTCGATTTGACAGTTACTCGAATTAACAATGCTGCTCATGACACGAGATCTCGTCAAACCTAGTTAAATGCAATAGGTCCCCTGAGGCTAAAAACGGTAACTCACTATATTTCCAATACAAGTCCAAATAAAACACAAGTGGAATAAATCTAAAGTTTTATGGCACCGCACCCGTGAACCAGCTTCTACCGGCGCTGCTCACAGAATTGCATGCAAAAAGGCGGGTAACACCGGTTGAAACCAGATGAAACCGGTTCGAAGCAACAAAACTGATTTAACTTTTGCCGTAATAGTTTCTGCGGTGGACCCTTGCCATTGTGGCTATCGAGACCTTGCGAGAATGATGCGAGAACTCAGGCCCGTGGACGCCGAAAAAAGGCTGAAACCGGGTCTGTAAATCTTTGTCAAGGAAATAACTTCTTATCCACTTAAGTTTCGATGTCTTTGGCGACGGATACCACTTACCATGAGGTGACGCGATGCGATGCCATTCTTTACCCCACCCAATAATACAATAAATAAACTACAAAATGGGTCACTACTGTACTATGTATGTCTGGGAAAATATAGGGAAAACCTTTAGTCATTTTTATTTTACTTGGAAGTAATAATGGTGGTAGAGCCAAGCTGTATTATCCAATTTATGCGGCTCATATACGGGCTGGCTCGACCGGGATAGTACCACCCTCTCACAGAAGATCGGCGTAAAGCAGCTATTACAGCTGCGAACAGGGAACCCAACCCCCATCCCCCTTCCCCTTCCACCGCCCCACTCCCCTTCAGGTCAACAACGTGCGAGCAATGCCCTTGGTATTGCAAACGCCTACAGGCTACGGTAACTGCTTAAAATCAGGCGGGCCGTACGCTTGTTTGCCACCTCAGTCCTATAAAAAAGGCAGGCACAGCTCATTAGGCTAGATTTCTATTTAAACACTTGCAAAATTCGTAGTAAGATTTAACGTTTTTATATCGCTCCACTAACATCGCCCGCTGGTGCAGTCTCCCCGGTATTCACAAACCAGCAACAAAGATTGCAACAACTTCCCCGGACTCTGCAACTTAATCTGTCTTAAGTGACATTGATCGACGATACGGACTGAATTTACATAAGACTAACTTTAACTTGGTGTGGAACTGACCTCTTGTTTTAAAGTTAACGTTACCAGAGGAAACAGTTAGTTGGGTGTTGTAGTGGTGATGGCTTAGTCGGAAAGTCGAAATAGGAACAAGGAACCAAGTTTAATCCCATCACAATGTATGTCCGAAGGTCCCAGGTTCGATCCCCGGTGGGGCATGCCCCAATGGATGAATTTTCATCTATGTGCATAATTTACAGTTCGCTGACGGTGAGGGAAAACATCGTGAGGAAACCTACCTATCCCTCGGGATTAGGTAATAGTCAGTTCCTGAATACACGGCGACAAGGTTCACCACCTGTCATGTTGGGTTCTGACTATCTGGTGAAACGTGGGCTTTGAGTTGGTTAATACCTCCACAATGTGGTGGTGAATGGCCACTCAAAGCCTCTGACTACCCCCGAATGGGGATAAAAGTCGTGACGTTACATTTCATTTTACATTTCATTATTTTTTCACAATGTTATTATTTTCGCCTATTCATCCGATTTTTCGGAAAAACATTTTTTGATACAAGTCTCAAAACTCCCAAGTCATGATGTCGTCACATCTTTAAGGCCCGTGTTAATAAATGCATCTCAACGTTGAGATCGATGCTAAGATGCAGTTTTGACGTTTAATGTATGGAACATCTGTCAAAAACAGCATCTCATGTTCGATCTCAATCTTGATATCGATTTATTAATACGGGCCTGAGAGTCAAAAAAATGTAGAGGTTGCTATAGGGCTGCCATGCTTACAAAAAATACTTATAATTAATCTTGCGTTGAATATACCATTGTATTCCACAAATTGTGTCTTATTTCATTATCGTTTTATGTGGAATCTAACTGCCTTCGTTTCGAGGATTTTTTACCCTAAATCTAAAACAATAACAAACAGTCTCATTGCATTCATACATAACTCTTGTTGCCAAAACTTTGTACTGACATGTTCGTAATAAAACCGCCTTTATGATACCGATAATCCGCACGTTACATGATAACACCGCCGTCAGACAAATCCGGGGATGCGGGCGAGCTTAAACCTGTCCGAGTGATATTTGGCCCAGTTAGTACCTAAACTAGGTTACGTTATTTAGTTGTGGTAACATTAAAAGGTACTTTTTCTAACCTACGTCATCCCACTGCTGGGCAAAAGTCTCCCCCACAACTCTCTACTCTTCGCTGTCATTGGCCATTTCTTTGCTGTTTTTATGTAATGCATCCAGGTCGTGCTTACGTTTCCTGGGCCTGTCTCGGCGACGACGCTCATTTTCAGACACCCATAACGTGACGCCTAGGTACTTACTTAGGTACCTACCTATATTTATAACATTATTTAACATAGCCTACTAATAATTTTGATTACATTATATTAGGTTTTGGCGATATTTGCCAACAAATTTTCTCATAAAATTATATTTTAAAGGAAATAACCAAGTGTAATAAAAAACATTTTTTTTAAATCTCTGGTTGATTTTATAAATGCATGCATGACTCATGTCTTTTTCTCATTTGTAATTAATTTTATTTCATAAACTGTGACATTTCAAAATATTAAAATTAAGAGCAACATAATCTTAACCACTAAATTATAGTAGTAATTTTATAATTAGATACTTAATAACTGACCGGAAAACATAACCGACTAATTTGGCACCTTTGCCTGCCTAAATATAACGTAATCTTAACTTAATCTCCCTCGAATCACAAGCAACTTAACTATCTAGGAATGGAATATAAAGATTAATAAGTAAAAAGTACACGATTATTACCGACCTACCGGTACATCACGGTAGCAGCCTTAAAAAAACTTTTGTCACGTCTTAGAGGACAAGTGACAGACACAATAAAAAAATGATTTTGATTTTAATATTTTTCTGTCTCAACTAAATGTTGTTTGGCCAAGACCTTAGGGTACGCGAAGTGGACGTCGCTGACTGATATCTCCGATGGAGTCGTGGCCTCGTTGGCTAGGATCTTGGCATTCTGGCTGCGTCGCAGCCGAGTTGCGTACCTGTGGTACACTATGAGGAACGATCCGGTGGTGACTGGAAAGAAATTTGTGGGATTTAGTGTTGCAATAGACGTCCAACAGTCTGATCAGACAAAAATAACAGGCTATGCTGTTATTTTTTTCTCCCACTTTGCAAAGGAAGGAAATGGATAATCTTCTTCCAACTCCTCCTATCCTTTATTTTGATTAAATTCGTGCAGGTTCCAAAACAGCTTTTTGCCCCGGTACTCGTCGAGGGTCAAACCTTGGCGTCATCGTTGGACACCATTATCGATCCTAGCTTACACGAGTAACTGTGGTGTGTATGGGCCTAGTCCCAAAGAAATGGGAGGCACTCATGCCATACATTTGTTTGAATATGCAATATACATCCTATCCGACAGCAGGGTGGGACGTCTGTAGAGATGTGCCGAGTACAGCCCGACTCGAGTACTTACTCGAGTACTTAGTAAGTACTCGGGTACTCGAGTACTCAGATTATAGAACTCGAGTACCCGGTACTCGAATACGGGTTCCGAGTATTTCATGGTTTTCGAATCCTAAGTCGGGTACTCGAATAAATAGAGGTGCAATCAATAATTTGTTTATTATCCCACTGTACTGTATTAGTGTTATATATTAAAAAAATGTCGGTGATCAGCCAAATCAGGGTAGACTGAAAGCCGACCCCTCATAATGGGATAAGGCTAGGAAGAAGAAGATATCTTTTCTGATTGGAAAAACAGGTAATTATTACTACATATTTAAGTAGACTTTATACAGGCTTTTTTAATTTACTGTAACAGTTGTAGTTTTTTAGAAAATACGTTATAAATCGGGGCTTTTCGCCATTTTCGCCAATTTTCACGAGTGCAAGTACAACGCAATAATTAGATGTGAAACTCGGACGTTTGAGTGGTTAGTGGTTTGGTAATACATAATACAAAAGTACTCGAGTCCTATTAAGTACTCGAGTACTCATTACAAGTATTCGAGTACCTGTCCGAGTCGTCTGACTCGAGTACTTACTCGATTATTTTTTTAACGAGTACCAGAATACTCGAGTACCAAAAATAGCGTACTCGGTACATCACTAGACGTCTGAGTCACGCGCAAACAAAATGGCGGTGAGTTTATGATTGTATACCGGTATACAATCATTAACTATCATAACGGCTATCGAACCGTCAAACACACATTATTAATCATGGTTTTATGATTGTTTTTAAAACGTATGGTGTATTTTAAAGAGTGCACCATACGTAAGGAGTAAAACAGATTCGATAATCTAATCCAGACAGTCTGAAGCAAAATCGGACGTATATTGCTACTCGATTTCGACTTCGGAGGTTTTTAAACAGAGCTTAGAAGATTTAGACTTGTACTGTTTATGCCATTGAAATATATTAGATAGTATGTATTTCTTACTGATTTCGAAAGGGCTAGTTATGATGGGGTTATAGAAAACCCCCAGAGCGAGGACCAGTAGCACGAAGCGTAAGCAGCCGACTGTCATGTGGAGACAAATGGGGCCGGGCCGTTTCTGCAAACAAAAGTTAATAAAGAAAATTTATGTTTATTTGTTTGTTTTAAGGCTAAAAAAAATATATATTTTATATGCATTCCTATTTTTTATTAATAGCCTATTTCCCATTTATATAAATAATATTTTAATTTGGAAGTGGTAGATTTAGAAAAATGGACGATGTCGAATATTACTGCAAAATCTAAAAATATTATCTGGCTGCGCCCAATAGGTGCTTACACTCGTAATTGATTTTAATTTTATTACTCACACAAACATTATCCAAAAGACACATACTCGCTTCCCTATAATTAACTTTCATTCAAAATCATTCAATACATCACTCAACGCTTCACTCTTCCATCCCCTTCCACTCCCTATGTACCAGTCATCATCGTGCACCCGACGCGAAGAGATTCAAAAACGCTCTCAAAAAAGAACTCAGGCCTCCCATAGGCCTCCGCGACTCTTACAATACAAATAATTCATACTCAAAACGCGCCGCGCGTCCGCGCTTCCAAATACACAAATATAAAAAAAACATTCTTGTGTGAAGTGTGTTGTGGACAAGGAGACCTGCGGACCAGGAAATTACAACATCAGCGCCTAAGGTACGTCCCGTACACTCCAAGGTTTGGTCCCACTCCCCGGATTCCGTGATCCGCATCGCTCCTCCTTTCAAATAACACTAAACACAATATATTATCATATTGCTCAAACGCCTTCGCCGCCATTTTTCACTCACACGCATCGACAAGTTTAACTTGCTCGAATCTCATAACGTATCTATTATTTCCTATTAGAATCTCGTTATATCTCGTTCATACGCATAATAGTATACATTTACGTTAATATTTTCGCATTTTATAATATATTTCAACAAATTCATTCATTATTTCCACTCGCAGGTAGGTAGGTAGCTATCGCCTCATTCCATTCAAATAATTCTCGCTCACTTTCACGCAATACTCGACCTTACGACTCTCGTATTACGTATCATATTCCCTCGCACATATTTTAGTATTAATCCCGCGTACCTACTCGCTTCATATAAAGATACTTATTATATATACTTAAATATATTTTCATCAATCGTCATGGGTGGTAAACAAAAGAAATCTGATAATGATTCTGCCGCCTCTGATGACGATGTTCCCGACGTTAAGGTCACTATACTCGAAGTAAAGAAACAAAGTTTATTCCAAATTGCTCAGGATATTTATAATTTAAGTTTAAAAGTGTCAGATCCCATCAATTGCTCCCAATTTCTCGCTAGAACGCAATCAATTGACCAAATTCGCTCTGAATTCATGAAAACTCTTGATGATCTTGTCATTAAATCTATGCAAGTAGATCCCAAGGCAAAGCCGAATTACAGTGCTCTCAGTGCATTCGATGAGTTGTATTGTTACATAAAACAAACAGAAAGCTCTCTGAAACAACAGCGTGATGACTCAAGAAAAGAAAATGATCCTTTTAAGCTCAAACTCCCTCCGCTACAGCTAGCAAGGTTTGATGGCACTCCGAGCAAGTGGCCAGTGTTCTATGAAAACTTTCGCTGCTTAGTACACACTAATAAACGCCTCTCAAGTGCTGAAAAAGTACAATATTTAATTGGTTGTCTCTCTGGTAAGGCACTCACCGTTTGCTCTGGAATAACCACTACCGCAGAAAATTATGAAATCATATGGAAAGCTCTCCTAGAAAAATATGAGGATACTAGAGTACAAGCCTCTATGTATCTAGAACAAATGTTACAACATAAGCCGAACCAATCGGTTGAAACATTTCTTGATAACTTTTGTTCCGCTGAAGCCGCACTCCGTCGTTTAGAAATCACTGATTTGTCAGATTTTATTATAACTCACATTGCATTAAGCAAGCTGGATAAAGACACACTCAATTTGTTTGAACAGACCCACAGGCAAACAGATATTCCTACTTTCCAAAATGTTAAAAATTTTGTAAAAGAGCAAAATAAAATTCAAACGCTTCGCACCCCTGCTATCTCTCACACCACTCAAAAGCAACAAACATTCAAACCCACACCTAAAACAAAACAAACTCAAGCATTCTTTACCCAGGATAATAATTCCACTCAAAATAATAAATCTGACATACCTCCACAAACAGACTATCAGTCATGTAAAATATGCAACTCGAGCTACTCTCACCCTTTATACAAATGTGATTATTTCCTAAACGCAGATCCACAAACGCGCAACGACATTGTAAACAAACATTCGTTCTGTAAGAACTGTCTAGGATTTCACAATGTAAACATGTGTAAATCACTAAGAAAGTGCTCAATTTGCAATCGCAAACACCACTCATTATTACACATTAATTTCTACAATAATAACATTCAATCCGATACGCCGCGCAATACTTCTGTCTACCCCGCTAACGGCTTATCACAGCGTGAGGATACACAGCTGATACGCGCCGGCCGCGCGCCCGTCGCCGCCGCCGCGCCCCCTTCACCGCAAGCGCAACGTCCCGCTCTCGCCCGCGCCGCACCGCGCCCGTCTCACTCGCACTCTCGCCCGCTCGCCGCCGCGGTATACGACTCGCGCGACCCCTCGCCGCCGCCAGTCGAACATATGACTGCGCGCGAAAATTCAAACGGTGATAACAATAACTTTGCACTCTCCGCGACTTCTTCCGCGCGTATTTCAAATAATACGACGGTATTGTTACCCACCGCAACTGTACACGTTTATAATAATAGTAAGCCAATTAATATTCGCTTATTCTTGGATACTGGTTCAATGAGTAACTTTATAACAAAATCTTGTTGTGAACGCTTGAATTTAAAGATTACACCTGCACTTTCTACGGTCAAAGGTATCGGTCAGATCGAAAGTAAATCTTTCGGACTGACACAATTTAAAATATATTCTCGTTTCGACTCGCGCTGTTCTTACACAGTTAATGCTCGCGTTATTGACACAATAACCGACTTTTTACCTAACGCTGTAGTCGATCTCACGGAATTGACACATTTACAAAATATCCCAATGGCAGATGACCATTTCCACGCGCCCGCTCAAATCGATTGCCTCTTAGGTAACGAACTATTCCCGCTTCTACTCGGATCAGGCCGAGTATCCGCTCCGAACTCTTCAGTAGTTGGTATACAAACCACACTAGGATATGTCGCCATGGGTAAAGCCCAATGTATCTCGCACGCATCTCTCTCGCACGCACCTCTCTCGCACGCACCTCTCTCGCACGCACCTCTCACGCACGCACCTCACTCGCACGCAGCTCTCATGCTCGCACCAAACTCGCACTCGGACTATCGTTCATCTAAGTCGCACGCTCGCTCAGTCAATTCGGACAAAGTATTTTTCTGTAATACGGAATCACTTTCACTCGAGTACCTAACTCAACGCTTCTGGGAAATAGAAAATGTTCCAGATAAAAAACATTTCAGCCCAGAGGACGAAGCATGTGAACATTTGTTTCAAGCTACATACTCACGCGATGACAGCGGTAGATACACCGTCGGTTTACCATTTAAACTCGAACCTTCTGAACTAGGTGACTCGTACCACATCGCTAAGCGCCGTTTGTTAAACCTAGAAAAGAAGCTTGATTCATCTGAATTACGCAATGATTATAACGCTACTATCCAATCGTATATTGACCAAGGTTATTTATCTAAAGTTGAACACTCTCCACCAGATATTCACGCTTATTATATGCCGCATAGGGCTGTTTACCGTCCCGAAAAGGAAACTTCAAAAACGCGAGTGGTTCTCGATGCAGGTTGTAAAACTACCTCAGGGAAATCGCTTAATGATCTGCTCTATGTAGGTCCTAATTTACAAAGTAACATATATGATTTACTATTAAATTTACGCATGTTTTCAATTGCATTAACTGCCGACATCGAAAAGATGTATTTTCAAGTCAAACTCTCTCCCAAACATCAACCATATCAACGCATTTTATTTCGATTCAACCCCCACTCCTCTGTCGACGTTTACCAGTTCGATAGAGTGTGTTTTGGGGTATCCAGCTCTCCATATCTCGCCATGCGCGTTGTTCGCCAGCTGGCCACTGACAGTCGAGATGAGTATCCTCTCGCTGCTTACGAGGCCGATAACCACATGTATATGGACGACTATGTTTGTTCTGTAGATGGTTTAGACAACGCAGAAAATACCTATAAAGAAATGGTTGAAATGTTTAAATCTGGAGGTTTTAACTTAGTCAAATGGATCTCAAATAATAAAGAATTCATGTCACGCATTCCCTCTTCTCACAAAAGTCCACACGCTATCAACTTTGATTCCGACTCTAACGCCGCTACAAAAATCGTAGGCATGCAGTGGCAACCTAACGATGATAACTTTCATTTTAAAATTAACATTAACGCTCCAGAAGCATGCACTAAACGCACAATCCTCTCTGAAACTGCACGCTTATTTGACCCATTAGGTCTCATCAGTCCAGTTGTCGCTTTCATGAAGCTATTAGTACAAGATTGCTGGAAGCTACAACTCGATTGGGATGATGAAGTCCCAGAGTTTATTCTTGCTAAGAGGAAACAATTTCACATTGAGCTTTCATACTTACAAAATATTAAATTCCCAAGGCATATAGGTATCACTAGTAATTTAAATATAACTCTAATTGGTTTTGCAGATGCCAGCGAAAAGTGCTATGGCGCTTGTGTATATGTACGCGTTGATAATGGTGAAAATTCTAACGCCAGCTCTGTATTGCTTCTCACTGCCAAATCTAAAGTCTCATCCCAAGATAAAACTCTCGCTCGTTTAGAACTCTGCGCAGCGCTTCTGCTCGCTAAACTACTCGCATCGGTTCGTAGAGTGTTTGAAAAACGCTGTAATATAAACAAAATATATGCCTTTTCAGATTCCACAGTAACGCTTACTTGGATACACTCACCCGCTTATAAATTTCATACATTTGTAGCTAATCGTATCGCTCAGATAAATGAATACTTACCCGCTCCACATTGGTTTCACGTTCGAGGTGTAGAAAATCCCGCCGACATAGTCTCACGCCCTGTAACACCTAAAGCATTAGTCAATAATGACCTCTGGTTCCACGGACCCAAATGGTTAACTGCTCCAGTTGCTGCTTGGCCTGTAAAAGAATACATTATTAATCACAATGAAGATCAACCTGAATCAAAAACTATAACACTTACCCTACAAACTAAAACTATTGAAGAAAATACTCACCCAATTCAACGTCTCGCAGAACGTGTCTCCTCTTGGTTAAAATTCATACGCTCGCTAGTTTATATTTTACGCTTCTCTAAATTATTAAACTCACGTGGTACTATCACAGTTGATGATTTAGAACAGGCTGAATACCACGCTCTACGCTACGTGCAGTCAAAATATTTTTCGCATGAGATCAACGCCCTCCAAAATTCTAAACTTTGTAAGAATAAAGGTATTTTAAAGCTCAACCCCTTTCTTGACAATCATTTAATCCGCGTGGGCGGAAGACTTACTCATTCACAGCTAGACTTCGATAAAAAACACCCCATCTTACTACCTAACGATCGAATTATCCTTCTTCTTATTCAATATTACCACCAAATTAATCTTCACACGGGTCCCGCTTTACTCTTAGCTCTCCTTAGACAAAAATATTGGATTTTGTCAGCACGCAACTTAGTGCGCAAAGTAGTCCATAATTGCAACACTTGTTTTAAAATAAAACCCCGCATTACGAACCCACCGATGGGTGATCTCCCCGCTATTAGAGTTTCTCAAGTAAAATCTTTCGTACATACCGCTGTAGATTACGCTGGACCCTTTTACATCACGCATATTCGTCGCCGTGGTGTTAAAAGTCATAAAGCCTACATATGTTTATTTGTGTGTTTAACCACAAAGGCCCTTCACCTAGAATTGGTCTCAGATCTAAGCTCTGATTTATTTCTCGCCGCTTTTAAGCGCTTTATTGCTCGAAGGGGTCCTGTATCCATAATGTATAGCGATGGAGGTACTAATTTTATTGGTGCCAAACATAAACTAGACGAAATTTATACACTTATACAGTCCACTGATCACCAAAATTACTTAAGTCAACATTTAACTCAACATAAAATACAATTTAAACACAGTCCGCCTTACGGTCCACATTTTAATGGCTTAAGTGAAACAAACGTTAAATCCGTTAAAACGCATTTATATAAAGCTATCGGAAAGCAAATACTCACTTATGAAGAGTTTAATACTATCTTAATTCAAATAGAAGGTTTGTTGAATAGTCGCCCTATTTGTATACTTTCGTCAGATCCTTCTGATTTGTCCGCTTTAACGCCTAATCATTTTCTTAACGTAACTTCTCTTAAATTTTTGCCCGCTGAAAATATAGATCCCTCTGTATCAGATAATCGATTAACGCGATATCAGCTACTGAATAGAATAGTTCAGAGCTACTGGAAGCGATGGAACATAGAATATCTTACTTCTTTGCAGCAGCGCGTTAAATGGAATACGCCTTCAAACCCTGTTACTGTAGGAACAGTAGTGATCATCAAAGATGACAACACTCATCCTATGCTGTGGACTCTCGCTGTTGTGACAGAAATCTTTCCCGGAAAGGACAATATTATACGCACTGTTAAAGTTAGAACTTCTACTGGAAGTTATTATGTACGGCCTGTCACTCTACTTTGCCCACTACCTTCCCAATAGATTTAACTTTAACTCCATAATCTAATCTTAAGTTAATATAGTTCTTTCTCAATTCTACTCTTTATTTTTAATTTAACTCAATGTAGAGGTAACCTCTAGGCCCCCCGAAGTTGGCTGCGCCCAATAGGTGCTTACACTCGTAATTGATTTTAATTTTATTACTCACACAAACATTATCCAAAAGACACATACTCGCTTCCCTATAATTAACTTTCATTCAAAATCATTCAATACATCACTCAACGCTTCACTCTTCCATCCCCTTCCACTCCCTATGTACCAGTCATCATCGTGCACCCGACGCGAAGAGATTCAAAAACGCTCTCAAAAAAGAACTCAGGCCTCCCATAGGCCTCCGCGACTCTTACAATACAAATAATTCATACTCAAAACGCGCCGCGCGTCCGCGCTTCCAAATACACAAATATAAAAAAAACATTCTTGTGTGAAGTGTGTTGTGGACAAGGAGACCTGCGGACCAGGAAATTACAACATCAGCGCCTAAGGTACGTCCCGTACACTCCATTATCCTAAATATAGTAATAGTACCTACTTACTAATCAGTTTTTCACGTACCTTATGTAACCCGATGAGCATGCAGAGAATCCAACCCAACCACATCAAATTCAGGAACATTGCCACACCACCGATAATAAACACGGACACCTCGGCTTGTTTGTGCTTGTTTATGTCCGCGACCCCCGTACTATTGTGCTTGATGTATTCTGCCTCCATACCGTACACCGTTAGCATACCCACAATTAAAACGGTGCAAAAAAAGTTGAAGATCTGTAAAGAAACAATACTCTTAGGGCATTTTTCATAATCGTCAGATAACTGATTCATTGGTTGTAGAAAGAAGCTGTAGCCAATTGACTGGTGCTCATTATAGGCTGGCTCGACCGAAGTAGTATCACCCATTCACAGAAAATCGGCGTAAATTATAGCTACGTAACGTACGATGAATGAGAGAGCCGGAATTACCTAACCCCGTCCGACCGGCGAAGGTATTAATGGGTATCGCGATTCGATTCTATTTATTTAAATATTTTTAGCTTCCAAGTCAAAAATAATTAAAAGTATTTTATACAATGACGGCGTTACGTACTTTGTGGTCAAAGGTGCCGCCGAAACGATCTAACATATTACTGCCTGTGACGGCTTTGTCATAATTTTAAAAATTTACTACATTATGGGAAAATAGCATTAAAATTGGCATTTTAAATTTTCATTAATATGATGACTTCTTATTTTATTTGGTCATGTGATTGGGAAACCTATAGTACTGGTTTCGGATCGGACAGGGTTTTATTAACACACTGTATAGTATAGTGTCTACTTACAAATATAATGTATCCGAGGGTGAAGCAGGCGATGTTTAGTGGTACACAGAAACAGCATCGTGCCGTCATCAGGTCCTGCTCCGCGGTCGACCTCGGCTTCGAGCTCACACTGTGAATTAATAATAAATTAATATCCTGGAATATTCTTCACACGGCTATCTGATCTCAAACTAAGCAGAGCTTGTACTATGGAAACCAGATAACTTACATTACTACATATACTACTATTTGTTTATAAAAACATAATTAAAAAACATAATTACACCCAGACTCGGGACATGCAGACATGTTCATGCACACAAATGCATGTCCCGGGTAAGAATCGAACCTACGACCTGCGGCGTGTTAGGCGGAATCTAAACCAACCACGCCAATTGGCCCGCCAAATGAATGCTAGTTAGATCATCGGTATTCTATTAACCAGAGGCTATGGTTACACGGCTACACTACCATCTTTACATCCAGGAGCTAGGCTGGCAAAAAAAACCGATAACAAAGGGATTCCCGATCTTCTGTGAGAGGGTGGTACTACTCCGGGCGAGCCAGCCCGTGTGTGAGCTGCAGTCAATTGGCTACAGCTTGGGTCTATCACCAAGAAACTACCTACTACCCATCTCGACTAGGTACCTATCTCGTAATCAAGATGCAAGACCAGTTCTTTTGTTATAATAAAACCTAACATGACATCATGCAGTCAGATTTCTTTATTTGGCCCAAGTGAGTGTTCCATGTCTTGTTTCCAATGTTTGTTTTTTTATTTTTATGAATGGCGACATTGCTAAGTCGGTAATAAACAACTGATACATAGCGTCATCGGGTTGTGCAATACTATCGAATTGTTTTATAAACACTCGAAACAATAGCGAGCGAGCAATTGTGAAAAAACCATCTTGCTGCTTTTCTTGCAGAATCCGTTGCGATTCCCCAAAATTTTACTAAAGTGGCCACACATTTTACGCTATTCGTGACTATTTTACAATCAGAAAAATAAATTGCTTTTGTAAAATTACTGTGGGGCCCTTAGAACCCCTGGATCGTAATAAAGACGCCGATTAGTTAGCAATTTAAGCAATGCAATGCAATGTTTGTTAGCAATTTAAGTTTAGCATTAAGTTTGCTTTATTATTCTTTATAACTTGTTATGTTATCCTTCTATATGTGGAAGCTTGTAATTGGCATTTGCTTATTTTTAATCTTACTTACTCTGTGAAATTGGCTGTAAGCTCCCCAAATAAAATAAAATAAATTAGGTAGTTGGGTTCTAATTTGTGTTCTAAGTTGTGTTCTAATTTGTTTCTCATTCGTGTACACTATTCCCCAATAAGTTAGTTTATGGTTTGTTCAATGCTACTTTAACATCTTCCTTAGAATATTCCCTACAACTTCCAACTTCCGCACTACTTTTATTAGACCATATACCTACCTTTCTACTTAAGTCAGTAGGTAGTAGTGTAATAACGATGAAAAGTTTACAATAAACTTTGCTCTGTATGCAGGTTTACATATTCCGATTCCGATTTCCTCATGTACTAAGTAGGTATATTTATGTCTTAAGGAAAATCCAAACGTACCTTCGCAAACAACTCTTTTGCCTCTTTCGTTTCTTAGAACCGCACTTTAGTGGTGTTTTATAGCTGGATTTAAACCGGTTTGGCTGGTGAGGTTACTCTGTTATGCACTTTCGAAGTCTACTGCATCTTTTTTGAGTTCCGTAGTAAAACTATAGTTATGTCATGTCCGTCGGTCCGTATGTCCCGTCCATCCACCCGTCCCGTCCGTTAAACTGAGTGACAGGATAAGAAATATTGAGATAAGGAAACGTTGTGGTCTGAAAGAAGATAAAGTGACAAAAATTGAGAACGGTATGCTGATATGGTTTGGTCATGTCGAGAGAATGAATGAACGATTGACGAAAAGAGTGTATAAGGCGAGTGTGAATGAAAGTGTTGGAAGGGGTAGACCTAGGCGGACGTTTCGAGACCAAATCAGGGACGTCTTGAAAAAAGGCCAGGTCAAGAGTACCCTAAACCGAAGAGCATGTATGAAGGGAATAATGAAAGTGGACGAAGCGAAACAAGTATGTAAGGATCGTAGCAAGTGGAAAGAAGTGGTCTCTGCCTACCCCTACGGGAAACAGGCGTGATTATATGTATGTATGTATCCATTCGTTTGTCCGTCCGTTCGCCCTTCCGTTTGCCTATATAAATAAATATGATCAGACTTACACACCAACTGTATGGTCCCAAACGCTATTCTTTTTTTAATAAATATTTTACTTTCTTGCTGTACTATGGATACCGTACAATGGACTGGGGGCGATCCCAGTGACACGCATAATAGGGCAACAACGAAAAGGGTGGTTCCGAATTTTGCCTCTGGCGGGATCAAAACCGCAACTACCCGATGCAGCTAGCCTACGCTCGAGCCACTGCGCCAAGAGGTCGTCGCGGTCGTGTAATATGTCACAGGGTTTTTTTTTCGGAGACTACTTATTTGGTTTATATGGCTGAAATTTGGCCCACTTCGTAGATATATCGGAGAATCCTACTTCCTACTGTGATATTAATAATGCGAATGTGTGTGTGAAATTTGAAACGTAGATAGTGTAAACGTAGATAGTATACTCTGGAACATAGGACATAGGCTAATGTTACATATCAATTTCCACGCGGGCGAAGCCGCGGGGCACAGCTAGTAAATGGTAAAACCATATTGGTCCATGGGTAAAACCGTCTCTTTTTTCGTATTGTGGGCGTTTAGCGGGACTTAGCGTTTTCCCTGAGGTATCTTAAATGGCACGAACACAGTTTCCAATCGCATGTCTCATTCTCGACCGCTCGTCGTACGTGCAAACCGTACAACTCCACCAAGCCAACTAGCTAGACACTCGGGTATAAATATCAAATGATAATAAGTCAATGATTTTGTGGACCTAGCGGGAATTACTGCCACAAGAGTGCCCAGGCATTGGCCCAGCCTCAATACATTGTGAACGGACCGCGGAATCATTTAATATTTATACCCGAGTGTCTTGTTTGGCTTGGTGGCCTAGAACCTGAGCTCTCCCCGATTCCGGCCAACGCAACTGTCCGACGCCTATCAATGGCGCTGTCGTCCTATTTCGATAGTTTCAATCATTTTTAAAATTGGTTATCTCCGACATATGTATGTATTTTGATACCATCACAAAGATATTTACACTTTCTTGAATACAAAATTATCCTAGGGTGCCTCCCCTTATAGAGAAAGTAGTTAAGTATATCAAAAAATGTTGTATAGGTACATACTAATACCTCTACTAATAATAATAATAATAATAATATCCTGGGACATTTTTTACACATGGCTACCTGATCCCAAACTAAGCAGAGCTTGTACTATGGAAACCAGATAACTGATATAACTACATATACTACTTTTTTTATTTGTAAATACATACTTAATATACATATACACCCAGACTCCGGACATACAGACATGTTCATGCACACAAATGCATGTCACGGGTAGGAATCGAACCTACGACCTGCAGCGTGAATGTCGCCTCCGCGCCAACCACGCTAACGGGCCCGTCAATACAAAAACAAATAGTCAGTCAATACAAATACTTCACCTCTTGGTTAATAAAAACACTGGCAACTTTACATTTAAATGCTGTCAAATGTCACCGCATAACTTTCACATGAGAATGAACATAACATTGTTTGTAAATACAAGGTGAAGAACCTTGAACAAGAACCAAGTTGCACCGTATAATTTTATTAACTGAACATATAAAAATGTTAATAGGTACTTACATTTCCATTGCGTTTCTTCCCGATAAAAACTATCACTTTTTTAAATTTTTGACGTGCGCTTCCAACGAATGGCGGACGAGTACTAAATCGTGCGCAAAGTGTATTCCCTTTGGATGCCACTGCGCCGTTCAGTGTGCAAAACACAGACATGGAGAGGCTAGACAACGCAAACCGTCCGACCAAGCGTGCTCGTAACATGCTTATTACATTTGCATTCTTATTCCTCTGTCATCGAATCGATTGCAAAATCGATTTAGTCGTAATTTTGTTAGCTCACTGATGCTTAGCTATTAAAACGATTCTGTTTACGTCGAGCAAATCAATAAAACGTCATCGTAGTGTCTAAAACATGGCACGCTTGGTTTTCATACTATCTAATGAAATTGCGTTGTCTAGCCTCTCCATGTCTGTGGTGCAAAACAGGTTGATAAGGAAAAACCAAACCTCTGGGTGGTACGCCCGCCGTGGTTTTTGTTAATCAGGATTTTATAAATAAAAATTCTTAAACACGTGTGTAAACACATTTTAATAATTTTATTGGAAAATAAATGAAAAAAGCGAGGGGGGCCTTTATTAGTTTGGAGTGGCGTGAAAATAGCCACCCATGAACTGCACTTGGGCATGGAAATAAATGGAGGGTGATGAATGGGTGAGAGCGAAATACGGTCCTAGGACCAGTGTTGCAAAAGTTCCCGATTTATCAGGAGATCTCCTGATTTTGGTCATTGTCTCCCGATATCCCGATTTAGCAATCCAATCTCCCGATTTTTTGAATTTGTAATATCAAAACATCGGGATAAATAATAATATAAAATAATATTCAGAGATAAAATATTTTTATAAATAATAATATTATTTTGAATAATAAAAAACAAAAAAACAAAAAAAAGAAATCAGTATCAAAATCTATGCACGGGTACCTACTTTCCTAAATTCTTCGCACCACGACCAATACGGTGATTCAACTTCGCAGTATGCTAAAGCAAATTGCACTGAATCACCTTAAAATAGAGCTTATTATTGTCTGATGAGTGTACGCGGGACATTCCCTAGATAACTTTGTTCGAGTTGTTTCCAGAATTATGTATGTCCGCGAGATGGATTTTTTCTGATGATGTGGCATAATGTACCAGATAATTTATATCGTTTTTTTTTACAACGTAACAAAATAAGAGTAAAATTAATTAAATTATGTTTATTATAAGTAAAATGAAAAAAAAAAAAACGGAAAACCCGATTCGATATTTCGAGAGGAAATTCCGTACGGAAATTCAGTAAGTATGTGGTGGGCTTTACTAGCATCCTACTTAGGTTATCAGTGTACAATCGATCAATTTTAAATGAGCAAATGATCGTAATAATAGGTAGCAACTTTGATTGTTTTCTCCAATAAATTGTTTCAATAAATAGGATACCCTAAAAATGACTGTAATTGAATAAATTATTGCATTTTAATAAAATCCTTTGTTTTATTCCGAATAAAAATCTCCCGATTCCTCCCGATTTTTAGCTGGCAAATCTCCCGATTTTTAATTTTTCACTTTTGCAACCCTGCCTAGGTCGTGGCAACGAAATCTCTAGCGGTCGCGACGATACTGGGCAAGAAACAAAAGGGACAACGTACCTCCCACCAGTCCAGACGACTCCTGCTCCATGTGGTGGCGAGACAAACTCCCGGCGAGGGCGGCGGTGGCAATCAACTCGCGGTACGATTGGCAAGGTACACTCGAACCCAGGTTATACAGAGTGGTGACGACATAGTGACAATAAATTAAAACACGGTCAATAACAACACATTAAAATTATAAAATTAGGATTACATCAAAGTCCAAAATGTAAATTTTCATAAAAATTAAATGCAGAAATAGTCTAAACGAAACACAACACCCTTTATAAACGTCTACCGACCTCATAGACTGACCTGTAAGTACAAGCGTGGCAACATCGCTTCGGTGTCGGTGTTTTTAACGGTATCTTTGTAGGCGTAAAGTTAAAATAGTCAAAATAAAAAAGCAATCCCGTGGCAATACCTTTGAATATAATTTAATAATATTTTATGTGCGAACTACTAATGTGATACCTAGTATGTGGTTTCAATTCTTGTCATGATGTCGTCACCACCCTGTATAAGAGCGGGGCGATATATTGAAAGGAGTAGAGTGAGAAAAAATAAGTTCAAAATCTAAAACCCCACTACTGAAAATTCACGCTCTAAAAAGTATGAAAAAATAAAATCTTCTCATCTAGAGGATAGGCCGTGGTCCGTGGTAATATGCCTCTTTGTCCTAAAAGACCTAAACGGACGGAAAAAAAATTGTGCGTATAATTTTTTACCTTTACAAACAGATCAAATTCGAAAAAGAAAAACTGAACTCTTATAAGATCACTTTGTTGTCTGTCCATCTGTCTGTCTGTCCGTCTATCAGGCTATACTATGCTACTATTTGCCTATTAATTTTCTCATAAAATTATCTTTTAAAGGAAATGACCAGCTGTATTAAAATAATAAACATGTATTCTTCATATTTTTTTATATGTATATATTTCTGGTAGCTTATAAATGCGTGCATAACTAATGTATTTTTCCCATTTGTAACGAATTTTATTTACTTAATGAACTGTGAATTTTCAACAGTTATTACACATAATAAAAAATAATAAAATTACGGGCAACATAATCTTAACTTAAACACAAAATTATTGTAATTTTAGAACTTAATAAATGACCGGAAAAATAACAGACTAAGGCACCTGTGCCTACCTAAATCTAAACGCAATCTTAACTAATCTCCCACGAATCACAAGCAACTTAACTATCTAGGAATGTAACATGAAGATTATTAAGTAAAAGTACACGATTATTAACCTACCGGTTCATCACGGTAGCAGCCTTAAAAAAACGTTTGTCTCGGTCTTAGAGGACAAGTGACAGACACAATAGGAAAATGATTTTGATTTTAATATTTTTCTGTCTTAACTAAATGTTGTTTGGCCAAGACCTTAGGGTACGCGAAGTGGACGTCGCTGTCTGATATCTCCGATGGAGTTGTGATCTCATTGGCGAGGATCTTGGCCTCCTGGCTGCGTCGCAGCCGAGTTGCGTACCCGTGGTACACTATGAGGAACGATCCGGTGATGACTGGAAGGAAATTTATGAGATGTACGGTGGCAATAGACGTCCAACAGTCTGATCAGACAATAATAACAGGCTATACTGTTATTTTTCGTCTCCCGCTTTGCAAAGGAAGAAAGGGGATAATCTTCTTCCAACTCCTCCAATCCTTTTGATTAATTCGTTCTGGTTCTAAGACAAATTATCTTTTCCCCGGGACTCGACGGGGGCCAAACCTTGGCGTCATCGTTGGACACCATTGTCGATCCTTGCTTACAGGAGTAACAGGGGTGTGTGGGCCTAGTCTCAAAAAATGGAAGGCACTCATGCGCATATTTGCTTGAATATGCAATACACATCCGATCCGATAGCCGGATCGGACGACTGAGTCACACGCAGACAAAATGGCGCTGAGTTTATGATTGTATTCCGATAGCTGTCTAAAACATTATTAAATCATGGTTTTATCATTGTTTTTAAAACGTATGGTGTATTTTAAAGACCGGATGTGTATGGAGTGAAACATATCCGATAAATCTGATCAGACGGTCTGAAGCAAAATCGGACGTATATTGCTACCCTAAGTTAAGATTTCGACTTCGGAGGTTTTTAAACAGAACTAAGAAGATTTAGACTTGTACTGAATATGACAAAAATATATAGTATGTAATTCTTACTGATTTCGAAAGAGCTGGTTATGATGGTGCTTTTATTTTTGAAAGCCCCTAGAGCGAGGACCAGTAGCACGAAGCGTAAGCAGCCGACTGTCATGTGGAGACAAATCGGGCCGGGCCGTTTCTGCAAACAAAAGTTAATAAAGAAACATCATTTTTATTTTATAAGCGCTTAGTAAGAATTTAACCTTTAAAAAAAACTAAGAGCACATTTGTGATGATTTGAACTTGATGTATCCATTCAGAGCCTTACAGTTGAAACTATATATGTCGAACAGTCATAACACGCCGAAGAATCATAATTTTTGTTGTAGTAGGTTATCCTGCGTCGAGAGCCGAATGGGTGTACGATTCTTATTATCTCTTTGCATTATTCTTAGCTTTACACCTATTTATAACGATTTAGAATAATGAACGATGTCGTACATTGCAATCTATAACATTAATCATCCTAAGTATAGTAATAGTACTTTCTATAAAAAAAAAAACACTTACCTTATGTAACCCGATGAGCATGCACAGAATCCAACCCAACCACACCAAATTCAGGAACAACGCCACACCACCGATAATGAACGCGAACTCCTCGAAATGTTCGAGCGAGTCTATGTCCGCGACCTCCGTACTATTTTTGATGTATTCTGTCTCGATACCGAACACCGTAAGCCCACCCACAATTAAAACGGTGCGGAAAAAGTTGATGATCTGTAAAGAAACAATACTCTTAGGGCATTTTTCATAATCGTCAGATAACTGATTTATTGGTTGTAGAACGAAGATGTAGCCAATTGACTAGTCCTCATTATATGATGGCTCGCCGGTGTTGTCATTATTTTTAAAAATTTGCTACTTTTTACCCGACTATGGAGGCGTTATTATTTTGACCGGTATGTATGTATGTATGTATGTGCATCTGTTCCCACCTAACTTCCAAACTACTTGTCGTAATTTGACAAATGAGGTATCGTCAGAAGCGGCTTAATGGCGCGCTGGTTATAGGATATGTGACGTCACATAAAATTGCATATGGCGCCCTCTAGAGGACATAATGTCATGAACTAAAAAAAACATTTTTAATGAAACCGTGTGGGGTATCAAATGAAAGAGCTTGATGAGCACATTTCAAAAATATATATATTGTTACCTATAACTCCAAAATAATTAAATAAAAAGTAAGTTTAAAAACTAAAACCCGACTACGGAAAAAACGCGCTCTAAAAAGTATGAAACAAGAAAATATTCTCATCTAGAGGATAGCCGTGGTCCGTGTTCATATGCCATTTGGCCCTAAAATACCTACACGGACCACGGCTATCCTCTAGATGAGAATATTTTCTTGTTACATACTTTTTAGAGCGCGTTTTTTCCGTAGTCGGGTTTTAGTTTTTAAACTTACTTTTTATTGGGAAAATAGCATACAAAAAATTGCCGTTTTAAATTTTCATTAATATGATTACTAACGTGAATATTTAATGCTTACTTATTTATTTATTTGCTTGATTTTGACTTATTTGGTCATGTGATTGGGAAACCTATAATACTGGTTTCGGATCGGACAGGGGTTTCTTAACACACTGTATAGTATAGTGTACTTACAAATATAATGTATCCGAGGGTGAAGCAGGCGATATCCAGTGGTACACAGCAACAGCATCGTGCCGTCATCAGGTCCTGCTCTGCGATTAATCTCAGCTTCGAGCTCACACTGTAAATGAATGCTGGTTAGATCGGAATTTTATTTACCAGAGGCTATGGTTACATACACGGTTACTGTAGAAAATCTCTCACATAGGTATATCGTCAAATAGGTCTTGTAATAATAGATACAGTTCACGTAGAAGTAAGTAATTTAATAATATTAAATTACATAATATAATAGGTTCACAGCAAACACTATAGAAGATATCACAATGACGTATGAAAACTTATAACAGAGAAGAGAACACTATCCAAATTTGAATGTAAAATAATAGAAATACCTACTTAGGTTCTATTAACAGCTACCAGGGGCGCCGACTCCGTGGGTACTCGGGGGCTCGAGCAGAGCACCCATGAGCCCAGACATTAAAATTTATTTGTAATCGGTTTCGAGCAATATTTCTACAACCTCAACCGCTCGCACGTTCCAATTGATTTATTTAGATTATTATACAATATTAACAACTTCCAATGAAAAGGCTTGATTTTAAGTAAGTAGGTATATTTTTGAGCTTTGTTGGGATTCAAAGTTAGAATTACAAAAATTACAACCATACATAGAATTTTTTTTTTTTAATGATTATTAAAATTATTACATGTGCGTTTGAGGTGTGCACTTTTAGATTTTCCATATACCTTTTTTATCTATTATCCTACATTCAAAATTATCACCCTTTGTCCTACTGCTTGTCTGTTCTTTTAAACGTGCCATCAAATAGACATGGAGTACTCACGAGATTGTCTAAAAGGCATGAGCACCCACGAGATTGTCAAATATGCATGAGCACCCACGAGATTGTCAAATAGGCATGAGCACCCACGAGATTGTCTAAAAGTCGTCATCCAGCAGCTGGCCTGACAAAAACAAACAGGCCAAGTGCGTGTCAGACTCGCACATAAAGGGATCTTCTGTGAGAGGGTGGTACTACCCCAGTCGAGCCAGCCCGTATATGATCTGCAGTCAATTGGCTACAGCTTGGGTCTATCACCAAGAAACTACCTACTACCTATCTCAACTACCTATCTCGTAATCAAAATGCAAGACCAGTTCTTTTGTCATAATAAAACCTTACATGACATATAAACAAATGATGTTTTCAGTGTTTGTTTAGCATATTTATGAATGGCGACATTGCTAAGTCGGGAATAAACAACTGATACATATGCGTCATCGGGTTGTGCAATACCATCGAATTGTTTTATAAACACGCGAAACAATAGCGAACACGCAATTGTGAAAAAACAATTCATCTTGCTGATTTTCTTGCAGAATCCGTAGCAATTCCCCTTATTTTACTAAAGTGGCCACACATTTTACGCTATTCGTGACTATTTTACAATCAGAAAAATTAATTGCTTTTGCAGAATTGCTGTGAGGCCTTTTAGAACCCCTGGATCGTAATAAAGACGCCTATTCGGTAGTTAGGTTCTTATTTGTCATTTTCTCATTCGAGTACACTATTCCCCAATAAGCTAGTTTATGACTTGTTCAATGCTACTTTAACATCTTCTTCCTTAGAATATTCCCTACAACTTCCAACTTCCGCACTACTTTTGTTAGGGACACCCACAGAGTAAAGACTAAAGAAAGAGGTGCCCTTATTAGATATTTGTATGAAACAAAACGTGGTCATTGTTTTTTCATTTTCATTTTACTATTTACCGGTAAATAGTTGAACTACTCGCTTCGTTTTATGTCGATGTTAGTACTAGGCCGACCACTCGGCCGACTTGCTTAGGGCCAGTCCCCTTAGTAACTGGTCCATGGGGACACCGCAGACTTGATACTTTTTGCATCGGCGTTCGGCGATTTAGTCGCTTTTAGCATCGGAGCAGTCGCTGCGTCCGACCACAGAGGAGTCGCCAAAACGCGATGCAGTCGCAAAATCGCCGATCGCCGATGCGAAAAGTAGCAAGTCTGCAGTGGCCCTTAGACCATATACCTAGCTTTCTACTTAAGTTGGTAGGTAGTAGTCTAATAACGATGATAATTTTACAGTAAACTTTGCTCTGTGTGCAGATTTACATATTCCGATACAAATTCCTCATATACTAACCCCCTTATTCATAAAGAATTTGCCCAGTTTGCAATGGTTATGAAAGGCATTTTTAGGAACAAATGTGATTTGTAACTCCACTGCAGGTCGATTATAACTTTCTATGAATAAGAGGGTTAGTATTGTTCCATTGTACTTTCCTTACTTTATGTCTTAAGGAAAAACCAAACGTATACTCAACTCCTTTGCCTTTTTCGTTTCTTGGAACCGCACTGTGGTGTTTTATAGCTGCATTTAAACCGGTTTGGCTGGCAAGGTCACTGTTATGCACTTTCGAAGTCTACTGCATCTTTTTTGAGTTCCATAGTAATAATAATAATAATAATAATATCCTGGGACATTTTTTACACACGGCTACCTGATCCCAATCTAAGCAGAGCTTGTACTATGGACACCAGATAACTGATATTACTACATTTACTACTTTTTTATTTGTAAATACATACTTAATATACATATACACCCAGACTCCGGACATACAGACATGTTCATGCACACAAATGCATGTCACGGGTAGGAATCGAACCTACGACCTGCAGCGTGAATGTCGCCTCCGCGCCAACCACGCTAACGGGCCCGTCCATAGTAAAACTAAGGAACCCTATAGTTTCGTCATGTCCGTCTGTCCGTATGTCCGTCCATCCGTTCGTTTGTCCATCTGTCCGTCCATACGTTTGTCCGTCCGTTCACCCTTCCGTTTGTCTATATAAACAAATAAATATGGCCAGACTTACACACCAAATGTGTGGTCCCAAACTAAGCAACGCTATTCTTTTTTAGGGTTCCGTACCCAAACGGTGCCAACGGGACCCTATTACTAAGCCTACGCTGTCCGTCCGTCTGTCCGTATGTCTGTCCGTCTGTCTGTCAGCGGACTGTATCTCAGGAACCGTAATAGGTAGAGACTTGGAAATTTTCACAAAATGTGTATTTCTGTTGACGCTACAACAGCAAACCCTAAAAATAAAATAAAACTTAAAAATAAAATAAAATAAAGGGGGTCCCCATACAAAAAACTTAATATTTTTAACTTATTTGTCTTGTGGTCGGTTTCCATACAAAAGACTTCAACGTGTGACTCTAAATATCACTATTCTGGGGATGTTTGTTTATATTCCACGGTGGTACGGAACCCTTTAAGTGCGTCTCAGACACGCACTTGGCCTGGTTTTTACACCTTAATCACTTAAAAGAGTGCTTTATAACCAATGTATTTATTTCAGGAGAATCAACCTTTCCATCCCGGCGCTGTTGTTCCAAAAGTAGCTTTCATTTAACCGTATCAATACTGAGCTTCATATTTGAGTTCTCCAGGGCCATTATCAGCGGGTCATAGTCATTTGAGAGACGACTGAGCATTATGATAGCCACAAACTCATCCTCCAGCGGTGAGCTTATGTCAGATAGCTGATGAGCGAGGTTTTTTTTAATAAATATTTTTCTTTCTTCTTTCTTTCTATACTATGGATACCGTACAATGGTCTGAGGGCGATCCAAGTGACACCCAATAGGGCGACTTCGAAAAATGCCGTTTCCGAAATTTGCCTTTGGCGGGAATCTAACCCGCAACCACCCGATGCAATGAGCCGAGTGGCCTAAGCTCGAACTACTGCACCAAGCGGTCGTCTAATATGTCACAGGATTTTCTTCGGAGACTATTCGGTTTATATGTTTAGCTGAAATTCGGCTCACTTATAAATAATTATTAATTGTTACCGTCAAAAAGATACACTCTTATCTTGAATACAAAATTATCCTAGGGTGCCTTCACGTCATAGAAAGTAGGTAAGTATACAAAAAAAATCATGTATACCTGCCTCTTAATTTAATAAAAACACTGGCAAATTTTGATTTAAATGCTGCCAAATGTTATCGCATAACTTTCACACGAGAATGAACATTACATTGTTTGTAAATGCATAGTAAAGAACCTTGAACAAGAACCAAATTGCACCATAAAACTTTATCAACTAAACGTACCTATAAAGTTAATAGGTACTTACATTTCCATTGCGTTTCTTCCCGATATTATCTATCACTTATTCAAAATTTGAATTTCGAAGAGTTATAATTTTATTGATATTCGAAATTAATATTTTTGACGCGCGCTTCCAACGAATGGCGGACGAGTACTAAATCGTGCGCGACGTGCAGTTTTGTTTATATTGTCTTTGGATGCCACTGCGCCCGCGCCGTGCAGTGTGCAAAACGAGTTGATAAGGAAAAAGTAAGTTTAAAAACTAAAACCCGACTACGGAAAAACGCGCTCTAAAAAGTATGAAACAAGAAAATATTCTCATCTAGAGGATAGCCGTGGTCCGTGTAGGTCTTTTAGGGCCAAATGGCACATGAACACGGACCACGGCTATCCTCTAGATGAGAATATTTTCTTGTTTCATACTTTTTAGAGTGCGTTTTTCCGTAGTCGGGTTTTAGTTTTTAAACTTACTTTTTATTTAATTATTTTGGAGTTATAGGTAACAATATATATATTTTTGAAATGTGCTCATCAAGCTCTTTCATTTGATATCCCACACGGTTTCATTAAAAAATGTTTTTTTTAGTTCATGACATTATGTCCTCTAGAGGGCGCCATATGCAATTTTATGTGACGTCACATAGCCTATAACCATCATTTGTCAAATTACGACAAGTAGTTTGGAAGTTAGGTGGGAACAGATGCACATACATACATACATACATACATACATACATACATACATACATACATACATACATAAAAGACATAAAAGACATAAAAATTTATTTATCATAAAAGGACACACATATAAAAACATTTCTGGTGGTCCTCAAACTAGGCGTGAACCTGTATCATGAGGCCAAGGAGTTGTGGTAACAGTTGTTGTGTCTGTTGTGTGAGGGGTGTGTATGAGTGAGTGTGGCGGAGATGTTTTGAAAGATGTGTAAGGAAGGGAGAGAGAGAGTGTGTGTAGTGTACTCACACTCGGCGAAGAAGGCGGGAAGGGCGAGTGTTAAGTGTGTGAGTGTGTATAATAGGTACATCCATAGGGACGTCGTAATACTACCGGAGAGGTTTCAAAATGTCCTCCGTGTCGTCGTAATTAAGTGTAAGAAGCCATTCTTTTACAATTTGTTTGCATGCAAACATAGACTTAGATTTGATGTTGCAGAATTTACAAATTATGTTATATACGAAAGGGTGTGAGTGCTCAGGTGATCGTCTGGCAACTAATGATTTTACTGAAGGGACTGGAATTCTATATACTCTTTTGGATAGAAGCAATTCGTATTCGGGACTATTAATTGTGGTGGGATGGGATTTCAGGGTAGAATTAAGAATAAATAATTGACGAGCGGTGAGAACTGGAAATTCTTTAAATAATGTTACAGTTGGAAAACGGTAGGGTTTATTTAGCATCACTTTTATGACTGCGCGCTGAGCTCTTTCTATTGTTATCATATGACTTTTCCCAGCACCGCCCCAAACTGAGATGCAGTATTGCATAACTGATTGGCATAAAGCTTTGTATACTAGTTGAAGAATTTGGGGTGGGGCACAATTTTTAAGGGTTTTCATTACAAATATTAACTTTCTTACACGCCCGGAGAGGTGGGATAGATGTTGTTTAAAATTTAAGTGTTCGTCTAGGGTTAAGCCTAGGTATTTTAGGGTCTTAGTGTGTGTAATGTTTTCGCAGTTACAAGGATAATTATTATTATTAATGCTATGAGAGTGTGGACAGGTATGAATTTTGATTGTGGGTGTGAAAGTGGGTTTCGATGCAGCTGTTTTACAAAAGGTGATAAATTGCGTTTTGTTGATGTTTAGTGTTAAAAGATTGTGGTCTAACCATTTTGCTACTTTTGCTATCCCTGTCTCAGCAAGTTTAGTTGCTTCTTCCCAAGATCGCCCGTGAAAGATAATTGCAGTGTCATCCGCGTAGGATATTATTTTAGCGTTGTGTAGTTGGGTATTTAGAAGGTCATTTATGTAAAGTAAGAAAAGTGCTGGCCCAAGAATGCTTCCTTGGGGTACTCCAAAGTTAATTGGAAGTGAGTTACTGCGATATTGTCCGATTTTTATGAATTGCTTGCGCTCAGAAAGATAACTATTAAACCAAGACAATGGAAGTCCACGTATACCTACTGCTTCTAATTTTTTTAACAAAATTTTAATTGAGACAGAATCAAAGGCTTTTGCCAAATCTAGAAAGACTCCCACACAGAGTTTACCTTTGTCAAGATGATTGGATATGGCGTTAATAAGTGAAGTAGCGGCGTCTTCGGTTGATTTACCTCGTCTAAAACCATATTGTGTATTAGAAATAATATTGTTTTTTTCAAAGTAGGCAGTGAGGCGATTATTTACTACCTTTTCTAAGATTTTTGAAAATATATTTAATAGCGCTATGGGTCTGTAATTATTTGGCATGTTTTTGGGACCATTCTTATAAATGGGAGAGACTGCTGCTAGTTTCCAGCAATCAGGGAAAACACCTGTTTCTAGGCTGAGGTTGCATATATGGGTTAAGGGTACTAGTATAGAGTTTTTAATAGATTTGATTAAAGGGACGTTTAGGTTATCTGGTCCAGGGGCGCTATCATTTTTTAGCTGATTTATGTAAAATTCAATTTCTTTAGGATCTGTAGGTTGAAAGAATAAAGAATGAGCGCTAGTCAAAGAAGGTTTATATTTGTCACTAATGGATGTGTGGGTTTCTGATATTTTATGTAAAATGTTGTTCGCTAGAGTACTGCCTATCTTTGAGAAATATTCGTTACATTGGTTTATAGAGTTGGTTGGGTTGGGGTTAATTTGAATTAGGTCTGTTGAGATTTTACGCTTTTTAGTGGTATCACAAGCTGATTTGATTGTTTTCCAAAGGTTTTTTACGTTGTGTGAATTATCTGTTAGTTGTTTACTATAATATTCAAATTTTATTTTCCGTATTAGCTTATTACAAAAATTTCGATATCTCTTGTAGATATTTTGACATATGAGATCATTTGGGTTAGATCTAGTTTTTTTATGAAGCTTGTCTCGATGTCGCATACATCTGATCAGGCCTGGCGTGATCCAAGGTTTGATGTTAGTTTGGTTACGTTTGATTTTGATCGTTTGTGTGGTAGAGTGTTTGTGGATAGTTGAAGAAATTGTATTATTAAAATCGTTAGTGGCTTGGTTGACATTATTGCAGTTTATTACAGAAGACCAGTCGGTGGAATTTAATTCTGTTGCTACAGCCGTGTAATCTATTTTAGTTTTTGTGCTTGTAAGTTGAGAAGATGTAGTGTTGACACAGTGGAATATCTCTGCAACAATCAAATCGTGATCAGTTATATTTGATTGACAGACTCCACTTCTGGTTTGAAGTTTAGATTTAATAAATATATGATCTAAACATGCTTGACCTCTCGTAGGTTTATCAATAACCGGCAAAAGTCCGTGGAAAGCCAATAATGAGAGATACTCTGGTGATTGGTTACTCATGTTATTAATAATGTCGATATTTATATCTCCAACAAGTAAGATGTTAGTTGTATTTTTTAAATCATTTAGTGTGTTATCTAATGAGTCTAAAAATCTGTCGGTGTTTGTAAAAGTGGGAGATCTATAAATGCCTAACAAAGTTATGTCCTTTGATAAAGATACTAATAAACAGTTGGCGTCGTTTATGTTTGGTTCTAATGAATTAGCTTGCCATTTCTGGTCAACGTAGATCACGACGCCGCTATTTTTATTAATAGAGGAGACTGTATGAAAAGAGTCGTAGCCAGGTATTGAGTTGATAATTGTGTCAGCATGTAGCCAGCATTCTGTCAAGACAATGACGTCAGGTATTGTGCTAAATCTAGCGAGTGCAAGTGCAAAAGCATCGAAGTTATGTTGTATGCTCCTTATATTGAGTGATAGTATTTTAAGACTTTTATTGGACACGAAGACATGATCTTTACTGCTTTCAATTGAATCAAACATTTGGCAATTAACTGAGATGAATTCGTCTAAGTCTTTCGTAATGTCAAGTAATACCATTATGGTGAGTAAAGATATTGCGGGTGGTAGTATTACGTTCGTTTGTTACGGACATACCTATGTGTTTTATTTTTTGTAAAGTATGAAGGTGTGTATTAAGATTGTGTGTTAATGTATAGTAGTGTAGGTTGTGTGTGAGTGTTAGGTGTGATAGTGTGTGATTGTGTGAAGGTTGAAGTATAAGTTTAGGGTATACATTCGGCAGGTAATAGTTATACAAACAATAATAATTTCGAGTTAATAAGCATAATAATAGCTGTAGGTATCTCCGAAAGGTTCTATAGACATATATGAACAGTATGAGTGAGTTGTACAATAACGTTATGTATCCTGACATTGTACTGTACATTTTGTAAAAATAATTAATGTTATGAACACCTTGAACCAGTAACGTAAATTTGTAAATAATTAAGAAGTATAACATGTAAATTATTGAATTTATGTTGTGCGCATTATAATAAGATAATATTGGACCTGTTACAGTGCATCGTGCTATGCATGATATACAAATACTGTGTTTATAAGTGTGGTGTGTAGGTGTGTGTGTGTTTTTTGTGAGGTGTTTTGTGTGAGTAAGTAGGCGTGTTAGATGTGTGTGTAGAAATAAGTTATTTGTTTTAGAAAATTTAGAATAAGAACATAAAATTGAAAAAATCTTAGTGGGTAAAATGAGCACAAAAAATGAGAAAAATACAATCATAAGGTAAGAAATTAATATGAATAAAAAGTGGTCATTAATTTGCCACTTCGACTGCCGTGGGACAGCGATGTTGTAGGTCATAGAAGTTCTTGATGGTGATAGATGGGCTTCCCTCTTGCTTACGTATGTTAATGAGGCCGTTTTTGACCCAGCAGTATTTGAAGCCACATTCTTTTGCACGCTGTCTTGCTGAACGAAATAACTCCCTATTTAGTTTCGTTAATCGCTCATTAAAGTATAATAGTGCATTACTGCCAGGTATATCAATATCTGCACAAGTAAGTCCACGCCTGGTTTTACCAGCTTGAAGAAATTCATTTCGTTTATTGCGATGCAGAAACTTCACAACAAGTGGGCGGGGAATTTTTTCCTGGCTAGTTTTGTTGGCGTTCGTTTCATTGATGGGCCGGCGAGGGCCAGTTCTAGTCGCATAATCAATATCATTGTCTTCAAGTTGAACACCGATTTTTAAAGCAGCTGTTAGGACAATGTGCACTGGGTTTTCATTTGGCGTTTCATTTATTCCTGAAATTTCAATTTCGTTTTTTAAGTTTGCCTGTGCTTGGGAGTTTATCTGCTCCTGCAGTTGTGTTATCGTATCTTTCAAATATGGTATCTCGGCTACTCGTTCCTCAAGTACACATATTCTTTCCTCTGCTTTAACTAAACCTATCTCGCAGTAGTCTAGGCGGGTGTTGAACTTTGTTAAAACCTCAGTCATCGATTTAAATTGTGTTTTGAGTTCACACACGTCTTCACGGAGCAGTTTCATTTCTGTTGTTAGCGTAGAAAACATATTAGACAGTGCGGGAAAATGGGGCGGTTCGGAAGATGAGTTGTTATTGTCCTCATGGTTTTTCATGGCAGTAGAGGCGTTGTTGTACGCAGGATATTGCTGAGGCGAGTGGGTGATATTAGCTTTAGACGTTAAGCAGCGACATGACGGGCAAACCCAGCTTAATTTTGTTTCCTCTGTTGCCTTACGGAAGTCTGACATGTTTACGCATATTGGATGGTACCAGTAATCACATTCACAGCAATTAATAAGCTGGTTACCCCTTATGGTTTTATTACAGGCAGCGCAGTTTTTCACCATAATGACAATTTTTTTTTTTTTGCAATCGGTCTTTTGTAGTAAATTATAGCAAAGCAGTCCAATCCAAATCCGTAGTAAGTCCGGCGATAAGCGTTCTTAGCGGGCAGTGTGCGGGGAATGCAGGGAATGCAGGGCGGGGGTGCTTATAGCGGGAGGCCCGCACAACTTCGAAAATCACGCGATGTCTTCCCGGGGGCGCGGGGGGCAGTGAGCTTGCTGCGTCGAGTAAACAAAGCGTCGAGATTTCGTTTCTTTAAAACATTTATGCTTATATTTAACAAACCAGATGCAGTCCACTGTAGATATTATGTCACTGGATAGGTTGATGATTGCACTTGGTTTTATCACTATTTTTAATTGAAATGCGTCACTTTTTACCACTATTTACAAATTTTAATTACGGAGTAAAATGAAATACGTCGGCTGCCGACCGCGACCCCCCTAAGATCAATCATACATACATACATACATACATACATACATACATACATACATACATACATACATACATACATACATACATACATACCGGTCAAAATCATAACGCCTCCGTAGTCGGGTAAAAACCGGACCTCTGTTTCATTCTCGCCTAGCACTGAGGGTTGCGTCAATACTAACCTTTAAACAGTCATAATAAGATATTCTAAAATATTACTAGTAGTATTTTTATTGGAATAAAATATCAAATCTTAGTCCTATTTCCAATAGTCAAATTATTAATAATTATTAATAATTCATTCAGTGACTTTTTAGTAGTTGTCTTACAAGAGGCGTCGAAGACCACTCTCCGACGAGTAGTTTCACTGCTTTCGCGCACAATGGCGTGATGATGAGGAATATAGTACCCGAAGGGTGGGCGAGCTACTTCGCTAAGATGGCCTAAACGCTCATATTCTTTGATAAAGTTCGTATAGTCAGCTTTATTCGTTTTTGTTAACCATCTGGCTATATGATAGGAATCGCCTAACGCGCCTTCAAGGACCTCCCGAAAGGGTAACTTAACTTAACCTGCCGTCAGGTAGGCGTACAGTACTAGTGACAAAATAGGTTGAAGGTGGTAGAGCCAAGCTGTAGCCAACTGACTGCAGCTCATAAACGGGCTGGCTCGACCGGGGTAGTACCACCCTCTCACAGAAGATCGGCGTAAAGCAGCTATTACAGCTGCGTTTCGTACGATGAGTGAGAGAGCCATAAGCCCCTCCCCCCCTCCCCCTCCCTCCATCCCACTCCCCTTCAGGTCGGCAATGTGCGAGCAATACCTTTGGTATTGTAAGCATCTATAGGCTACGGTAACTGCTTAACATCAGGCGGGCCGTACGCTTTTTTTCCCACCGCAGTCCTATAAAAAAAAAATGATCTTCACAATATTGTTCATCTTTAGAAAGTATACGTTCAGTTGGGAGAGTAGGAATATCTTCTAGTTCCCATAAATTAGCTACTGGGTCACTAATTTCTTTGCAAAAGTTAGAATGAGTAGTGGTAATAGGCCCCTGACCAGTTGGGCCAGACACGAGCCAACCTAGTCTAGATTTCTGGAGAGTGGGTTTATTCTTACCCAGTTTCAGTAGTTTAGATTCAACTATTTCCCAGTAAACATATGCGCCTGTACGTACCTGGTCAGGCACGTACAATTTTTTTCCTTTACAAACAGATCAAATGCAAAAAATAAAAAAACAACTCTTATAAGATCACTTTGTTGTCTGTCCGTCTGTCTGTCTGCCCGTCTATCAGGGCGTGCAATGGAATGGTACTTTGCATAGCGTAGAACAGCATAGGAAGGATTTTGGTAAATTCCACTCCTAAGGGGGTGCAATAAGGGGAGAAAGTTTGTATGGAAGTCCTTTTTTCTCAAGCTAGGGATATGAACATTAGTATTTAGGCTACTCATTACAGCTAAAATAGATAATTTTCAGCGTTTCTGAAAATTTAACTCCTAATAAGTTTGTACAAAACCCTCAGGGCTCGAGTACTTATCCGGTTTTTTACATAATTATTATAATTATTTAGCTGTTAAAGCTCCTCTGCTAATCCAGAACTGTTCAGCATAAACTTCTCATCAACGAAATTCCGTCGGCTTTGACGTGCCTCCGGCATTGTGTTAAGTTATCGCCTTTCTTCAATAGACTAGGACATAAAGGCTGTCTAGGATATTGTGGGCGGAGACTAATGGTATTAGAGGCTGATATTAATAGACAAACAATGGGTAGGAACGCGTTATGTATTATTTTATGACGGAATATTGAATAGAATGAACAAGGGCTAGTTATTTATTATAAGCCTCTAAAATAAAAATAAAAGGTGTACTATTCTGGCTCTCAATTCTCAATAGGGTCGTAAGATCAACCAAACCAAGATCAACCAGAGGTGAACTTGAGTTGAGTCACTACGAATGATCAACTATTGACATTACGACCTTTAATTGGAGACAAGTAGGTAACTATTGTACCTATTAGGTAACTCAAAATAATTCAGTGGTTGTTGGCTTATTGATATCCAAGAATAATAAAAGTAATGAATAGCCATTAAATAACATAATAGTGGTGGTCTAGCCAAGCTGTAGTCAATTTGGTGCGTCTAAATGTGGCAAGTTTTGACGACTGACCACGAAGACATAATGACATAAACTATTTGCTCGGGTGCGCCGCTCGCCATTTTAGATACACCCATTGCAACTCATATACTGGCTGACTCGACGGGGGTAGTACCCTCTCATATAAGACCGACGTAAAGTAACTATTATAGCTGCGGCTGCGTTTCGAGCCATGAATAAGCTTTCGGTTTGGCAACGTGCAAGCGATGGCTTTGGTACTGAAAGCATCTATAGGCTGCAGTATCTTCTTAATATCAGGCGAGCCGTAAACTTCTTTGTCGCCTATGTGGCATAAACAAAACAACGAAAGAAAATCAGGGTTTTCAGGTCGGTTAAGGTGCTGAAGAACTTAGTTCAGACTATTATAAATTCAATTAATACTAACAATTGAAGCTAACAATGAAAGTCGTCAAATTGTCAATAAAGAATATAAAAGCAATAATGTCAAATAGCTGGGAATTTGAAAGCCCGTTGAAAACAAGTTCAATTGAGCTTAATACGATTTTGACCGCGGCTTTTTTGTGCAATATAGGTCTTTAATGCTACTGCTATAAGAGCTAAAGCAGGTGACAATGTTCCACATAGGTGCACAAATAAATAGATGTGCTCTGTATATCCAATTTATCTAATTTTCTGTCTCTGGCCAATTCTCTGTGGATTATGATTGAGATTTTGTTAAATTGTTAACAAATCAATTTCTTTAAGCATTTCTTTCAGTAGGTAGATCCGATCTTTTTCTTTCTTTGGGGTGCTCATAGCCAGTTGCAATCACTGATTGTTAAACGATTGGAGGTAAAGCAACGCTTGGTAACGTCAGTCAGAGATGTTAGGTCGTTTAGTGGCATTTGAACTGAGCATCTCCGTGCTTTGGAAGGCACGTGAGAAGTTGTAACAAGTTGTCATCTATTCAGCAGTCGTTAAGCCATGTCAGAGGCCTTCGGGCGGCTTGAACAACTCTGAAACCAGGTTAGCCACTAACCATACGATAAGAAGAAGAGGCTGCAGACAGACAGACAAAAAAACAATGTGTTTTTGTTATAGTACCTTATACATTTCAATATAATAATAATACTAATAATAATATCCTGGGACATTTTTTACACACGGCTACCTGATCCCAAACTAAGCAGAGCTTGTACTATGGAAACCAGATAACTGATATTATACATATACACTACTTTTTTATTTGTAAATACATACTTAATATACATATACACCCAGACTCGGGACATACAGACATGTTCATGCACACAAATGCATGTCCCGGGTAGGAATCGAACCTAAGACCTGCAGCGTGAAAGGCGCCATCACGCCAACCACGCCAGCGGGCTCGTCCAATATGTATTTAGTAAAAAGCTGTTATAGTAAAATGTTACGAACAGACACTTCAATTTTATTAATTTGTAATAGATTGTGTAAGGCACAACATTTAACGTTACATCTTTGTACATTGTATGGGAACTAATTCCAACACGTTCCAATAATACTTATTGGTCCTTTGGTATCCCTTTGGACGGGACAATTGTACGGACTTTGGAAATAAAAAGTTTTTCACTTACGATTTATCCTTTAGCGGGCCCCAACGATGTTCCAACCCTGTTTTTTAATAGAAGTTTAAAATCAACATTTAATTCATTTTGAACTTTCAGTTTTCCCAATTTCATTGAACTCGTTTCGTAGTCTTAAGAGGCTGACCACCATGACTTATGTGACATTAAAGTAATCATCATCACCATATACGAAAGAAAAGAGGTAGATAGGTTACCTACACGACAAAAAGTGTTTACAAATGGCACGAATGTGCGTAATTACTTGCAAAAACTAATTGTCTTCAGGCCCATTGGTGATAATGGATCACAGGAGACTGAGCTCAGGTTTGTCAATTAGAAAAGGTTTTATGTGCCACATACAGAGCGCGCATATCCTATCTAACATTGAATACTTTGATCCACCGCATGTCGATGGACTGGGATAAACGTCCTTTTAGTCGCACGTTTAGGGTGCGTTTCCACTGACGCGGAGCTGGGCGGAGTGGAGCGGAACGGACCGTGAATTGGCCAATCACAGTGCTCGAAATCTCCACTCCGCATCAGAGGAAACAGTGTAAGTGGAGCGGAGCGGAGCTGAGCGGACTTTCGAATAATTATAAAACATATGAACACGTGGCCCCGAGCCGGACAGAACGGAGTCGAGCAGGCTGTGGTGCCGAGTGGTGGACACTAAGCGGAGCGCAGCGGTACGGTGCGGCGCGGCGCGGCGCGCGGTGGGTAGAGGTGCGTCCACATTTGTGACATTTCGCCGAACCGGACAGCATCAGACATATGGTCTAAGTAGACAGTGTAATTCATGAAAATGTTTTCTTGATCTCTATAAGAAGTTTTGAATATTTCATCATCACATTTGAAAAAAAAGTGAAAAATTCCCCGTGTTCACAATGGTATTTTATATGGTCTCGAATCCAGAATCTATGTTTTCTTTTTGTACCCAAATAATATGCGGCAATCCGTTCTACTTCATCTGCTTCCGAATCTTCTTCTTCTAGTAGATAAAGATTTAAAAGCGCTGTTCTGTTCTTTACCGACAACATGACGTATGATCTCTCCAAGAGATTGAATTTGACTGATCGGAACACGGCTCAATGCAGCTCAGGTCCACTCCGCCCCGCTCCACCCCGCTCCGCCCCGCTCCGCTTCAATGGAAACATTTGCCACTTTTCACTGCTCTTCTCCGCTCCACTCCGCCCAGCTCCGCTTCAGTGGAAACGCACCCTTACTAACCCGTGCTATTCGCATACGAAAATCCCCTCCTGCGATTTTTATAGGTATCTTCGACCATCTTGCTACGAAACTATACTATTCTTTGAAACTATAGCGCCTTTTCGCGACTTTAATGATACCGAAACAACATCCCCAGTCACTCCTGCTCTGTACAATATAGTGCCTTTTAAACCGAAAAAGAAGCGCATTTTTCAACAATGCCGCCGGCAATCTGACCGTAGTTTTTAACAATGCCCTCCCGAAATGAACCCCGGACCCTCGAGCCCAACTCAATTACACAGAAACAATAAGCATACAGCAACACACCAGTGACCACGAACACCTTTATTTCTGAGTAGCAAGACTCAAATTGGTAAACTCGTTGGACAATAAGGCTGTATGCAGAACAATGGCCGATGATATGTATATGTTTGCATTTTATTGCACTGTGTGAGCGGCTTTATGGGGTCGGTTATTATGGAAAAAAAATGGATTTATGGAGGCGATTGGGTGAGACCTTTGCCCAGCAGTGGGATGATAAATATTAGATTAATACAAAAAAGAAATACATATTTATTTAGGGTATTACAATCAGAACCTGATTTTCCCTACACAAATCACAGAAAGCCGTCACAAGTAACATTACAAAGAAATCTAAGAAAATTATTTTCATAAAAAAAAAACAAAAAACGACTTCAAAAAAACCTGGAGCACTAAAAAGCCTGAAATAATATTTCTATTACCACGTCTGCCTAACCCTTCGGGATAATTAGGCGTGATGGTGTGTTAGCGAGTATTTGAAGTCGGTGCCAATCTATATTCTTACTTTTATAGTAGGTAGATTTGGCATACTAAGCCACAGTCGAATTACAGTACAGTTACAGTAAAACAGTCGAATTGAGAACCTCCTCCTTTTTTTAAGTCGTTTAAAAATAACTAAGAATAGTTTTCTAGTACTTAGGTCTTCTTTCAGTCAGTCGGTTAATGACAAATGAATGAAAATTGCGTGTTAATAACTTATTAGAGGTAAATAGTATCTAATTATAACATTAGCACAACATTAGTACGTTTGCTCGTTTACCAAACATACTCTTTGATGTCACAACCACCAAACATAATTCCAACATGGAGTCGCTAATTTCCATTACTTTACCGTAACTTGCCCGGCTAACGAGTAGTTTATCCGACAGATTAATATCAAATCACTGTAATGCTTTGAATTAGGGGATTAGTTTGATTTTCCCTACATAATAATTCTGCTTGTTTGAAGAACGACATTTACGGTATTGACGTCAAAGCCGGATAGTTTAAGCGCGTCGCTTGACACTTGAAGACGCCTAATAACGTTGGTTATTAGTTGGTTCTTCAGATCGTTTTTGGATAAGAAGTATAAAATAGGGCCGTAAGGTTCGACACAGTTAAAACACACAGTGAAACACACGCAGACAGTGTAAACTCTCCACGAATCTACCATTGTTACGCTTCTCCCACCAAAATACATATTTTCCTCATAGGCCTTTCTGGGTAAGATCTCTTTTCATTTCCAACAAAATACCTTTTAAGGGGCGAACAATTCAAATTTAGCCTTGAGTACTCATGGTTATAGCTGTGACACTGCACAGTGCTCCAAATCAAAAGAGGGGGTTAACTTCCACGTTCTCCATCCAATATCAATCGCACGAGCTCCCATCAGCAACATAGTGCTTTCAAACCATTGCTTAATGGCATCGGCGTAAAGTTTTGTGTGATTTTTACAGCGAGCGTAAAGTCGCCGTTCCCGATCGCCGTATGACCGGGAACAATAAAACCGAATGCTTTTAGTTTTATTTCGAAAATATTGTTACGTGAATGTACTGGGGTCCTGTTACTTTGTTTGTTTGTATCTATAGACAAGTCATTAGTTCTCACCTAACCTTATATCCTATACGTTCTCACGGAGTCACTTGTCAAGAATCAGGGATACATTCGACCAGCTTGATTCATCTTTATAATTTCTTAGCTAAATCATACAGACAGTTAAATAAATCGTGTATTCTATAGACAAGTAATGCTTGGCGGGGCGGTCATTACTTGGCAGATTTCTAACTTATGACAGTTACTGAAATACCTATAGTATAATAAAATGTGGGACTGAAACAACACGTTTAATAGAATAAGACATGGTAGGGAGTTACTATATAAAATAAGTTAAAAGGTTAAACCCTACCTTAAAGTCAAAGGTCAGATTAACCTAACAAAGAGAGGCGGAAACAATGTCATGCGTCTTTTTAAAAGCATCTTCTTTTTAAAAATCATTGAAAGGTTTTTTAAGATCTTCCGTTAAATCCAATCCGATATGTAAAAGGTCAACAATTGAATTGCGTGTAGGATGCGTCTGCCACTCAATCAAACTAAATTAAATGTATTGAAACGATGCCACAGACAGACAGATTATGACAAAATAAATTTTGTTCATCATCGCATCGTGTTTGGCATCGTTGCAATACATTTAATTTAGTTTGATTGAGTGGCAGACGCGGAAGGAGCGAAAGCGAAGCGAAAGGAGCGCTAACTTCCTTTAAATAATAATAATAATAATATCCTGGGACATTTTTACACACGGCTACCTGATCCCAAACTAAGCAGAGCTTTTACTATGGAAACCAGATAACTGATATACTACATATACTACTTTTTTATTTGTAAATACATACTTAATATACATATACACCCAGACTCGGGACATACAGACATGTAAACGTTGGTTTACTTTACAACATTTCAAAGTAAACGCAGTTACGAAGTTCTGTACCTCGTCCATATGAGTTAGAGAGAGTTAGTTGAGCTAGACAAAAGTTTCGCCTTACTGTCTGTCATGAGGTAAGTGCAAGTTGTCTAGATTTGTGTGTATCGGTTACTGACATTGCTTGATTGTAACGACATCAAGAATAACTATTTATGTAAGCCTGATAGGCATATAATATGATCATAATATGAGTGTGCTTCATTGTCTATTTAAAATTTTCATATTGCATTATTTGAATAAAATCACATATGCTACCTATTTAGTGCTATATTTTAATGTTAAACAATTGACACATAAAATTCGATAACAGACAATAGAGGTCGCGACATAATATGAAAAACAGGTAGGCACCCAAATATGGAACTATTTAGGGCCACCGCAAACATGCTACTTTTAGCATCGGCGACCGGCGATTTTGCGAGTGTATCGATGCTGCGTTGCGTTTCCGTCGCCGATCGCCGATGCTAAAAGTAGCTTGTTTGCGGTTGCCCTTAATAAGTGATCTTATATTTTTAATTCTGGACCAACAAAGGAAATATTTCCTGTAAACACAGACATGAACAGTTTGATGGGAATAAATTAAATAACTTGCTCCGTTAGACCGTGAAATCGAGTCGAATCGTTTCGGGCGCGCCGCAACAAGCCTTTTTTACAAGTCAATACTAAAAACCGCTCGGGTGCGTAATATTTGGCTCTTATATTTTTGAGACTAGGCTTAACTGACAGTTTTAGTCTAGACTTCGTACTAAGTGGGACATTTTTTTAATGATCAAGTTGGAATTCTTATTCAAATCTTAGCTAAAGGGCCTGTTGCTTTTTAGATCACTTTGTTTTTTTTAGATGAATTATTAATATAACTAATCACGTCACGACTTTTATCCCCATTCGGGGGTAGTCAGAGGCTTGAGTGGCCATACACCACCACATTGTGGAGGTATTAACCAGCTCAAAGCCCACGTTTCACCAGATAGTCAGAACCCAACGTGACAGGTGGTGAACCTTGTCGCCGTGTATAATTATTAATAAACAATATATGAATGGATTCTAGCCTGATTTACTGACACGTGGATCTATATTTTTTTAAATCTTCTTGATACTATTTTCTATATCATCGGCTGACCGTTACTCCGCAAGCATATTTAATCGGAATGCATCTCAATCGAACGCCAAACCATCCTATTATTTTTTCCACATAAAATATAACTAACTCCACAACAAATCATGGTCACTGTTACATAATAAAACAAACCTATTTATCTGGAAAACCTCTGTACCTCAAATAAGAATGGCCATAATAAAAATTTATAGGCAATTTGCGCGGTGAAATACTGCCTCCTTACTTGGTACTTTGTGTTTGGCTAATGAAAGTATTTCGGAGTACGGCCGGACTTTTTACTTATGGTTTGAGAGACCCTTGTATTTTTTATGAAAGGGAATTTTACAAAACATGATTGTTGTCGCTTATAGTACCGATGCGACAGATCAGCCCCCCTAGACAAGTGGCATGAACGTTAATCGAATAGAATAGAATAGACTTCATTTTAACTTGATTATTTTGGCAGTCTTTCGTCAGTGCGTTTCAGTTTAGACTTTCCTGGGCTTAGAGCCTCTGAGCAATTGTCCATTACAAAACCACTAGTCTCTAATATTATCTTCGTTAATTCTTAATTTTTTGTAGTTTATTAACTGTGCCACTGATGGGCAAAGGCCTCCCCTTTTTCTTCCACAGCTCCCGATCCTGTAACATTTGCTGCCATGAGCCGCCCGCAAAGTTGACTATATCGTCTCTCCACCTTCGCCTTGGTCTGCCTCGACACCTGCGACCGTCTTCTTATGGTTAGGTTATGATATGTGCGTCCATTCTTCATTTTTTGTCGTAAACTCTGGACGGTCAACTCGGTTATTAACCGGATTTCTAATGTTAGCATCTGTCGCGCCTTCGTGGCGGCGACAAGTTATTGTATGGTGTACTCACAGGAGCTGGATATAATCGCCAATTTATAATAAATCTCTTGTAGCAGGCAGCACACGTCTTTATTCCTCTTGTAGTAGGTGGAGAAGGGGCGAGGGCAGAGTTGCCATTACATAAATTTAGTTATCTACTAAACTATATTTGCTACTATGCAACAGCATCTTGGACAGATATACTTTAACATTCTCTAGTTAAAATAATTCTTATTCTACATATCCAAAAACCGTTGAATTAACTTTTATTTCAAATTCCAATAAACGTCCCAACGTTTTCACGCTTATTACCGAACTTCAAGTCGCTTAATTTTATACAACTTTAAAGAAGTCAGTAAGTTTAAAACTTATTACTCACTCGCGAAGTCTTGGCCAGACTTAGCTTTGAATTTTATTAAATAGTATCTCTTAGTAAGAATTCGTGAATAAATATTGGGTTAGTTCTTATTACTTGTTTGTTGTTCGTATTTAGTATTGAACTACTAAACTCGTCCTTATTTTAAAATAAGCTTTAGATCAACTACCGTTTATCTGAGAAATAAGTGAACGTCTCTTTTGAGTTTACTAAGATCATTATTTGGCTGTCGAATAAAGCTTTTAGCAGGTATTAATGCTAAATAGTTATTTTTATCACTCTAGTTTATACGCTGCTACACACGACGACTCTTTAATTCGTTATTGGGGACTTTACCTGTACTTTAGTATTTTAGCGTTAGTAATGGAGACACGCTTTTCTTGTATCAGATATTTACGCAGCACATTTCAGTATTAAACCTACTGATTACAGGATTTTAAAAGGGCCATAACACACCGGGTAGCCATGGTGACATCGCCAGCCACCGTAGCCAACTGGTGTACACACGCAGACACTCGATGTATACACTGACCACCTTATTCATAGTTTACAATGGGTTTTAAAAGCATTTTTAGGAACAAATGTGTTCTGTAAATCCACTGCAAGTCGATCATAACTTTCTATGAATAAGGGGGTGAGTGTATTAGTGTCAAGTGTCGTAGTGTATCCCGAGCTTAATATTGCTCTAATAACGTTTACAGTGTGGATTCTTATTAATTGCAATGTTATTATAAGGTATAGTATTAAAATCATCTTGGGGGTGGGTTCTTTCCTATAGGTTTTAGGGAGCTTGTCTCTACTCCATATTGCCCCACACAGTCACCATCTTGGTACCAACTAGTGTATTCACCATAAGTTTCAGGGCGCTTGTTTCTACTACATATTGCCCCACAAAGTCACCATCTTGGTACCAACTAGTGTATTCACCAAAGTTTCAGGGAGCTTGTCTTTCCTCCATATTGCCCCACACAGTCACCATCTTGGTACCAACTAGTGTATTCACCATAAGTTTCAGGGAGCTTGTCTCTACTCCATATTGCCCCACAAAGTCACCATCTTGGTACCAACTAGTGTATTCACCATAAGTTTCAGGGCGCTTGTTTCTACTACATATTGCCCCACAAAGTCACCATCTTGGTACCAACTAGTGTATTCACCATAAGTTTCAGGGAGCTTGTCTCTACTCCATATTGCCCCACAAAGTCACCATCTTGGTACCAACTAGTGTATTCACCATAAGTTTCAGGGCGCTTGTTTCTACTACATTTTGACCCACAAAGTCACCATCTTGGTACCAACTAGTGTATGCACCATAAGTTTCAGGGCGCTTGTTTCTACTACATATTGCCCCACAAAGTCACCATCTTGGTACCAACTAGTGAATTCGCCATAAGTTTCAAGGAGCTTGTTTCTACTCCATATTGCCCCACAAAGTCACCATCTTGGTACCAACTAGTGGGTTCACCATAAGTTTCAGGAAACAATATTTTTTCTCGGATTTACTTATATCAAATAATCTGTAAGTACTATAAACTAAACCTATTAAAGAAGCTAAAATTTAGGGAAGCTGTCTGCTACAGAAACTGACATTGAATCATCACTTGATCTAAGACATCTAATAATTGTATAAGGAATCTCAACCCCACTTAGTGCAACTAGTCCTATTGTAGTTGGTCCGGCATTCAACATCCCCATTAAGAATCCTGGAGAGGCTCAATGCAATCCTCATCATCTATCTTATCTTTAAGCTTAACGAAACAGTTTAGCTATGGTCATTCAACATTTCCAATTTAGTTTCTGACCAAGGTATAGAAGAAAAAACATTTTCCAATAACAATCCTGTTAACGCAATCTGTACAGTGTCATCCAAAACAGCACAGCGTCAAGACCGAACGCGTTGAAGATGTCGTTCCATTTTTTATTGTTCATTCGCTCACTCGCTTCACAACTCGTCAGATATCAAGCATATTTTCTAAATAATTATAAATGTCTCTTCTTTATAAACGATAATAAACGTTCTTATCGAAGAAGTAATAAATGAGTCATTGGAAGAACCTAATCTACTTACCAGTAAGAATACGTAACAAATCCTATTCCCAAATTAATTCTTTTCATTAAAACCATAATAAAATCCCCTTGAGCAAATATTTAAAAAAGTTTCTTCTTCTGTTATTGTTGGGAGGTTGTTTTGTCCTTTAACACCATTGTGAAACCAACATTTATGAACTTCTGCAAACAAAAGTGGGTTTAAGCATTCATTCCATTTTGTTGCATCCTCTGTTGCTTGTCAATTTTATTAACTGGCAAATTTTCTTTAACCCGTGGAATGTCCCAAAAAAAGTCAGTACATTTTCTTCTGAATTGAGGCACATGCGTATGTGCACGAATCAATCGAGGGGTAAGAGGACATATTTTGTACCTCACTTATATTTTTCTTTTTCGTTTCTTCGCATCCAATATTAATTGTACTACCAGGAACTAACTTAGCTAATTGGAAATGATTTTGCTCTGATTTAAAAATGCAATCTCAATGTAGGGAGATCCAGATGCTATCGCTCTACGAATTAATTTCCCCCTCGTATTTTTAACGTAAGAACAAAATTTCTTGCATAAGTTGTTCAAACATTTTCTGACTTCGTCAATACCTGATACAATTTTAAATTGACACAAAATCGACAACGTTCAAAGTAACGAAATATAGGTACCTACCTATAACTGCCTCGCACTAAAATAACCCGTCTGAATAAATTCTAAACGAATACTGGATTAAATGCAGCTTTTTGCCTACTACATCTAAGGGCGGCCGCATACATACGGAATTCAGTTTCGAAAAATCGTGTCAGAATATTGAATCGGAATTCAGGGTTTAATAAAAATTGTTTATTAATCATAATATTTATTTATTAAAGTCACCAGGACCCATTATGTTAGTAATAACAATTATGTAGGCATATAAATAAAATAAATAGGTAACCATTTTCTTTATTTTGTTTTCTCCAGCCCCCCTAGACAAGTGGCTTCGTGTACAAGCGTTTCTATAGATCGCTACGCTTCATGTATGGAAATTACGTAAGTCACGTGATCGACTTTCATACTTATTGACTTGGTATGTCATTTCCATACATTTAAGCGTAGCTTTTTGTAGAAACGCTTGTACACGAAGCCGGGGGGAGCCAAAGTTAAAATGCAGGCTACCAAACTATTTAGTTAACTATACTCCATTTATTATAGCATTAGACAGAAGTTAAAAAAGGTTATTTTTAGTGTCCACTTTGTAACAAAAGTACAAATAACATGTTACAGTTATGATTGACGTCGAATTTATTATAATCTATTTATATACCAGCTTGTCACACCTATCTGTAATTATTTTAAGTTTATATTATAAAATAAATTGTCTTTCATTTAAATATTATCATTTCAGTCCAATTTAAAATTAAGTGTCAATGCTAAAAACCTAAAAGAAGCAGGGGTGAAAAATACCGGGAACGTGTTTCGTTCCACTATAATCCTAACAAATCTAAAATGTTACCTAATCCGTTCAGAGGTTATGACAGCAGGGCATTTCTAATGTTGTCGGATTATGTTGTCTATGAAATTGACGTAAATAATTTTCTGTCAGTGTTTGTCATTGGGTCATTCACCATCATTTTTTTTTTCATTAATTTTTTGTTGTCAGCTTAAAATGTGTGATACGATGTTATTATAAATAAAACATAGTATAAAAAGTACTTTTATTTTGGTTATCGAAGTATTTAGCATTGTTTTATGTGAAAACAATTTTAATGTAACCACTCTAAATAAAAGTTGTTTTGACTTTGAAATAAAATGTTTTGGATCCCTGCTTCTACGAGCCTCTTATTTCTAATGTTATAATAAATGGGGTATAGTCCGGTTTTTGCCGTGAAAAATATCGAAGCAGAGTACACACAACTGACTTGCTCCCCGAAAAAATTGCCATTTTCATCTAACCTAAAAATATTCTGTTTGCATCATTCCCCGCACTCGCAAAATTATGTAAACAGCTTAATATGCACTTTCCTTGGCGAAGGGATTTATTACGCAGAGCGTTGCCACGGCGACGCGTTTTTTCTCTCTGGGATTATTTCATTTGGTTCTCCCCCCTGTGTTCAGCTATTTTAATCTATTAAGGGGTTGGTCCTGGTATTGCCGGAGTGCGTCTGTTGCTTCGCAGAAAGGATTTTGTAATTCCCCTTTGGGCTATTGGCAGGTGCGCATCAATATTTCCAGTTCAGATGAAAAGATAAAGATTCCAGGAAGAAGGGATTCAGAATAGGAAATAGGCCGTAGATTTAAAGGTAGATATGCAAAAAATTATAAGCGAACGTTTTAATAAGAATTACCTTGACTTTTTGTGGTCCCTTCTAAATACATAAGGTTAAAGCTTTTTAAAATGGTCCCACACGTGTTTATTATGAAATTAAAAGGGCCTGTTAATACTTGATTAACATATTTTTTGTTAATTGAATTGTCAAATTAAATGGGAACGGTACGGCGGTCTAACCATGCAGATAGGGTTGCCAATCCTACTTTAGCGTGGGAAATGGAGACACGCTTTTCTTGTATCCGATATTTATTTAGCATTTCCGTATTAAATCTAATACCGATTACAGTACTTTATAACAGCTTGGTTCGAATATCGGTGGCACTGTCACCGGAGAAAAACGTTTTCTTTATAAATTTGGAATTTGGAATGTGTGAAAGATATTGTGGACATGGAAAAATTAAAGTAGGTTAACACATTACTTTAAGTATTTTATAAAAGTCTACTGAATATCTCCGCCAGACCCGTCATGATATTCAGACAAAACACTAGAGATTTTAACCCTAGGCTAGTAACATGAAGGTGTTGATTTCATTTTAATCAAGCCATCCACATAATTTGTTCTATTTAATTATTTATTTATGGTTTGCTAACAGCTATTAGTACATTTCATACATCGTAATTAAGGCGTTCATGGAGTTTTATTCTAAATGCATAACTAATTATAAGCAAACACCACGTGCAATCATAAAAAGAAATAACTTTATGACTTTATGTGACTTTTCTATGAACTTTGTAAGCGCCGAAATGAAGGCAGCTTTAACTAAAAATAAAAATATGGATAGTGCCAACCCTACTTACATTTCCCCAGAGTTCGTGCCAATTGCGTTACCGTTTAACAGACCAGAAAATGACATTTCGGAGCTCCACATGCTTTGTGCTGCGTCAACACTTATTATAACTTTATAACGAGATATGGGAGTCGTATTGATGAAATCATCTTTTGAACCCATATTTTTATCTTATAAGGTCATTGAATTCTGAATTTATTCTCGTAGTCCAACTGTAAAGTGACGATACAAAAACAATTCAGTAGGTGCGTTATGAGCCAGTTATGACGATATCTGATTGACTGGGCACTGTTGGATAGATAAACTAAAGTGAAAAGCCTCTGGTTAATTAACAAATCTAAATATATAAGAATCAAAGTCCTGACTCACTGACTGACTGACTGACAGACAACGCACAGCCTAAACCGCTGGTCGTAGGGACTAAAAATTTGGATTGTGTGTTTGTCTAGATGAGTAGAGGTGTACTAAGAAAGGGTTTTTTGAAATTCAACCCCTAAGGGCGTTAAATAGGGAATGAAAGTTTGTATGGAAGATCGTTATTTTTGAAGTAAGAATGATGAATATTGGTGTTAAGGTTTCTTTTTATAAACCAGGATGCGGGATCCGAGATCCGGGATATCCGGGATACGGGATCCGGTAAAAACGGGAAACGGGATCCGACATACGTGGTCCGGGATCCGGGTTCACAGATCCGATTTTTTAAAATTTAAATTCTACGCGGACGAATTCGCGGGGAAATGCTAGTATACTACAAAACGTCGCTAACAATAATTATCATTAACATACCTACATTCAGTTTTACAATGTCATTGCAAAGAGGTTTTGTTCTGAAAAATGCTGTGTAAAGTCGTTGTAAATGGATTGAAACTTCTATAAATTTGCGGGTAGATTTACAAAATAAGTGCCTCTGTTTTCACAATAAATCCCCGTAAGTAAAGCCAAATGAAAAGCTAGATGGTATTTCGTGCCTCACCATTTCCAAATCAGATTGTAATAACGTTTATTTACGACGAGAAAAAAAAGCAAGCACATTTTTTCCAAAGAATTAGGTACTGTGGGGCTACTCCGAAATACTAAACGAAACGTTTCGGCTGACGGATGCACTGAGAAAAATTTTACGACAGCAAAATAGTTTTTGTAATTCGTAGTAGTGTTTTCAATATTTTTTACTAAACGTTTTGCATTTACAGCAAATGTTTCATGTAATGTCTCACATTTATAAAACAATTGCTGTAAATACAAAACGTTTAGTAAAACATACTAAACAGACTACTAGGAACTACAAAAACCATTTTGCTGTCGTAAATTTTTTCTCAGTGTGGTACGTTTTCCTACATTCCGAAAATGTTTCCGATCCGAAGATTAGATAGTCGTGATTTGACGATTCTTCTTTCGTGGATCCTACTCCGAAAGAATCCGGAACATTTCCAAAACACTTTCAGAATAGGAGAATGTACCATCCGTCAGCTGAAACGTTTCGTATTTCGGAGTAGCCCCACTGAAAATTTCTTTCGTTTGGTTTCTCCGAGTCAAAAAGAAATCTGCGAACGCACAGCGAGTTATTATTTCCTTCTGTCGTCTTATTTTAACTTTATTATATTTTGCCCGCCATTTTCTCTCGATTATAAATGTAGGCACGAAATGTAGGTGCTTATACATTTTAAACGGAGACCTACGTTGTGATTGGTATATAGGTAGATACATTATATGTGTAGTTATGATGATAGAATAGTTTGTCAATGAAACCAATTTACTACTTCGCTTAATCTACTTACCTACTGTCAGAAACCTGAATGTTGAAACCTAGAGAGAAGACGCTATCTAGGTATCTCGTGTCTAGTTATTCAAGATTAATCATAAAGTGGCAAACAATCGTACGGCCCGCCTCATGTTAAGCAATTACCGAAGCCTACAGATGGTTGCAATACCATAAGGCATTGATCGCACGTTGGCCACGTGAATGGAAGTGGGATAGAGAGAGAAGGAAGGGTTGGGTTTCTGGTTCTCTCACTCATCCTACAAAACGCAGCTGCAATGGCTACTTTTTGATTTTTATTTATTTATTCCATAAATATATGGTTTACAACTGGTATCATAAATAGCTCCACAAAACCGTGCAACCGGTTTGACTGTGGGATCGAGATTTAGTTACAGGAGACTCATCTCTTTTAACAAAATGTACGCTGATCTTCTGTGGGAGAGTGGTGCTACTTTCGTCGAGCCAGCCTATATACGAGCTGCATGTATATCCACCACCACTACCCATAAATATTTGAAGATATTTAGGTAGGTATATAGTAGTTGCTGACATGATGATGATGATGATGATGACGTATGTCACCCATTCTTGCTAGCTTCTTGCTAGCATTCTTGCTAGCATTCTTGCTATTGTGTACTCCGGAAGAAACTAAACTCGAACCTGTCACCCGTACAAGTTGACCATATCACAAATCCCAGTTTAAATAACAATATACATCTTAAGGATATTCAATCAAAACTTGAACATCCCTCCAGGTGTCGCTACGTGTCAACTTGAGTCGTTACAACTTGCCTCGTTTGAACAGCCTATGGTCATCACGGGACCCTTGTAATTATTTTGCTATGGAACCCTAATTACTGTTGTGTGGGAACCCTTGAAGAACCCTTCTTCATTTTGGACGGCAGTTGCTTAAATACACTTGTTTTATAAAATTTGATAAAGTTTTATGTTGGCCATTTAATATACTGCAGTGTTGCTCACATGCTCGGGATACACGGCGACACTCGACACTCGACATTCAGTGTATCTCAGGTGTAACAAGGTGTCACGGTGGTGTACTCACGCATACACTCGATGGACACACTGAGTGTATTAGTGTTAAGTGTCGTCGTGTATCCCGAGGTTTACAATAATGATACGGAAGTTTACTTAAAATTAAACTCGTTGTCATTCGGCGTTGTTTATAAAACCTAACTAAGTTAATTCATATTTACCTATTACTTAAGTACCTTAATATTATAAATAGGTACTATTGCATGCCTATTTAGGTAAATTGTGCTGTACCTACCATTACTTTTAACACCACAAATTATTGTATTACCACAATTAACGCAATAAAGTTATTTGAATTTGAATTTGTTGTCACCAGAATTACCAATGACACACAAACTACGCACTGTAAGTGACATTTACATAGTGAGCACATTTTTCTAAACTTTAAACGGCCATTTTTTCCTAATTTTGAAGTTATTTTGAAAATTGTGTCACTGTTAGTAATCGTATACAATAAAATAGAATTATCCCTAATTGCACGACTTCACTTGAGCCACGATTCTGGGCAATTCTGGCGAGAGACAAGACGTCTCTATCCCACGACAACATTTTCTCATGCTCTATTCCCCTCCTAGAATAACATTAAAGTATAGAAAATGTAATACAATAAATATTTTGAGATGTCATGTTTCCGCCGGCGGCCTTCCGAGTGCCTTGTATATGCTTTTCTCTGCACAAATCTAACAACTTACGGTTCCTCTCCACGGTTGTAGTTTTTATTATATTTCTTATTCCATAAGTAGGTAGGTATTTTTCTTTATATCATCACATAATAATATTGCTTACTTCTTGATGTAGAGCTGGAGGAACTGGCTGCGATAGCACTTCATCACTTACTGTGCAAAAAATATCCTCACAAGTATTTTTTTCCATAAAATATTCTTAAAAATTCCAGTTGCATTCAATTTCAAATTTAAATTAAAATACAACATTCCTTTGCATCTTTCAATTCACGCAAAATTCTAACTTAATAAAATAGGATAGAGCACACGTTTTTATTATAAACGCTTTCAAACTCAGAGTGAATGCAGATATTCATGGGTAGGCGACCTTTATAGTGCAGTTTGAACGATGTTAAACAGAAGGTCAACTTTACTGCAACCAATTTTGGAGTGGCGTGTCACCCACACCACAGCCACCCACTAATGCACTTGCGAAAGAAAATTTAAGGAAAGGAATGAATGATGTGAGGGAATGCGAATACGTGTTAACAAAATCGCTCGCGGTCGCGACGATATTGGCCACGATGGCAAGAGATGTGAAATACCACGGACTTTTCACTAGTCCAGACGCCACCTGCGGTCGGGCGGCGAGATGAAAGTTCCAGAGTCAGTGATGGCACTGGTGGCGGTGGTAAAATATGGAAAAAGAGCACATGAAAAATAGGAACACAGGAAAAATATGGGAAAAGTGGTTTTTCAATGTGACAGAAGCACGACACGAAACATAATAATGAAACAGAAAAAGGCCGACAGCCTTCAAGCCCAGGAAAAATAAACTGTTTATTGGCTTAGTGTTAAGTGTGCAGTCCAGCAGGTGCTCGCTTGGCGCATTCAGTACGTGGCTTTGCCGACCCTCACTCAACGTTACCGCGAAGGATATCTTCAGAAAATTTATATGACATTAACATGGTATATTTCCGCCGGCTATTTAGACACCTTCCTTTATGGTTTTTTTTTATATTTAATTTGGACACTTGTAATACTGTCAGATATCTCTATTGTGAAATGTTTGGAAAATGCCGTAACTGTAAACCCCTGTGAGCCTACGGTTGGACGACCGTCGTTGTGCTTATCTACTCTGTTATTAAACGATTTTTTACACAAAACTTGAAAACATCTGAAAGGGGACATTTTCAAGTTTTATATTATGATAAAGCTAGTTTACATAACTAACATCGATTCACAATTTAAAAACATTCTTCTTATTTTCCCAACAAACTCACTTCCCGAATCGAAGCCGACATTACATAGAAGGCCAATACCTACTTACAATACGAAGCATCCTCATTCGCCTAATGAAGGCATTACAATGCATTTCTTGGAAAGCATACAAACGGGAGAGAGGTTTGAAACGCGCAATGAAAACGACACATTTTTTTTTATCGCTATCGAAAAACCGTAGAACATAATGTTAGTGTCGGGAACGGCGGGTTTGTTTAGCTAATGTGTTTTATGGGGTGATTGGATATCTGAGATTATCGGGACACATGATCAGATAAAATTTCGTGTAAACATCAAGAAGGTTACATATTTTTTGGGTTGAATATTTGAAATAAACTTAGAAAACATTCAATAAAGTGTTTCATGCGTTAAAATAACACCAATATCCATAAATTCTGCGGATTTCTTAGAGTAAAATTAATAGAATTAACCAAAAACTGGACAAGTGCGAATAGGACTTGAGCCCTGAGTGCTCCGTCCAAACTCAATAAGGGTTAAACTTTCCAAAACGCTGAAAAGTTTTTTTGTGTGTAATGCGTGGCCTCAACGGTTATTTTCAAGCTTCAGAAAAATTGGGAGCCCTATACAAACTTTCAACCTGCGTTCTCAATACAGAAAATAACGTGGCATCATCAGTAAACACTTTTAATATTTTCATTAATGTGGCCTTCTTCCTTCTGCATTGATTGTGTTGGGGCTGCTTCAATAAAATCCCAACATGTATTTTGGATATAGTTTTTTAATAATATAAGAAAGTAATAGGTGCAAGATTAAGTAAGAAAGAACGTCCGTCTTGATTGATGTCAGTTTTTAAGAGGAAGTACGTCAGCCTTAACAGATTAATTATTTTGACATGCTATGAATTAATAAATTTATCATTTTTCAACCAAAGCCTTTGCATATATGACGCCAGAGAACATATTTTTTTGTCATTAATGTCTATAAATTCTTGAATATAATTCCACCCCAATTTAATTATCTCTTGGAAGTAAGGGCAACACTGCACATAAGGCAACAATCCGTCTGGTTATTTTATTCTTTGGAAGCTGCAATTCTTTTCCCTTCTTATAAATACTATTTCTAAAATAATAGTAGCAGCCCCTAGGTGTAGTTGTATTGGGAAATACTGTCGATATAGCTTATATCGAGGTTTGTTCCAAATTTCTAATGAATTTAATAGATGACCAATCTGGAATTTGGGATTTTATTATCTCAAACAAGACCACACATGCATCTTTTGTTTTTGATGACATTAGAGCATAAATTGAAGGAACTATATTTGTATTGGTTGACGAGCTGCCGATATTATGATGCAAGCTATATTGTTGCATAAATGGTTTACAATATGCTGTAAATGTTCCGTCAACAAGAATATGCTTTATATTTTCCAAAAGTTTCCTTGATTCAGCTGTACAAAAACTAAAATACGAATGCCGTCGCAACGATAACCTCCTAGAAAGAATTATTGATACAGGGGAGTCACACAATAACGTCTGCAATATGTTTAAAACATGTTTTTTCATTCCGACAGCATTGTTTCTTTTTCTGTATAAGGTACTTTTGAAAGACTTAAAACGTGGAATATTACATACAATATCTACTCCAGAATCCTGAAGTTCAACTAACGTTTTTTAGTATATAGAATTAGTTATTTCTCTTGACCACCTAGGGTAGGTCAACAGGAATATGTTTCATGTTGCCCACTCTTGGTGGACAAGAGGTAAAAATATTCCTCATGTCCACCACTAAGATGTAATTGAAATAGATCTTCTTGAGATGTATGGGGGTTTTTTTTGGTTTAGAGATTTTAATTGTGTATGGATCCAGGATAGTGCTTGCTGAAGATTCCATCTTCGTCCAGTCGATTGAGTGGTTCTTCATGCGCTCTTCCCTAGTAGGGGGAAGCGGGGTAATTGCTTCAGGGCTGGGCCCTTTTCATTCAATGAATATCTTCACGCTGCCCATCACCATACCATACTGCTATTTAAGTGGTCATTTGTAGTTTGGTTTCTTCTTATTTTCCCAACAAACTCCCCTATACAAACTTTCAACCCCTATTTTACCCCTTTAGTGGATACGGTGTAAAATGTACATACTGAAAAAATACATATTATTTCTAACACCCGTTTTTACTTTTGAGGAACGGAACCCTAAAAATCAACAAAGGGACATCGGAACTTTTCAATTGTTTTAAACGTTGCTAACGCTATAGATTCTACCGTTTCTACGGCACTCTGCACCCTCTTTAAAAGATATAGGTCCCGGCGATGTATCTGCCGGTCGGCCCGCGCCGGTGGGTGCCTAATGACGTGTGAACTGTAATCAATCGCACGGAGTTCGCCGCCCGCCCCGGGCCAGCATTGTTAATCTTAGACTCCTTAAAACGACTCTTTCGTGGGCTCTCGTCGAGGTGTTTAAGTGTTGATGTGTTATAGATGATATGCTTTTGTAGGAAACGTTTATCAATATTTGTCTTTTTTTTTTGTGGTATTTAGTTTTTGTATTTTACTACCAAATTTCACTGTTGCAATGTTGTGGTGACTCTTGTAATAACTAGGTAGTACTTTGATCGATCATACGATGTTCCTCGATGGATCGTGCATTTCATTCACTTCATCGTTACCTAAGGGTCTTTAATCGTACTCTTAATTTAGGAGTTCGATCACGACGGAACGACGGCAGACGTCAGTGTTGTCGACGTCAGTTTCATACAAATTGTCGCGATGACATGTGCCGCGACGGCACGACGGCACTCAATGGCCGTTTTTCGATTACACGGCACGGCACCGGCGACGGCACAGTGACAGCTATTTGCGGGGTTTTCATTGGTCAGTAACCAATGACAACGGGTCACTGACCAATGAAAAAGCTGCCGCCATGCCGTCGCCGGTGCCGTGCCGTGTAATCGAAAAACGGCCAATTTCTATGAGATCGAGTGACGTCTGCCGTCTGCCGCGTTGCTCGAACTCCCGCTTTTAGATGTTTAATGGGTAACGCCCAAAAAAAACAAAAGGCCCAAAAGCTATGTCCATAAGCATTCATGAAAAAAATATCTTTGACTTTTTCGTCTATTCCTTTTGGATAAATGTTTATATTTTATTATTTATTTTAAATAAAACAGGGCAGCGTCTGAATATTTAGCAGCGTTCGCTGTAAGCCTGAATATTTCAACTGAATCTAGATAATCTGAGGTATGAAATATATTGCATAAATTGTCCCTTAAGGTATTATTCGCCTTGGTTTTTAGATAAAATAACGCTTGTCATAAATCTTGCTAAGTTCGGCGAAGGGTGAAAAGCTTGTTTAAATAATTTTGCGGCGATGCGGACAACGTGTGGACTCTCCTTCAGCTATGGTTGGCCAACAATACACTGTTCGCTACTAGCTTTGTTCACCTAGTTATGTGAACAATATGGTATTTATCACCCATGCTTTATTCGAAATACGATTATCTGGGTGAACAAGGGGTAAGTGATACCATTGTATCACCTTGGACTTGTTTAGAAAACCAAAATTGTGAGGTTTTTTTTTATATTTCACGAGATGTGTTATAAGGGATAGCTACTTATTGGAAACCATTAATTCCTTTCTATCATAGCGAAAGCAAATGATGCGTTAAACTTCTTAACTTTACCCAAGCGGTAACAATTGTCCAAGTTGTGAGCGATGAGTACTGAACAAAATGATTTGGAAATATTTTTAATAACTGCTGCTGAACATTCGATAGCATTGTATCACATTATTACACTTCGTGCCTCAGATATGTATTTTTGTAGTGCTTTAGCGTAATAATGCAGATTCTCTATGGAGATGTGTCTTCGGCATCAAACCTAAGGATTACAAGACTTTCAAGCTACGTCTACAACGGCTCACAATCTATACCAAAATAATGCTTAAGACCAAACAATATTGTATTTGACAGTTTTTTGTTTATAGGTCTGCGGTGGCAAAAAAGCGTACGGCCCGCTTGATGTTAAGCAGTTACCGTAGCCTATGGATGCTTACAATACCAAAGGCATTGCTCGCATATTGCCGACCTGAAGGGGAGTGGGATGGAGGGAGGGGGAGGGGATTTGGGCTTGCGGCTCTCTCACTAATCGTACGATACGCAGCTGTAATAGCTACTTTACGCCGATCTTCTGTGAGAGGGTGGTACTACCCCGGTCGAGCCAGCCCGTATATGAGCTACAGTCAATTGGCCAGATTGCAGATTTGGACATTAGTTATTTAATAAAAAAATATTAAAAATAAAAATCGTTAATTCGCATTACATCATCGACCATTCCGTACCGTAGCTGTCATTACCCGCAGGTACCCTCTTAAACTAGATAGAATATTACCCTTTAATTAATATCGCATCATCCTCTCCACACTTAAGCCGTGACGTCCCAAAAGTTACTTAAACCATCTTTATCGAAGTTTCCAGAACCGTAGAACTTTACATTTCTTGGCGATCGTGTAAGTCGGTGCGGAATGGACAAATTTAATCTTAAATATAATCAACTTTAGTGCGATATTCATTAGATGCAAGCTAAGAACAGCTTGGTTCTGTGCTGCAAAGGACCCTTGCGCGAGTTAATAACAAAAGCTAGATTGCATTGTCTTGTACAAGTTAGCTTATAATGACTTTAGTTTCTAAATGGTAGTTTGTAGACGTTATTAAATTTCATAGGGAACTTTAAACAAAATACACATTATACACCCTTTCCACTTATTTATAAGTTACATACAGTATACAGTTTATTGTATATTTATAAACGGACGGATGCAATGCATTGGAGGTACCACATCTGCTAAAATACATCAATGATTATGTAGGTACATTTCTCCAAAATCGATATCAATCTTGACTCGATAAACATGAAATCGATTTGCAATTCAATATTGGTGCTTGATATCCGTCGGTCAGTGGGTTCAGTCAACAGCGTGTAATCTCGCCCCCGTCTTCAGAGGCACGTCCGTTGTTCTGATGCGTGTCAACTCGCCCTGTTTACACGTCTTGTGAGGCATTAGAATTGGAGAAGTTAAGCGGAATTTACAATTGGGTGAACACCCGACTTTGGAAATAAAAATGGGTTTTCACGCAATTCTTGGTGTTTTATTTTGAATTGATAAGCACTTTGGCTGGCTCGACCGGGGTAGTACCATCCTCTCACAGAAGATCGGCGTAAAGCAGCTATTACAGCTGCGTTTCGTACGATGAGTGGGAGAGCCGAAAGCCCAACCCCCCTCCCCCTCCCTCCATCGCACTCCCCTTCAGGTCGGTTATGTGCGAGCAATGCTTTTGGTATTGTAAGCATCTATAGGCTACGGTAACTACTTAACATCAGGCGGGCCGTGCGCTTTTTTGCCACCGCAGTCCTATAAAAAAATACTCACTCTACGTTAATTTGGCTGCGTCTAAATCAGGCGCAAGCTGTGCCCGAGTACTTAGTTTTGACGTCGGACCGCATAGACATGTCATAACATGAGTGCTCGGGCGGGGCATACGAGGCATCTGGATGTATCATAATGTGCCAGCATTCATTGTCTTTTTAGATAACTATTTAAAACGTATACTCCAACATGTTTGAATCCAATTTCGTATTGAGAATACGGGCTACGATACGATACGATACGAGCCCGGGGCGGAATCGACAACGCGTTTAAAGTAAAACACATTAACTGCCAATTTTGTTCAGATGTAAGATTCGCAGTAGGGTTAAGCTTTCTAATTTAAGTTGGTGTTCGTTGCGAAAACAGATTCCACTGTTAGGAGCAACTCCGGTTGTCGAATGCGGTATGTGCAAATTATAAGCGGGAGCGTTTATAACTAATGATGGTAGCATTGGTAGTAGTTTATAGGTTAAGTTAATCTTCAACTATGGAGGTACCTATTTCTTTACTTGCCTTAACCAAACTGCTTCTCTACAGACGAAGAGGCAATTTAAATATCGAAGCATGGTTTTCATTACAACTGAATATAAATAAATGCGGTGGAAATGCGCTCCTTACGGAGTATGTGTGGTGTCAGCATTGCTGACCGTATAAGGAATAGTGTGATAAGAGAGAGATGCAAGTTGAAGGATGATGTGGTGACTAAGATTGAAAGGAGTATGCTAAGATGGTTTGGCCATGTAGAGAGAATGAGTGAAAGTCGATTGACGAAAGAGATATACGGAGCGAAAGTAAGTGGATGCGTCGGAAGAGGGCGCCCAAGGAGAACTTTTCACGGCCAAATCAATGGTCTCTTCCAGAAAGGTCAAGTCCGTAGCACCCTCAACCGACGGCAGTGCATGAGAAGATGTATGAATGTGGATGAAGCAAAAGAGGTGTGACAGAATCGTAGCACGTGGCAATCAATAGTCTCTGCTTACCTCCTTGGGATACAGGCGTGAGTATATGTATGTATGTATGTATGAATATAAGTAGAAAGTGGATATAATTATTTCCTTAATTTACCTATAAGTAAAATAAAAGCTGTCGATATCAGAAGTATTTAAATTTAAAAGTTAAACACTTGCAAATACATTCAACCTCTTTCGTTATTATCTCCATAACTACTAAATTAAATATACACTTGAAAATCTAAGGCGGACATAATACTAATGCACTTCTAGCTTAAACAATAAGGACCTGTTTCGGAATAGTCAGATATCTTTTATCCAACAAATAAATCTAAGTTTTTCCATGGAATATCTGTCATAACGCCATATTTAGTTGGTGGATTGGAAAAGTTATCTAACAGGTCCTAAGTGTGTCAAAATACTATGGTCCCGCAACCAGTAGCTTAACCCGCTATCGCTTATAACGTACGCTATTTTCCAACTGCTTCCCCTTGCCAACTGAAAACTCACTTACTTTAACTTAACTTTGAGTTTAGGTACTTCCCGAATCCTTCACTTTTGACTAAGTTCATTCTTTAATGAAATGGACTCGTGAATGCCGGTACACGAGCCTCATCTTGTCTTTTGTGTGAATATTAATGAGATAAGTTCACAAATTGAGCTTTCGCTGTTTAATCGTTTAATACATTATCCACTGATAATGTATTAAACGATTAAACTATTACCTATGTAAGGTCTTAATTTAATTTTCTCAGATAATTTATGCTAAAGATGATGATACCTAAAAATCAGGTATAAGGTATAACGTCTCGACTTTTATCCCCATTCGGGGGTAGTCAGAGGCTTGAGTGGCCATACACCACCACATTGTGGAGGTATTAACCAACTCAAAGCCCACGTTTCACCAGATAGTCAGAACCCAACGTGACAGGTGGTGAGCCTTGTCGCCGTGTATACAGGAACTGACTATTACCTAATCCCGAGGGATAGGTAGGTTTTCGCACGATGTTTTCCCTCACCGTAAGCGAACTGTAAATTATGCACATAGATGAAAATCCATCCATTGGTGCATGCCCCACCGGGGAAAAAAAAAACTAGAGAGTATTTTGTCAAGTTTATGGTCACACATCTCTGACTGACCTTGCCGAGCGTTGCTTAGCCTCCGATCATGACCGATCAGTGATTGCAGCTGGCTAAGATAAGGCTCCTAAGTGACAAATTTTTGATAATTTTCGGTTATAATCCTATGAGAATTTTTTTAAATGTCTTATGTCTACTTAATAAGTAGTAGGTAAAAACATTTTTTTTTAATGGTAGACATCATCTGTAACATTTAATGACTCGCCATGCAAAATATCATAAACTATTAAAAAACAGTACCTACCTACCTCATTCAAAACTCACAAAAATGGGTTGGCATACGACGACAATTTCCAGTGCTTCCGGATACCCTGCTCCAACGGGACAACCGTAAAAAAATAAAATATATCCACCATAAAACGTGTCGTAAACTCGAAACTTCTCTAAAACAAATAAGTTTCATGTTCGCTTCGTTTGGTGAAAAAAAATAGATATAGTACGTTTTTTTATACTTGTCCTATTTGGTAAGCAAAGATGGCGTCCAGCGGGGCGATTGCGTAACTTTTTTGTCAATGTTTCAATTGGTATCGTTCATCCTGTGTCAATTATATACGAAACCAATTGAAACATTGACAAAAAGTTACGCAATCGCCCCGCTAGACTCCATCTTTGCTTATCAAATAGGACAAGTATAAAAAAACGTACTATAGAAATGTACGCTATAGTTTTATGTCTTATCAAGAGTTAGACGTCTTTTATTGTTTTTGTAATATCTAGTGTTGTTTACCATAACCTGGTTTATCTTGTATTTTAAGAGCCTGTTTGAGAATCGTCAGATACTCCAAATAAATTTCAAAAGTTCGACAGTTTTTCTATAGAACATCTGGCGAAACGTCAAATTTAGTTTGGTAATTAAAGTTCATCTATGTGCATAATTTACAGTTTGCTGACGGTGAGGGAAAACATCGTGAGGAAACCTACCTATCCCTCGGGATTAGGTAATAGTCAGTTCCTGTATACACGGCGACACGGTTCACCACCTGTCACGTTGGGTTCTGACTATCTAGTGAAACGTGAGCTTTGAGTTGGTTAATACCTCCACAATGTGGTGGTGTATGGCCACTAAAGCCTCTGACTATCCCCGAATGGGGATAAAAGTCGTGACGTTACATTACATTTTACATTACATTACAATTAAAGTTACTTAACAAGAATCAAAATAATGTATCTAACTGAATGTATTCATATCACAAAATATCAAGACATTATTCCTTTTTGAGTTGTGTTTTAAAACTCCATTAAACAATTTCGGACTGACCAGAGTTATTTAGCATTTATAGCTAGGATAATTCAGTTACAGGTAAAATTAAAGTTCAACTGTTTACTGTCTAACCTGGCATCGCAGTTTCAAAACATATCAAAATAACCCTTTATTAGTTAGGTATTTACAAACAAAAACATCTCCCTAACATTATTATTGCGTACAAATAATACTTCATGCCAATTTTCGATTATTAGTTTCCCTAATATTGTTTTAGGCTGTCTTTGTTTTAGTAGAAATGTTCAGCTTTTAATCCTCACGAGGCCGTGACAGGCGGGCGAATATTAAATACATGTAAATAACCTAAGGGTTATTTGCATACGTAAAGATCACCCGTACGGGTGATCATTACGTAATATAACTAAATTTTCATACTGCCGTAATCCGGTTAACTATGACACCTCGGCGCCTTTTTTATATTCCGCCTTTTTCATTCAAGTTTCCAGTGCAGAGTCGAAGAAATAGTCTGGATCACCGATAGGGTTCATAATCGTTACTAATTCTAACGGTCTGAATTACAGTCATGAACAAAAACATTCAAATATAAATTCGAAATGCAATGAAAAATAAAATACCTGAATCATCCGAGCTGCAGAGTTAGGGTGCGTTTCCTTTGATGCGGAGCTGGGCGGAGCGGAGCGGCGGACTGTGATGGGCCATGAGCGAAGTGGAGGTTTCGAGCACTGTGATTGGCCAATTCACGGTCCGCTCCGCGTGAGTGGAAACGCACCCTTAAACCGTGAGTGACGTCACACGCTACCCTGAGATTAGATACGGGTCGAGCTCGCACCAGTCACGCTATCAGATCCCTTTGAGCCGAGTCGATGCTTTTATGTGTTCTGTGCAACATAGATGCGATTTTTCAATGGTTGTAGAAGCTTTTATGTGCATGGTCAAAATCAAAACTTAAAATGCCGCTACCTTATCTGTTCTGGTGGCCAACATTTTAAATGTCGTTATTATTACGAAAATTTTCACGTTGTTTCACTCTAATTTAAAATCCCTGTCATATTTGCCTGAGCAAGATCAACATATAACCTCTGTTTAGGTGTGTTAGGACTTTGTCTGCGGATAATTGCTAATTTTTAGGGTCCATGACTCATGACAGACATACTCTCGACCATGGACCAATTCCTAAGGGGACTGGCCCTAAGCAACTCGGCCGAGTGGTCGGCCTAGTACTAACATCGACATAAAATGAAGCGAGTAGTTCAACTATTTACCGGTAGATAGAACAATGAAAATGAAAAAACAATGACCACGTTTTTTTTCATACATAAATCTAATAAGGGCACCTCTTTCTTTAGTCTTTACTCTGTGCTCTCGACTGACAGGGAGTTAGGTCTTGTTGGCCTCTTCTATTATCGATCAATTCATTTGGTTTATAATTTTGGAGGTTGACAATTCCGAGAGTGAGTGGTGGGTCCCTCTCTATAATTGTTTAATAATGGATTTCCGCAAAGTTACGCCTGATTCCATCAATTATCTGTTTAGGAAGTTTGTCATTCTTCAGGGTTTTGCCTTCACTGAGAAATTTATGAGCTATTTCAGATCTAAGCTTCGAAGGAGTCTTCACTTCAGTTAGTGACTGTAACACTCCTAAATCTTCGTTCTAGGTGCCAAATATAGCGTGGTAGACTACTTGGACAACTGAAATATCATCCATCCCAGCCTCTTGTCGATGTCTGCCCCATACAAGATATGTATATCATCCACATACCCTTTGCCGAAAAGTCAACTTTATAATATTATTCAAGGAGAACACCATCTCTAGTATTCTGCATTTCCTTAAAATGTCTGTATCAGTTGCATAAATAAGAAAATGTAAAGGAAATAATACTCGTTGTACTTTCCTTGAACCTGCAATAAGAACCACATATGCAAAGGAACTCTTAAACGATAAAGGCTATTGATAAAGAAAGAAAAACATTTATTTGAAACAGCTCAACAATACAATTTAATATGTCGGAGATGGCAACTTTGAAAGAGTATTGAAACGATCGCAATGGTACGATAGCGCCATCTGTACGCGTTGGACAGAGTCCACTTGCGTTGGCCGGCACCGGCGGGGAGCATAGTACGATTTGCACCGCCGTGCCGAGCGGTCGAGCGAGACATGCGATTGGAAACTGTCTTCGTGCCATTTTGTGATCTTGTGATTTTGTGATCATCTTTATACCCACTGAACGCCCACAATATGAGAAAGCGACGGACCCCATCCTTCCTTCTCCGACAAATAAATAAAAAACGAACAATAGATAGACTATTAAAATAGAACAAGAAAATACAACAGAAGAAGACAGTAGTGAATGTGTCTTACGGCTGGACCAAATAAGTTCCCAGATACGTTTATCTTTAAAAAACCAGTTGCGAGTAGACCAGTTTTAGTTGTCAATATGTAATGATCAGTACGCCGTCAATATGTAATGATCAGTATGCCATAAATAACTGTATTCATATAAAGACTCCCTTTACTGCGTACACGTAAAACCTCCGCCAAATATAAATCAGGGAGTAAGTGTTGCCAGATTATAGGATTATCGCCGTTATCATGTTAGGAAAGTAATGTGATAGATGTTCCGTTGTGATGACAAGGTGGAAATACAATTGCTGATTCAATGTAGTATCTAGACTGATTATTTGCGCGTATCCAATGTTTTTTTTATTATTTTTTTAGTATATCACCAGTGCCTTCACTATATGCCATGAAAACAGGTGACTATTGACAAAAATAATACTTTTTATTGTTACCTAAATGACAATACAAGTTCACCTGCAAATAAAAACATATTTTACGGATACAAACTACCGCGATTGAGGCTCAAAATTACGAATTCAGGAACAGTCGGAAAACTAGATTCGGGGAAGTTGGGAACTAACATCTGGCAACTCCGAACCGGCGCCTCGTGCAGTATGCCCGTGACACAGATTTATACGTGAAAAGTCCGTCATTTTGAGAAATGACTGGAGTTTCCGCCCACCGTCGAGTTCACAATTGAAGGTGGGATACCTGGCTTAGACGTTTGATTGATGATAGAAAAAAATGTATTTTTGTCCATATTCTTCTGTTTAGCCCACTGTGTAAGAAGCTAAAGGAATAGTTTAGCTTTAGAGTCATCACAGATATAAAAATAAACGTAATATTTAGCTTTTCTGGAGCTTTTGCCCGTTACCTAAAGTACCAATAACTTACCGAAGCTCTTAGTTCTCACCTTGATCGCGTTGCCGTGAAAAAGAAACATCTATTTTGTTTGCGCCATTTGTACCGGAGCCATTATTTTAATCTGGAAGATAAATTGTTCATTTGTTATTCGCGCCCATAAATCCTCGGAGGACGAACGCCACAATAAAAATCGGTTAAGATAAACCAATGAATGCGTGTTTTAAATATACTGGGAAGGTTTTTTCGCATTAGATGGTGTTACAATAATTACGAACATACCTTATTTCTGATTACAAAATTATTCTTTAAGAAGTTAAGAAAGTTGTCGCCTGCGGGCCCTTGAAACTCTTGCAAGAGATTCAGTCAATCTGATTTTGTTTCTAAAAACAAAACTATACGAGTATTTCTCATTCTACAATCAACAAAATATCAATAATTACCCCATAAATTTCTCACTTTCACAGATCACACACAAAACGTGATTAAAAGCAATTAACTCACCGCAATCGGTAACGGTCGCTAATTACATCGTAACGCCCCAACTAAAGCATCCCCACATAACACCTGCATAAAATATAATTGTGCCACTTCCGTGAGGGGGGGCCATTAAGCCGAAAGTAATAACGGCCTGATGAAACCGTAATGCTGGTAATTTGCGTACCCAGAGCCTTTTAATTAGTCAACAAAGAAACCACGAACCTAACTTACGTGGAATTGGTTTATTCCGCTTCACCTGTGTAAACAATGCGGAATTAATAAGCCATTGCTCACCCACCTGGGTGAACAATTGGCATTAATAAGTATCCGTTAAGAATGGGGATTGTCCATTTTTCACACAGGTGAATAGACATGCAACTTGTTTTAAAATTTTAGTATCCTTAAATCACCCAAAACATTTCACCCAGGTGATTTAATTTCCTGGTGAAGATTAATTAATACGTAATTCTGTTTGTTAAAATCAAAGATTTTCATTTATGAAATCTGTGGTTAAAATGTTTCCATTTATTTTCATATCAACGACGTTATAGTACCGTCACTTCAAAAAAAATTGATTTTTTTTATCTAGTCTCGTCGAATAAGTATTGATAATAACGTTGCGTCAGTAACAATTTTAACGTTCGCGCCAAAAAAAAAAATTTTTTTAGAAATAACACAACTCCCTGAAGCAAAGAAAAAAAACCAAACCAAGAATACACAAACCGAACAAACGCGTTACAGAAATGAATAAACCGGCACTGTTCTCACACATCGCTATTATTAATTCAGCATCGCAACCGAATGATGCCCCCAGTATGCAACGAATACAACAGTATACAACGCGAATCTGTTATTTTTCATTTTTTCAAACCATTATTCGCACGATACGTTTGGGCATAACCATTGATGTATTATTTTAGTAGATATGATACCTTTTAACATCGCAATAACAAAACTTGTTTCTTCTTTTTTCTATTGGAAAGACTAAAGGTGCGATTCCGCGGAACGAGGTAGACGGCAGGCGGCAGCGACAGACGGCGATGGCATGTGCCGCGACGGCAGACGGTATTACTATGCAGTATTAACTTGTATGAGACCGATTCCGACATACTGCAACTGCCTCGCGTCAAATTGTGTTTTGACGCCTAGCGGCAGACGCATGGACCAGTTACTAAGGGGACTGGCCCTAAGCAAGTCGACCGAGTGGTCGGCCTAGTACTAACATCGACATAAAACGAAGCGAGTAGTTCAACTATTTACCGGTAAATAGTAAAATGAAAATGAAAAAACAATGACCACGTTTTGTTTCATACAAATATCTAATAATATATTCTTTAGTCTTTACTCTGTGGGCAGACGGCACTGCCACACAAACACTGTACTGCCGTTGAAGCAGAGACCATTTTTGGTAAATTCAGTACATTTTCAGATAATCCTATTTTTTTGAATTGACAACATTATTGTTTTACTTGATCACCTTTTTGTAAAACGGGTACACTGCGTTGTAATTCGACATTTTAATATTTTTTGCTTATTTAATAATACAATAATAAATCATAGTCGTCTTCTTCTTGCAATAAAACATGCAGCATTTGATTTATTCATAACTGTTATATAGAAATGGAAGACATAACCGTAAGTTAGCAATGCCGCGACATGACTGAAATGAGCAAGCATTTCAGTCATGTCTTCGGAATCTATACGAAGCTAACTAAAGCCCGACAGAATTCGCTGTCGGCTGTCTGTCGCTGCCGTCTGCCGTCTGCCGCGTCCCGCGGAATGGCACCTTACGCATTGATTTTCTTGCCGGCTCTTCTCTAGGAAGCAATATTATATTATATTATAATTTATTATTTATTTATTATTATTATTATTTTTTTTATATATTTTATTATTGCAATATTATTTTCCGTGACGGACTGAGTCGTACTGTGTCCATGGACTCCGTTTAGTAGGACTAAGTATTTTGGATAATCACATGTATCCCTCTTCTTGGTAGTGTCTTTGGGCGTAACGGTTATTTTTGCGTTGTTGTAACGAAACCCATTTTAATGTACTAACTGGTATTGCTTTGTTACGAATTTTACAATTTGTCGTCTGACATATTATTCTGCCGCTCTGCGAATTGTTGAAATTCAAAAGTAGTTAAACTCTCGTCAGTTTATTTATGTCAGTTCTAACATTTTGACTTTGAAAGAAGTTTGTCGGAGAGCTTGAATTACACTGAAATTTCAGTTTCGGGAGGTTTATTTTACCGCATCTTAATTCCACTCAGAAACAATCTTACCGCGAACTATCTTATGGGTTATGGGCAAAGAAGACCAGGAATTAGTATAGATAGTAAAGATATATAGATATATAAAATACATTCATATAAAAGTAAACTGGCCATAATATTGCAAAGTGACAGAAGGGACTGACATACACTTCTTCTAAATAAATTAGTCAGTGTAAACTACGGTTATGGCATGCGGTTTATAATAATACCAAAACCCTAAAATTCACGTAAATAAAAAATCACATTTAATTATAATATCATCATTTTGTATGTACCTACTTCTTTCTTCTCCTGTTCGCTGTTTTATCTACAGCAAGCACGTCAATGGCAGCTAGTATTTTTAATAATCTTAACAATGTCTTGGTGTTTTTGTTTATAGATTTGTTTCTTTATCTACTGTTCGCGTCAGCTATAGCGATTCATGCCCCCCAAAGACACAGAGTCTTGTAATCAATGAAAACACAATAAACTCTGAATGCAGCACTTTAATTAGATATAATTTTACCCCTACCTAACTGTGGAAACGAAACCATAGTGTGATCTAAAATAACATTAGCACCATCTATCGAAGTTCACAATAAACAGCTCACAAAATAAGAGACTCGTCCTGAACATCTACCATTTCCATAATATGATTGTTATTTTCTGGACATGAATGATCCGTGGACTTAAGAATTAATTTAGCCTAAAAGAAAGAAGGAAACGATAAAAATAGAACTATAGTTTGATCATTTTTGTAGTCTCTTATAATCAAGTAGTCATGTAGTCAATAAGTCATGATAATGATGATTTTTGTAAAGCATAGCTTTTCCTCCTTTATAATAATAATAATAACTTTTATTTCAGACCACACATTAGTCCATTTAGATTCACACATACACGAACAAATTAAAATAAAATTATAAATTATCTATAAATATAAAATTCAATATTAAAATAAAATTATAAATATAAAATAAAATCATAAATTACAAATTGAAATAAAAATATCAATCCTAAATCTTAATCCTAATCCTAATATCCTTTATGATCGATGATTTTCATCATCTTGTCGTCCTCGCTTGGTGCTGAACCGTAATAAATAAATTAGTAGGAAAATTTTGTAGTAAACAAGAATAGTTTTGTTTATAATAATTGTAATCATACAAGGATTTTCTTTTAAATCTCTGGTTTAATCATTTTAAACAGAATCCAATCGAAAATTTAAAATTCTGAACGGTGCAATTCACTTCAATATTTACTGCACTCCAATAAATATACGTCGTGGGAAATTGATATAAAGTGCTAAAAGAATTTAGTTCGCGCGTCCCGACCATTTGATGTATGGCCATCGACTGAAACTATTTACACTCTGCACGTAATATAGGTGAGTGGGGAAGAGTGTTATTCTACCTTTGCTTACTTAAAACATACTAAATTGCATGATGGCGCCTCGAAGCAGTTATACAGGGTGGTGACAACATCATGACAATAATTGAAACCACATACTGGGTATCACATTAGTAGTTCGCACATAAAATATTATTAAATTATATTCAAAGGTATTGCCACGGAATTGCTTTCTTACTTTGACTATTTTAACTTTACGCCTACAAAGACACCGCTAAAAACACCGAGACCGAAGCGATGTTGCCACGCTTGTACTTACAGGTCAGTCTATGAGGCCGGTAGATGTTTATAAAGGGTGTTGTATTTCGTTTAGACTATTTCCGCATTTAATTTGTTTGGAAATTTGAAATTTTGGACTTTGATGTAAACCTAATTTTATATTTTTAATGTGTTGTGATTGACTAGCAGGGATCGTGTTTTAATTTATTGTCACTATGTCGTCACCAGGTGACAGTCACAGGCACAGAGTAAAGACTAAAGAAAGAGGTGCCCTTATTAGATATTTGTATGAAACAAAACGTGGTCATTGTTTTTTCATTTCCATTTTACTATTTACCGGTAAATAGTTGAACTACTCGCTTTGTTTTATGTCGATGTTAGTACTAGGCCGACCACTCGGCCGACTTGCTTAGGGCCAGTCCTCTTAGTAACTGGTCCATGGTCACAGGTGACCTATACCTATACAGGTATAGGTCTCTTGTACAGCGTTTGAATATTTGGTCAAATGTCAATGGCCAAAAAGTTATCCGCTACTGCGCTTCACCAATCATTTTGAGGCTCTTAGCCTTGCATTGGTAATTTAATCCTTCAGTGTCCACTTCAGACATTCAATATTCGCTGAAAATAGATATATAAAAGAATGCATCTCGCGTCTCGTTGATGTATAATCATTGACCGCCTGCACTTTGCACCGCTCTGGGAACCGAACTACTTTGTATCAAGACCGGGGTGGGTTCACCGGATAATGTGGGGAGGGAATAGGAATGAGTGCGAATCCCTTCGAGGCGTCTGTAAGGCTAATAGAAACCACAGTAGATTGTTCTTGGAAGGAATAGTTAAGAGTGGTAATATTTCTTCACTGTCGTCCGTAAGTAATCCAATTTTTTCAGCATTTTATTTGAAATCAGTTGTTTCATAGCTGATTGGAAAGTTTATTTTATTTTATTTTATTATTTATTTCATAAGTATGTGGTATACAAGTGGTATCATACATAGCCCCACAAAACCGTGCAATCGGTTTGACTGTGTGATCGATTGAGTCTCTTTAAATAAATTATATTATACAATAGGTACTTAGGTGCTTAGCTTATAAAGTTGGGTTAAATAGTATCTTAGCAACTTCTTTTTAATATACGTTTGTCGGTTTCACTACTAATATCTACCGGCAGGCTATTGAGTAGGTATGGTAAACTTTTTTTAAGCGTTCTATCTCCATAATAGTTAGCATCTTTAGTTATCACACTATATGTGGCTGCTTTTAATCCTGTGATTTCTCCTTTACCACCAAATAAATGTTTTTCTTCCATTATTTCCTTATCTTATCAGATTACTTTTTGTATAGTGGAAACCCGTTCAAACTTAAGGTTTATTTATCTGTGGTTACTTGCTTATAACACTGTAAATTCAGATAGTGGCACTAATTACCTAACACGTTGAATCTGCTTTGGTACTATGTAAAAGCAATTACATGGCTTAAAGGACTCTCCGAAGCTCTCCGATGGTCGCCACGGGCCTCATCTGTTCCATTCTGGCGGAACAGGGCCACAGTGACACTCTTGATACATATCGATGCATATTCATGCGACGCGACAATCAAACGTTTTTTATCTTTTTTTTGGTCTCGCTCTATGCCGGTTACACACGAGTGAGAAGGATGGGTGATTTGTTGGTGCAACACATCCCTGACCTATGTAATAGATACACTCAAACTAAAAAAAAATATTTGGCCTGTAGTGTACTTTTGTAACTGACAGTAGGCCAGAATAACCTTTTTTTTTTCTTATGACCTCAAAAGTCAAAGTCAAAAGTTTTTTATTCACGTAAGCTCAAAAAGCATTTATAAATAGTCAAAATAAACAATATTTTAGCGCTACCACCGATTCGTAATGTTGCCTCCATTGAGAAGAGCCGGCAAGAAACTCAATGGTTACTCTTTTCAAAATAATAATTGTATACATTTTCAAACAGCAACGCTATGTGAGCAGGCAGGCATTAACACATTGTGAATAAAATAAACAAAATTAGGTATTTTAATAAACAAAAAAAATGGCCTAGAAAGCTGTGCATGCCTACTCCCACTTTACATTCAAACCAAAAGGTGAATATTTAGAACGATTGTTTTGGTGTGATGCTTTCCGTGAAGTCTATTTTAACTAATCGCATAGTTAAGTATGCTATTAAGATAATGTTTTCTATTGGGATGACATCTCAAGAGCGCCGTCAAGTTTGCTTTCAAAGTTGAGAACGATCCTGATGTAAATAACGCAGACAAATTAATATAGTGTAGCTAAGAAAAGTCAGTTTTGTCCTTAACCAACCCTAATTTTAGCTAGTAATGTAGGAGAGACAAAAAAAAACAAGTAGTTTTAGTTCGCACTTTTGCGTCAGTTTATCTCAAAGGAACTGCTTCAAGAAAGTCATAAGTCTTGCAGCAGTTTTTTTTTTATAAAATCAAAACTTAAACTTATACAGTTAATTACGAAATTCAGAGTTGTCCAAACATTCTGTCTGGGTTTCCGATGTACAGTGGCACACAAAAAACAAGACAAATTGCGCTATTTGTTCGCGATTGTCCGGCCGATACCGTTGCCCGTTAGCCGATATGAACAATGGATCGTGTGGGGAAACAAAAGCGATAAATATACATCGACACTAATACCTATTATAAAGAGGTAAAGTTTGTATGTGGCCGGTGTTTCCTGCAACCATATCAGATAATTATGGTCAACAGGGTACCCCCTGACCACAGGGTTAATGGCGTTTTTTATGTCCACCTTCAAGAACACCTCTCTAACATCATTTACAATTAAAGTTTTTGTAGACTCTGCCTCGCAGCTGCCGGCCGAGCCGAATCCTAGTTGATGGGTTTCAAGAAGCTGCTGACATCGTCCCTCAAGTGAAAACAGCATATTTTAGATGCGAGGCGCCGATACGTACAACTGACAGCTATGGGTCTTATGCCCCCATCCTTTTTCACGAGGGCACGTAAAGCACCGTAAATAACATCGACCACATCGATGTTGCATCAGTTGTCTGTCCCGCTGTTTTATCACTGGTTTGTTTTTTTTATTTATTTTTTTATTTATTTATTTCATAAAAATATACAATAATAAAACATTAAGCCATAGTCCCACAAAACCGATCAGTCGGTTTGACTGTGGGATCAAAGTAAATAATTAAATAAAATAGTAACTAGTAGTAATAGTAAATTGGAAATTAAATTAAATTCACATGAAATCTCCCATAGGTGGATTGTAAGAAATTTAACTGCGTCGGTGGAAGTGGAGGGTTTGGTTTGCTTACCGTTTTGCGTTTGATTGCATTTCGAATTTTGTGGAGTTTCCCGCAGTGGATTTTAAAGTCTCTTTGGCTTTGAAACATAAGGCACATTAAAATCCTCTTCCTGGAGATGCACTCATGGTTCCCACCTCATCCAGGCGTACAGCCCTCCTACGATGCGCTATCACTAAGCAGGATTTACGCAAAAAATATACATCAAGGAAATTTGAATTTTGTTCGGACGACAGGTGACAGAACTCTTGTCAGTCTTCGGATAATCCCGGCTAGACTTCGTGGAAGTAACTGAAGAACAGGAAGGTCTGAGAGCAATAGCGCTTGCGTCTGGGCCGGTTGCCATAGAGCGCGGCTCCACTAGTGCGCTGCGCTGCGTCGCGTCGCAACGGATCAAAGGGTCGACGGGCGAGAGACGAAGCGGGGGTAGGTGATGCGACAGTACAAAATCTTGCGACGACGCAGCGCAACGCGCTAATGGAGCCCGGCCCATAGTCAGCTGGATTCGCTGTTCTTATGCTTCACTCTCATTAGATGTGCGGCGTTACCATGGCAACGTACCTAGTAAAAATCACAACAGCAAAAATTTCACCTTATTTCGATTTTAAATCCTTAGCCATAATGTACAATGCTTTTCTTTTTTCGCTATTTAAATCTGAGTTTTAAAAGAGTTTTAGGTTGGCAAATGAAACATTTTTTGCATTAAACCTTAATAAAAATATCCCAGCAGGCGCACCAATACTTAATGTAGACTGTACTAACGTCGAAGGCATAAAAAATAATAGGTTTGCCCCTATTACTCTGAAAATGGCTACTTTACCCCAATAGGACGTGACAAACGTGATTCTAGGTCGCAGGGAGGTCCTGATAGTGAGCTGTGCTGCCTCGCTTCGCTCATCAAAGCCTTTATGATTTTATATCACACTAGCGGTGCCCGCGACGTCGTACGCGTTAATTTTTAAAAAATATTACCCGCGTTAATCCCGCGTGAAATTTCTAGCGGTTTTTTGTTTCCCGTTGAACGCTAATTATTTTTCGAAAATAAAATTAGCCCAAGTTACTCCTTGTAACATCAGCTATTTGCCAGTGAAAGTCCCGTCAAAATCGGTCCAGCCGTTTCGGAGATTACCCGGAACAAACATACAGACAGACGCCCAACAGATGGCGCTGGCGGAACTTGACTCAGCTCGCGGTGTTAAGATTCTCCCCGATTCAGTGACTTCCCTCCGTACATTCAATGCAGTTTAAGCAGACACTTCAATTTTATTTATTTTTATGTATAGAAGAAGATGTATAGAATCTATACATCTATACATCTATCTATACTATTATAATTATCAATACTATAGATGTATAGATAATTATAATAGTATGGAGGTATTATATCTGGAGTGGCGTGTAAATAGCCACCCAAGAATACACTTGCGTGTAAAGAGAAGTTTAGATAATGAGTGATTGCTGAATGATGGTCTAAATACGCGCACAGGTTGCTGACGAATTCCCATTATACGCTAATCTGAAACTTGAACAGGATTGACCTGTCTAATTTTTACGGGCCAGGTGCCACACTCATCATGTAGGTATTTAACAGGTAATATTGAAACAGTATACTAGCTTAGCGCAGCTCTTAGTTACATGGTCTAACCCTAATATGATTGTAGGACGCAGACTATTAGATGCCCACGCGTCTCTGTGGGGTTCTGGATTTGAATAGGTTTTGCTAGATTATCCACGTTTAGGATTTAAGTATAATACAGTTTGTTTATAGATGCAATTTGTTAACTTTATTGAAGTTATCTGGGATATTTAAGGCTGTTTATTCAAGTTGAGTCCTTTACCCTAAAAGGGGGTTCTCAGCATGCTTTAGTTAAATAATTTTAGGTATAATTGAAATAATACAATACAAATCTCATAATATAACATCATTATATATAATAAATTATAATAACCTATTAATGTTAATACAGATTTTGTATATTTAATGTTTTTGTGCATGCAAAAATAATATAAATAATTTAATGTAATTTTAAAAATACCGTACCTACACAAAAGGCAAAAAAAATTAAAAGGCTTTATTATTATTTATTCAAGTTGAGTGTCTATAAATGTATCAAAAAATTATTGGTGGTATTGCCTACAGCTCGTGGCTGGCTCGACCGGGGTAGTACCACCCTCTCACACAAAATCGGCGTAAAGTAGCTATTAGAACTGTGTGTCGTAGTTTGAGTGAGAGAGCCTTCCTCTCCCTCTGTTCCACTTCCCTTCAGGGGCCCACCTGGCTTTAGTGTTGCAAGCGTTTATAGGCTACGTTAACTGCTTAACATCAGGTGGGCCGTACGCTTTTTTACCACCATAGTCACATAAAAAATAATATAATTACGCTTATTTTTATGAGAGGATCGGTAGGCATGAAATCTTCGATGATAATATCATGAATTTTTAATACCATATAAAACGCTATGCTCTCCTATATGTACCATTCGATGGTGATTTCGATTTACGATAATAGCCGATATAACAGCTGACACCGTCAATGTTCAATGGTGTTTGTTAATGACTGACGTAATTAATATCACAATATTATATTATGGGGTCGGCAATAAACCTCATTGTAGAAAGTTTGACCCAATTACTAGAATACATGCCTTACATATCCTAAGCAATAATTTATCAATAAATACAAATCTGGGTAATAAAACTAAAGAGCAAATTACACATTTCTTCTTTTTCTTACAAACTGACACAAATATGGTTTAATAATAATAATAATTTAACCCTTTTAACGTCCCACTGCTGGGCACGGGCCTCCCCTCAATGCGAGGGGGATTCAGGCCATAATCCACCACGCTGGCCCAGTGCGGGTTGGTGGATTTCACATGTCTAAAGACACACAGGTTTCCTCACGATGTTTTACTTCACCACAAGCAAGTGATAATCATATTAAAGTTATGATTCACACATAGATTTCGAAAACTCCAGAGGTGTGAGCCAGGGTTTAAACCCAGGACCTTAAGCCCGCAAGACGCGTGCTTAACCAATCGGCTATCACTGCTCAATTCAATCAATCAATTCAATTCAATTCAATTCTTTTTATATAAAAGAAATATAAACTTCAGCGTTTTTGAAAATTTAACCCCAAGGGGGTAAAATAGGGGGTTAAAGTTTGTATGGCGGTACCGATTCCCGCTAATCTCCGAAACGGCTGGACCGATTTTGAAGGGGCTTTTACTGGCAAATACGATACGGGATCGGGAATCCGGACTGCGGGATCCGAGATCCGGGATCTGGGATACGGGATCCGGGATATACGGGACACGGAATACGAGATCCGGGATATCCCGAATACCTACGGGAACTGGGATACGGGATCCGGCAAACGGGATCCAGGATCCGGTAAAAACGAGAAACGGGATCCGAGATACGGGATCTGAGATCAGAGATCCGATTTTTTTTTTTTTTTTTCATTTAAATGCTACGCGGACGAAGTCGCGGGGGCAAGCTAGTTTAGAAATAAAAAGAAAAGACATCAGGCGCATGTCGCGTCCGAGCACTCAGTTTGAACGTCGGAACTCATCGACATAATGTCGTAATATGAGTGCTCGGGCGAGACGTGCGAGGCATCTGGACGCACCAACTAACTACGGTACTCCTCAGCTTCAACTCGAGCCAGGTTTGCATCTTTCCAGTTTTTTATCAATCTAAGTATTCACTGCAGCATCCTCCAATCCTCACTGTTAACGGCTTACGATGGTTTCTTTTGGGACTAGGCCCGCGACACACTCCCACCACTGTTACTCTGTTACTCCTGTAAGCCAGGATCGACAATGGTGTACAACGATGACGCCAAGGTTTGAGTCTCGACAAGTCCAGGATAAAAGCTAAGCTCGGCTTACGATGGTTGCCATAGTCCTTGGTGATCTCTTCCAGACAACCTTTGGATGGGAGGATTTGTAAACAGATAGATTTTCTGGAACTAGGCCTGCCATACACTCCCACCACTGTTACTTCTGTAAGCCAGGATCTACAATGCTGTCCAACGATGACGCCAAGGTTTGAGTTTCGACAAGTCCCGGATAAAAGCTAAGCTCAGCTTACGATGGTTGCCATAGTCCTTGGTGATCTCTTCCAGACAACCTTTGGATGGAGGATTTGTAAACAGATAGGATTTTGGGACTAGACCCGCCACACATGCCCACCACTGTTACTCCTGTCAGGCAGGATCGACAACGGTGTCCAACGATGACGCCAAGGTTTGAGTCTCGACAAGTCCCGGATAAAAGCTAAGCTTGGCTTACGATGGTTGCCATATTCCTTGGTGATCTCATCCAGCAACCTTTGTATGGAGGATTTGTAAACAAATACGTTTCGTAGCCATGAAAACCATTTTTCAAAGCGAATGCACTACCAACTGCGCCATAACTGTAAACATTGCAGTATTATGATATCCCCGTGGAGTTACAGTAGCGGTAATACTCCCGCACGGAGAGAAGGGAAGTAACCCTATTTATTATATCCCTACAAAGTATAGCCTTAACAATAAATAGAGATAAAACGTTATCATTAAAATCACTCTAACTACTAATTTGGTCACGTACTTCATCTTCAAATTCGTCGTATGATTTTTTTCTATTTTCAAACCTGTTTTAATTGTTACAGCTTTTTTAACAATAGGTAATATTTTATTTAACAGTAGCTGCTAGTCAAATGTGCAGTGTCATGATGGGTATTTTTTTTTTCAATTGGAAATTTGTTATGCTTGTGTAATTTGATTTCAGAGCCAAATTGCAAAACCAAGAGCACAGTAACATTTATAAAAGGACTGTGCTAAAAGATGACTAAAAATATCAAAACTGTACTTTTTATGGTTTCATAGGTACCTATTCCTAAATGTACCCTTGTGATATAGTATTATAGACGTTGTGTCTTTACATTGTGTTTGTGATTGATAGTCAGATTTTTGGTAATTTGATATCATTGGAAATGATGATTGATGATGATGTGGCATAACCATTTCCCATGATATCATATTACCAAAAATCTGACTATTCATCTTAAACTTACCCTATAATAATCTGCATTCTGGCATATAACTTTTTCAAAAAGTCTAGGATTTATTATACTCGGGTCTATTTATTAGACATTCACGTACCGCTCTAGCTTTTAAACAGACGCGGGAAAAGTTAGGAGTGCTAAATAAAAGTGTGTGCCGCGGCACCGGGAGCGATACCGAACTTTTAACTCCATTACCGACATTTAAAACTCATAACTGACCTATTTCGCATGCGATGATGTTCGGAACAAATTGAAAATGAGCGCTTTTCTGTTTATTTTTACAAGTTCCGATTTGTTACCTATGGAAACGAAACTCCGTGAACAATATAGGACCATAGAATTTTTATTGCTTTGTTTTTTTTATTATTTAACTACTGGCTTTGTTTTATTCAGACTTTCTACTACAATATGTAATTCTAATCTTTATAGCACTAAAGGCGTTGATCCATTTGCGAGCAAAACGGTCTAAACCGCCAATAGAGCACTTAAAAGTCTACGCACTTAAAAACCAGCGGATTTGCTCGCTGGCTTTTTGTGCATGCTTGAAATTCTAAGTATACGGTGCAAAAATTGCAGTAGACTGTTTTGCTCGCCCATGGATCACCAACGAAAGCCAACGATTTAAACCGTTGACTCATCGGTACGCAAATGGATCACCCCCTTAAAGTATTTCTTTGAAATATGACCAAATTGTTCGGTAGTATACACCGTGTTCATGTTCATTTGCTTTAACTTTAAGGGTAAATTCCTTACGTCTTATTGAGTAAATTTCTCAAAGAAACTAAGTGCCTAACTCGTACCGTTTTCAAACCTAAATTTAATCACTAATCTAAGTTAAACCAGTGTAAAATCTTCTTAATTCATAAACAAATACTATTTTTTAGTGTCCGACCGAAACAGGATTTTCTGCCGAAACCGAAACCGAAACCGAATCTTCGGCTTCTGTTTTAGGTTCGGCCGAAACCGAAACCGAAACCGAACCTTTTTCAGACAAGTTAGAAATCTTTTGTTTACTGAAATTTGGCTTATTGTATACCCTTATATTGACAGTTAGAAATGTTAGAATGTGTTCCATGAAATAAAAAACAATAATTGAAGTATTTGAAAATATAATTATTATTATTATTTTTTCTTTTTTTAATATTACTGCTCTGATTAAAATAAACACATAATAACAATCATGTTAACACTTCTTGGAACAAAAAAATGTCAATAATCAACACTTACATTATAAAAAAGAACCTCATTATTTGAGTATTTCGTTTGCGTTTATAATCACAACATGTTCATAACTAAATTTAACATTAATTGAGATCATTTTAAATTTTAATTGCAGTTGGTAATTTAGGGTTTTTGTAGAATTTTCATATATTTTTTATAATTTAGGGTGGCAATCGTAATTGTAATATATTAAACCCCAGTTTTATTTTCTACTTAAGTAGATAGGTATGTCACGTTCAGATTGATTCTCAAAAATATACGGACAACAGCAAATTATTTTACCAATAAAAAATGATGTATCTGAACGTCACACACAGCTAAATCATAGCTGGTAGTTGTTTGGGCAATTTAAATCCAACAACAATAACCTTAAGACTGGATCAGCACCTAACGAGGCATGTTTGAATGCTATCTCCGCTTAGACGAGTGGAGTAAAAATGTTAAAAAAATATCACCGTATTTATTGAAGCATGCTCATTTACTATGTGAAAAAAAAAATCTAAGTGAAGCTGTTTTCGTCTTAAAATTTCTATCTCCTTCTAAACGGCTTAGAATTTTTTATTATATTTTTCACCAATATATGGAGAAAGATAATGCCTAAAAAAATAAGTTTGATTTTGGTGAAGCAATAGTTTTTCAATATGATTTTCGATATTTTCGCAACAAAAGTGGGCGGGGTTTGTGCGCTCTCGACCAATCCAGATGCCCAAAACGCTCGGCCGGGAAGCGGGCCCTTAAACAAATGTACCGTAACATAAGTAATAAATGAATGATGAATGTGTAAATCAAATATAATATAATATAACCACTTTCTTTTACATACTTAATTTTCATCATTTATAAATCCGAGTGAATAACTCAACGGAAAGAACATCAATGCTTAATAAAGGCCAATAAAGCGAGAAATAACACTAAACTCACAAAACAATCACGCCGGAACGGCCGGCGATCTGACAGCTGACGATGGCAGTTGCAACGCGAGACACGAACTCTCCCGAAATCAACCGAGTGACGCGCGATAATTCACGAACGCAGAGTTTCGGCGCGGCCGAAAGGTTCGGTGGGTTTTCTGCCGAAACCGAAACTGGTGCCGAAACTAGATTTTTGAGCCGAAACTGGCCGAAACCGAAACCGAAACCGAATCTTCGGTCGGACACTACTATTTTTGTCTCGTTCGTAAGTAAAGAGTTTTCAATGTTCCTTATGTACGACAAGGTTTAAAAAATGAGTTCGTTTTGATGTTGTTTTTACTTTTCTCGCATGTGTCACGTCATATTGACAATACTAATTCGTTATTGTTGTTACCTAGTTTATTAAAAAAAAAAAAGATAATTTTAAAACGGTTTAAGGGATAAGTTTATGTTAATGTTCCAAGCACTATGTCGAAGTTAAAGCAAACGAACATAAACACGGTGTAGAAGGCCTAACCAGTTCAATAATAGTAGTTTATTATCGTTTAATCAATTAAGCTCTTCTAATTTTTAAGTGCAAAAAGTTGTACGGTCATCCCAATTTTTCAAAGTGAGCTTAATAGTAAAAAATGCAAGCTCATTTTGCTCAAGTTCTAATTTTAAGCACGAAAATAAATCAGAAAAGATAGACTCTCATATTTCACATGCAAGCCTGAATTTTTAAGTCGCAGCCTCATTAGTTCTTCGTAATATTTAATGGTACTTTATAGTACTGCAAGTAATGGATATTGTAAAATGAAAAATGGTTTACTGTTTTAGTTTATGATGCATTACTTGCTTTTAACTCTCAACTTTTTAGTAATTAAGTACCTAAATAATTACTTAAGGCCTCATGCCACAATCTTCTTTTTATCGTATGGTTAGTGGCCAACCTGGTGTCAGGGTTGTTCAAGCCGCCCGAAGGCTTCTGACAAGGCTTAACGACTGCTGACAACAACCGGAACCGACATTTTACGTGGCCTCCGAAGCACGGAGGCGCTCAGTCCAAATGCCATTAAATGGTCACCCATCTCTAACTGACCTTGCCAGGCGCTGCTTAACCTCCGATCGTGTACTGATCAGTGATTGCAGCTGGCTATTAGCGCCTTCAATAACTGTTCGTTACTTCGTGGTTTCGCTCATTAATATTTGTAGCCACGTACTTTGCATGATCTTGTGAAACTTAAATAATACAATACAATACAATACAATCCTGGGACATTTTTTTTTTTTTTTTTACACACGGCTACCTGATCCCAAACTAAGCAGAGCTTGTGCTATGGAAACCAGATAACTGATATTACTACATATACTACTTTTTTATTTGTAAATACATACTTAATATACATATACACCCAGACTCTGGACATACAGACATGTTCATGCACACAAATGCATGTCCCGGGTAGGAATCGAACCTACGACCTGCAGCGTGTAAGGCGCCTCCGCGCCAACCACGCTAACGGGCCCGTCAAATCATTTCTATAACCTCCTTTCAAAGGGATCTTGACGGAACATTTTTCAAATCCTTTCACACACCTTCCACCCATGTTTTTATAATAGCCCATGACCTAATGCCTCCAATACGTAACTCATAAAAAGGTGCAGAGTAGGGTGCCGGCGAAAACCGCCCTTCAGCCTCTCCTACGATACTTTCATAGAGGTTTTACCCCACAATAACTGGCGGAGTGGAAAATCCCTCTTGAGGTAACAAGTACCGACGGTCGGAACAACTCTATAAATCTGTTAGGCATGTGCTAGTGATGGGTATGAGGCAATTTTCAGTGTAGTGGCTTTCCAAATATTTTAGTCTTTACCATTGATGTATTATTTTAGCAGATATGGTATCTCCTAACATTGCAATCACTGGACTTGTGCTCAGCGCAGCTACATACGGAGCTCATGCAACGAAATTCCCTCATCTGTTATCGCACTCGCAAATCGACAATCAATCAATATAGATATTTTCCATTTATCACTTCATGTTTTTAAAGAGAACTGTCAAAATGTTTTAAATCTTAGATTCTTCTCTCTTTAGTTTTAATTCCACTATAATTTTTATCACATATTATATTTGTTACTACTATATTTAAAATTATTACTATTGCGTACTCTTCTGACAAAACTATTTTTTTAATTTGTATTAACCTTATTATTGGAAACTTGACTGGTTTACGTGTTAATTATCTTGGTTACCTCATAAGTATTATGTAAAACTGTTTATTTCCTTTACTTTCATAAATAAATAAACTTACGAGGCATTTCGATGCGTATTATTCACCGGAAGATGAGCCGTATTGGCAATACCGACATGTTTTCAATATTATTTTTCATGAATGACTGAGTCACACTGTGTCCATGGACTCCGTTTAGTAGAACATACTATTTTAGATAGTCACATGTCTCCCTCTTCCTTTGCACTTAACAAATGACATCTATTATTTTTTTAACTTTTTTAAATATTAGTAGAACAACTCGATCACTCAACTCTAAACCCATCCCAACACTACTCCCTCGTTTCTCAAGTGACTATTGTAATTTCTCCCGAATTTTCTGTGAAAAATGTCCCTCGGCCCCTCGTGTGTCACCCACAATGCCGGGCATTCTGTGTGCAGGATTGTGGGGTTAATATGGGTTGCTGGCCAAAAATTATGGCGTTTAATTCTGAGTCTTTTAAGTCATCCATCATGGGTAAAGAAATATAAAAATACCATCATGTCCCCGTGAACGTAATACGACTTATCTAAGTTTTTATTCATCAGTAATAGAAGGCAGAATGCATTAGTAAGCTATTTTACTTTGATACTGCCTGCTCTGTAGTAGGTACAGCCTCACATGTGTAATGTCATCCCGAAACGTTATTTCCTTGCCAAATGAGTAGCGATAGCTATAATTTATTTTATTATTTCTAATGGGATTATTCGCGAATTAAAAATCTTTAAAATGCAGCCTGCTAATAACTTCTAAAACCTCTAAAACTAACAGCAATTTAAAACTTTCTGATAAACTCAGATCAATTAAAAAACAACTTCTTTTGTTTATTATATTGATCAACGATAAACATCAAAGTTACATACTCTGGTAAGTACCCGCTTCGATTGGCATATATTGACAAAATCCCACGCAACTTTATCATAAGAACGTTTAAAAATAGAGCCTCCTACGTCTCGGACCCCAATCTTAGCTAACGATGCGTAGACACGAAACAAAATTTGTCTTTTCCCACAGAATACCATTTATCACCATGCCATCGCGACTTGAGAAGCAAAAAGTACTTTAATAGTATAGGATAGGGTGACATTTCCATCGGTATCAGTTTTTGAATATGCACAAAAGGGCTTTGAAGTAGGGCGCAGTTGATGCGTTAAGAGTGATATTTTTGTGCTAAGCAAATAAGTTGATGATCGCTGGGGGATTTTTTTGGTAATTTCATGTAAACAGACTTCAATAGTAAATAGATGTGTCCATATGGCGCGCATGCCTCACCCGAGCACTCATATTATGACATTACGTCTATGCGTTCCGACGTCAAAACTGAATGCTCGCGCGAGGCATGCGCCTGATGAAGACGCCGCTAACATTGAACAATCCCTATGGTGTGTGGTGGGTTGTTGTATCTTTAAAACTCCGTAATCTACTCCAAATCGTGTAATAAATGGTTATTACATCAATAATAATAAAATTAACACGGTGCGCGCGTTGAGAATAGAGATAATAGACATGATGGCGGATATGTCAGCTAGTGACGTAAACGTCGTCGTGTTGCCATGATGCGCCGCGTATTAGTTCCGCGACAATGGCGCTAGTAGTCGGCTAGTCAGCCGGAACAAACATTGTTTGAGTTCTTAGGAATAAAGGCTCAATATCTTTGCTTGATAGTTTTTACAGGTACAAAATAGCAGAGATTTTTTAATTTTTCAGAAAATGTTCAACAAAATTTACTAATCATTACTGTCATAACGCTTACCTACCTCTTAAAAATTACATAATCCTATATACCTAAATAAAAATTGCAAGCATGGAACCATTCCATTTTAACGTTTTGAAACAAAACGCCTCGGGCGAAGTTTAACATCGTTTCAATGTCAGCAGATTTCTCAAAGAACACGAAATGTCCCATTTCGAACACATTCGAAAGTGCCATCAAATCTGGGGAAGATTTGACAAGCTATAAAGATGTAAGATAATGACTCGACGATCCATCCGACTGTTAGCTGGTAATCTAACCCCCTCCCCCCTCTCCACACGACACATCCGACATTCCCTCACGATATCAATCTTAGACTGCAATAAAATTCTAAATGTCGGAAGATCTTTATCTACATCGGACCCGTTCAGACGGCACGACATTCAATACAACTTTTTTTTTCAAATAGATTTATTTTATGGACTGTTTCTTGTGACTACATAATTTAAATGAATATTATTATTGCAACAGAAAAACTTGCTACTCGCTGTCACTTTTCTTTTGAATTGTCGCTTCTACCGATACAGCTCCTTCAGGCGTTTTATATACCATGTACTAATTATTTGCAGTTGCATCTATTCATTTTCCAATCGCTTTTCGTTGGCCATGGTTTAGGTCAGTGTAATAAGTTTTGATAAGCAGTGGTAGCCGATTGGTTAAGCACGCGTCTTGCGGGCTTAAGGTCATGGGTTCAAACCCTGGCTTACACTCTGGATTTTTCGAAATTTATGTGTGAATCATAACTTTAATATGATTATCACTTGCTTACGGTGAAGGAAAACATCGTGAGGAAACCTGCATGTCTTTAGACATGTGAAATCCACCAACCCGCACTGGGCCAGCGTGGTGGATTATGGCCCGAATCCCCCTCGCATTGAGGGGAGGCCCGTGCCCAGCAGTGGGACGTTAAAAGGGCTAAATTATTATATTATTTATTATTAATAAGTTTTGATGGTGGAATAAGTGAGTTAGCTGAAAATATTCCACACAGTGCGATGATTTATATCCATTTTATATTCGAGTTCTGTGGCCCTACCAAACAGTCTTCGCTATCGATTAAATTTGATATTCCATCGACGACAAGTCGTATGGGACAAAAGATCGTATCAGCTAAAAACCCCACAGCGGCTTTATCTAAATTGCAATACCTTATCTAAATACGGAGGACCTTCAAAGGGCGCGGACCGGAAAGGCGATCCGTCAAGCCACTGTTTTATTCACCTGCAGCTGAAGGGCTTGGAAGGGTTGATTCTGCCCTTTTTATATTGTAACCTTCCAGTTTTTCCTTGTGAGGTAAACGGGCCCGAGGGATCAAAGCATTTCGTGAGAGTGTGCTTTGGAATTATAGATTATGGGAATGCATTAGACGTTTGTTTACGTCAGACGACGTCTGCAGATAGTTGGATAGGTACTCTAATTTTCTAAACTTTGAAATAAAATCTGGCTGTACGAATTGCTTCAAAATACCAAAATAATAGGGGCCTTTAAGTTGTATTTGGTCAATTAAATGGTATTCACTTCGGTCTTTTGAAACATCTTGTATAGGTACCTACTCGTTTTGTTTCGTAGTCATCGCAAAGACAAGAAAAACACTGCTTACCTACTGTTTTTTTTAGGATTGTAATCTGATTTTATGTTACCATAGAATTAAAACCTTATTTAAAAACAAAAGAGACGATATTTTAAGTGTTGGGAGGTTCGGGAACTTTACATACAAACCGCCAAATTTATAGAGATTTTTAGCCAGCTTATAATTATTGTACAAACGTTTCTAAGAACAATAGTGATTTGTAATGCCGCTGTAAGTTCATAACTTCCTATAAATTTGGGGGTTATGCTACGGTAATGTTCTGTTTAAGCAGGAAAGTAAGGAAGTCTGTTATCTAAAGACGCGTTGCTAAATCCGCTTTCTATTTTGTAAACTTCGGGAAACTAACTGCTTATGATTCTGTTTCTGTTTGAACTCGTATACACATCTCAAATAATGTTATTCTAACTATAGCTCATTTCAAAGCCTCAAAGCAGGGGTCCTCGAAAACTCAATCCGCTAAAAGCACTCGTTTTTCTGCAATGTTTTTTAAGGGCACGTATAGTATAAGTAATTGGCTTGTTTACAGAGGACTTCGGAATTCAGCGAGTTACATCGACCCTAAGATGAAATGGTGAAATTCATGACTTTCGTAAGGAAATCGCTTTGAACGATTACTTGAGCGTTCACTCCGATATTTAATATTTTTTTACCAGTTTTTCAATTCTGATTTTCTCGGTGGAATTATACTGGGGAGAAAAATGTTGGCGTAATTTTAGAATTCTGTGCTCATTGTTCTTTTGTGCGAAGTTTATACAGTATTTAAGAAATATTTTTCTTTTGATTATTATAAGATGTACTTTGTAAGTTAGGTTGGTTCGCTTGGGAATTGAGTTATGGTGGCTTTGGTACAATTTTTTTATAACCTGTTAAAGACGTCTTAGGTAGGTATATGGGAAATAAATAACAAAAAATAATGTATTTAATCAACAAATATTAAAATTGGTTACTAAATAATCAGCTTTGTGTTGTAATATAGGTATATTCCGAAATATTTTTTCTTTTATCCTGAAGATGAACCTGATAGGATCTTCTCTGTATCAACTTGTTGTTATCCTTATAGTTTTTTTTTTATTAATTCCTTCATTAAAAACACCTGCATGATATTGATTGTGATGTCAGTGGTTGCTATCTAGGTTGGAATTGTGCCTACTATTTCTCCCTAGGTTGGTTTAGGGAACTCTGAACAAGCATAGCCTCCTGCAGATTTATTATCGCGAAGATGCGAGGCGAAACAAAAGAGCCATCTCCCGTCCCCTTAAACTGTAATGGAGTTTTGAATAGCGATGCCAGCGGCCTTATTACGGATAGCGACGAGCGACATATGATCAATAATAACACAAAATCTTACAAACGTTTAATTAAAATAGACTGACGATGCTAATAGTGTCTTCTTCTTTATAATTTTGTCATTTTTTTGTAAAAATTCCACCCAAACATGTTCTTTCTACAGTGTTGTACTGCTCTAGTAGGTACTTCCAGTTTTGCAATAAGCATCACGGTTAGAAGAAAAATACCGTGATGCCCCTGGATTTACGGTCACCACGGATACTAAATCATTTGATCAAGGTTGAAGGTTAGTCTTGTTCAATTTGGTACCGTTATTTATAGAGTGCACTGGTCCTCGTTTGGTCGACTAAAAGTTAAACTATGCAGTAAGGTTTACCCCCTTATTCATAGAAAGTTATGATCGACTTGCAGTGGAATTACAAATCACATTTGTTCCTTAAAATCCTTTTCAAATCTATTGTAAACTCGCTAAAATCTCTATGAATAAGGGGGTTAGTTTTTTGGGCTTAGGCCCACCATCTCTCCCACTCCTGTAAGCCAGGATCTACAATGGTGCACACCATTGTAGATCCTGGCGCAATGGTGCGCACACGCTGAGACTTGACGCTCGACGAGTCCGAGGTACCTACTAATCGACCAAGCCAACTTGTCAAATGTGACGTCACCCGCACAAAAAGGCGGTGGCGTTATGCGGGGTAGCCGAATTCCAACCAAGCGCCTAGTTAGCTTGGTGGGGTAGTAATCTAAAAATCCAGGAACTTGCATGAGGTTAATCGAAAGAAAGGAAAGAAGTTGGTTATTACTTTGTCCAATAGTGTTGCTTAGTTTTCTACGTGATCGCTACGGGCGAAGATTTATCGCTTTCCTTCCATAATAAGGCGGCCGACTGTCGATAATGTGTAGGCAATTAATCATCCGAGCATGCCTGATGGATGGCTCCAGCCGGCATCAGTAAACAACAGTTCCTTTTTAATAACTTGAGATATTTTGTGAGAGTATATTAAGTTCGGAGATACACAAACCTATTCTTATAATTTTGATTAAACGACACCTTCCAGTTGATAAAGTTTTTAATCAATTTACAATTGCTTAACGTAGCAATTTCCAAAATTGAACTGCTTTGTAATGCTAATGCAAATCAATTGTAACTTTCTATCGCGTTTAAGTAGGTGTGTCATAGTGGATCCTACTGATGCCACATTGACTCCCTATTAGGGTTTTTTCAAGCCTCGAAATATTCCTCTCTTTCTCCACACGTCTCTTCATTCATCTTACCATATTATCTTATAAAGCGAAGCTCTTTAGATAATATTGTTATTGCATTTGTAGAGAGATTGTAAGCACAGTATTACTTCTCATATCTTAGCCGGGAACCGGCGATAAGTGAATTATTGGCCCTTAAAATTTATACAGAAAATGAATACTGCAATTGCACGCATATTTGAATTTGTTTTTCTATTGCCTATGACAGGGACGTACCCTGCGGAAGCGCTCTTTTCGGGACCTTTAAACATGCCCTTATTTGGATTTATATCGCAAAACCGCCAAACAATTACAGTTCAATTCAATGACCAGCGCATAACCCACACTGAAGTAGGTCTAAAACAACGCGTCAGTGCTTACAGAGTGGCCGCAAGTGAATCGTGTGGTTTGTCCAGCTCAAAATGGATCTACTTATGGTTGGGCCAGGAATTTTTCGAAACCGATGAGTGAGCGGATTCTTGAGCTTACTACATAGCACGTTTTTTTAAGTTAGACACATGGAGTTTTGGGATACTCGACTCACAGATGTCTCCCATAAAGCCGCCAAGCTAAAACGGAACTGGGCCAGCCAAATACCCATTGGGTTAACATTAAGACTGATTGGATCATACTACTTGCCAATGAGATGACAGGATGTTTTGAACTTCTACATGAATAATTGGCCTTCAATAGCCATAAATTGGGAGAAGTGGATGAAGGAAACAGAGGTCTTTGCGTAGTAGTGGAATGACGCAGGTTGAAAAAAAATTGGAGAAAATTCCTACTCATATTTATAATTTTGCACAGTCTTTTATGTGTACACAAAACTATTATACAGGTGACGAGGACAAACATAAGAACTTCACATGCTTCACAGTCCCAAAAGTAGAGACTGTTTAACTTTTCCCTGGGACTCGTCGAGGGTCAAACCTTGGTGTCATCGTTGGACACCATTGTCGATCTTGGCTTACAGGAGTAAAAGCGGTAGAAGTGTGTGGCAGGCCTAGTCCAAGGAACAAAAGTATAAGTGATTAAAAGTACCTAGTGTAAAACCCCCAATTATTGGCACCTTGCACCAATTATTGTCCATACATATTTCTATGGGATTTCTTAGTTCAGCGGATAGAATAACTAGGTAGGTGTGAAAAACTGTGAAATTTATGACTTTTAACAAAAAAACACTATTTCTATGTTTAATTTTCTTATTTTTTTAAAGATTACTTCCAAAGTGCCAATATAGGGTGCCGTTACGCTATACAGGGTGTCCCAAAACTTTGACACATGGAGGGGAAGTACCTTAAATATTGTAGATAGAGAATTTTAGTGAATGAAGACTTCATTTTTATTTTAAAAACAATACGAACTGCATTCAAAGTTTTTTAAAAACTCGCTTGCCACACTCGGGAATCGAACCGGCTAAAATCCGAAAAAATAACATCCTGTACTTTTATGGCATCAATCGATAGGATCAATCACAAGGATCAAATCACCCTAACAAACATGGGAAATTAAATGAAAGGAAAACCGTGATATCTTAACTTATAAGAATTAAAATAAGTGAAAATTAAAATAAGTAACGATTTTATGGGTTTCCTTTCATTTAATTTACTATGTTTCTTAAAGAGATTTTCTCCTTATGATTGACCCTATCGATTGATGCTATAAAAGTACAGGATGTTATTATTCGGATTTTAGCCGGTTCGATTCCCGAGTGTGGCAAGCGAGTTTTCAAAAAACTTTGAATGCAGTTCGTATTGTTTTTAAAATAAAAATGAAGTCTTCATTCAGTAAAATTCTCTATCTACAATATTTAAGGTACTTCCCCTCCATGTGGCAAAGTTTTGGGACACCCTGTATATAACTGATTATAATAATCGTAGGAATAATTCTTTGTGGCGCAAAGCGATTTCGCAGATCCGCATTTCGTGGCCGCAAGCTAGCGTTACGAGAATTGCCTGTATTTACGCAGACGTGTTGTGATTACCAGGATTTGTGGCGGGATCGGCCGAGTGGACGCTGTGTTAATTGTTATAAGGGTCTCACGACTCCGCTGTTATGTGCAGAATACATAACTACCGGTGAAGCCCTTTTTAAGTAATCTGCCCTTTACGTGGCTTTGGTCAAGTCTGTAGGTGGCGTAATTGAAAACTACAAAAGAGCAAACTAAGAAAACAGACTCTATATTGACACAGCCTTGAGACAGATCAAATGTAGGGGAATACCTGGAAATTGTATGAGCAGGTAATAGGTAGGTACTTCTCCATGCACGCACTATTTGACGTCAATCAGTGCAAATTTTGCAAATTGTGCAAATTTTGACGGGCCCGTTAGCGTGGTTGGCGCGGAGGCGACATTCACGCTGCAGGTCGTAGGTTCGATTCCTACCCGTGACATGCATTTGTGTGCATGAACATGTCTGTATGTCCGGAGTCTGGGTGTATATGTATATTAAGTATGTATTTACAAATAAAAAAGTAGTATATGTAGTAATATCAGTTATCTGGTTTCCATAGTACAAGCTCTGCTTAGTTTGGGATCAGGTAGCCGTGTGTAAAAATGTCCAAAAAAAAAAAAATAAAAAAAAATAAAAAAAAAATAAAAAAAAAAAAACTGGTTACCGTTTATGTCATGATAATAGTATACTTACCCAAATTAAGAAGCCCAACATACATCAATATGTATGTTAACAGATATGGTGCCTTCTGACCCTTTTACTCAGCGATAAAGAACTTATTAAATACATAACGAAGCATAATTCACCGGAAGATGAGCCGTATTGATAATACTGACATATTTTCAACATTATTTACCGCGAGCGACTGAGTCGTACTGTGTTCATAGACTTCATTTAGTAGTACAAACTATTTCGGACAGTAACGTGTCTTCCTCTTGGTAATGTATATGTAGAAGCCTGTGTTTTATTATCCCATCTTATTCCACACAATTACACCACGTTATAAAGTTGAATTTCTAAGACATACAAGTTAACATATTCAATGTAGTGTGTAAATGTATGTACATTGAGAGGCAGAAACAACTCGGCTCTAAGTTGTACCGAGCCAGTTGTGTTTGTTTGAACGGTACCCGAGTGCTGTCTGTTTGTTTATTGCCGTTTCATTCTGTTTGCCGCGACAACACACTTGACGTACGATTTAAAAACATGGCTGAAAGCTGAGTGTTTCTAATTATATGTAAATATGTACAAACACATTTGCTGGAAACATATGACGTGGCATTATATCGTACGTCAGATTAATTATTATGAGGAAAACATTTTATTAGATTTGACTTCTGCTGCCCAATATTTTTCTTTCGATACAATGAAATTATCCTGACATGAAACTGAGTCGATCTGCATTATAAAATAAATTAGTTTCATTCATTTTATAAGCAACTCACCCGGTAAAAAATCTGACTAAGTGAAAAAGGGATCCAATAGTCACATACTTTTCCAGTATCTATGGTTTCGGATTGCCACATACTGTATCCGTTAAAACACTGTATATTATTCTTATTAACAATTAAAGGGTCCTATTCGTACTAATAACGCCTTCGATTCTTAGGATTATGGTATCTACGAAATTCACATTCAGTGGATCATGAACTTGTTTTAATACTTTATTTTTCCGTACTTGTTCATCCACCCCCCTCCCCTCAGTTCACTTCACTTATTCTTCCTTCATATTTTAACTTGGCAGAAAACGTTCACTTGATGTTATGACGGATTGTCTGTGTGTTATTGTACTACATTTATTGGAGTAACGATATCCTTTAATTTTATGTTACTTTTTTGATATTGTTTATTTATTATTTGTTTGTACTTTAGTTAAGGTGTAATAAAAAAGGATAGAAAATAGTATTCAATATATTCTACTAGTATAAGAAACATTACATTAAACAACTAATTACTAAATAATTAAGTGTGTATGTGTATATGAACCACCTCGGTTAAGTTCATACACCATTAACTTACGATTCGTAATAGAAAAAAAATAGCTGTTCTTTATGAAAAGAGTAACTCATCTACTTTTTATAAAAGTTTAACATCAATGAGAAATACGACCACGATGTTTTAACTATCTGTAAAAGATAAAAAAATCATAAAATTGTTAAAAAACTTTCTCCACCTTATACTTACCCTTCTTTAGGGAAGATGCGTTAATAAAAAGTGGAATGAATTTAACGAAAGAAAGTTAATAAAAAGGCTTACCGTAGTGAAACTCGCTAAAGAGACGACAGAGAACCCATAAGTAGTCACGTGGACACTTTGTTGAGCTCTGAAAAGTGTAACAATTCATGTGAGAGAGTGGCTCCCGTTATTGGTCACAGATTTTACTGGAACTAGTTCTTAAATACACTAAGATTACATACATAGATAGGAACAATTTTTTTACTATCCTATTTTCGTGTCTCAATCCTGAGCAAAGACCTCTCCTTGACTTCTCCACAAAACATGATTTTGAGCGGTTACAGACTATCTCCCGCAAAGGTGACCAAATCATCCCGCCATCTCCGCTTAGGTCTGCTCCGCCGGTTGCGTCCGTCACTTGGTATCCATTGTATGAAGTAGGTAATAATAATTATGAAAGAAAGCGATCTTATAATGTCGTACTATATTTACCTGTGTAACATAATGAGCACATTGTTCTTAAATTTTTTGGATGTGTCATACCAACAGCAATTGTATAAGGCGTCAGAGATGGCCAGGCTCTATAAATATAATTAAATATAATACTTAAAAATTAACAAAGCAAAGCATTGATTTCATCTATCACAAGTTGTAATCATAATAAAATGATTAACGCCTTTTCAAAACAATGTTACCCATTATTTTAAGAATAATTTAATTTACCAAATCGTGGGTTTTTATAACTCAGTATGATTTAAACTGTAATAAAAAAGAAGTGGCTACTCAGTATTTGGTGCACATTAATATTCTATGTATTAATTAAATAATAAAAGGAGTATAGTAGGTACTTACAGAAACAAATAGAAACAAATGGAAATCCTTAGAGGAGGCCTTTGTCGTAAGACAAGCTGTTAAGAGGAGAGATAAGCCGAATGCCGAGAATATGTTTTAGTTTAAGTTAATTTATAGTTCTCAAACCCCTATTCTTATCATTTTCTTTTAAAAAGTAATGTTTAGTTAAATAAGTTAAAATCTAACAGCAGGCTTATTTTATTTTATTTTAGAACTTACAGAATTGATCAACTTTTGTCCATACCAGCATAGCAGCCACGTCTGGCACAAGGCAGTCAATAAGAAGGATTTGTATGCAAACTCACTCCATGCCTCGACCAACTAAGTAGTAAGCTTTGGTTAATAAATTACTAACATTACACTTAACAAATAATGCATTATAATAATATTGAATAATATGACAGGCCCGTTGGCGTGGTTGGCGTGATGGCGCCTTTCACGCTGCAGGTCGTAGGTTCGATTCCTACCCGGGACATGCATTTGTGTGCATGAACATGTCTGTATGTCCCGAGTCTGGGTGTATATGTATATTAAGTATGTATTTACAAATAAAAAAGTAGTATATGTAGTAATATCAGTTATCTGGTTTCCATAGTACAAGCTCTGCTTAGTTTGGGATCAGGTAGCCGTGTGTAAAAAATGTCCCAGGATATTATTATTATTATTATTAATATTATCAACATCATCATCATCATCATCGCCTATTGCTGTCCACCGCTGGACATAGGCCTCCCCCAATGCACGCCACTGAGCTCGGATCTTCAGCTCTTTGCATCCAGTTTTTGCCAGCCAACTTCCGCAGGTCGTATAAAAATAAATAGATGGGCACATCGTGTCACAACCTGGGCCCCGAGTTTGGTAGCATTTAACCAGTGGAAAACCACTGGTCTCTAATATTATCTTCATGAATTCTTGACGTTCGACATGTTGTGGGCCATCTGTTAGCAATCCTCTAGCCGACAACATTTCAACCGCCTAGAATTTTGGATTTACAATGAATAACTAACGAAGATAATTAACAGGAAGTAAAATAAGAATTAACAAAGATTAGAGACCAATGGTTTCGCACATGTCGAAGCAGACGACGATAAACGAAATGGCTTACGACAGGCAGTTATGGAAGAAAAAAGGGAAGGCCTTAGCCCAGCAGTGGAAGAGTTACAAGCTATTAAGAAGTCGTAACAGCTTCATAACAAATTAATACTTACTAAAGAGCAAAATCCGCAGAAGCATATTAAAACAGATGCACTGATAAAGTTGACCAATAACGTTAAACTGCACACTGACTCCACATCGTTCGATAATCTGTTAACGAAATCGTTTACATAACATTAAAAAGCTAATGACATACACGTCAATTTAATGCGGGGTTTACACGGGTGACTAAAGCCGCACGTTTTACGCCGCACGGCGAAAATCTACTGTCTAAATGGCAATTCGACTAGGCCGCAGGTGACTTAAGCCGCAAACCCCAAAGTAGACTAGCATCCGACTTTTGGCCGCGCGGCGACTGGCCGCATGCGGCTGGTGACTAAAATCGACTGTGAAAATGCTCAGTCGCAGGCGATCGCCCACCATTTGCGCTGTGTTGTTCCTATACCTACTACCACCACACACATCTGTTCTGCTCAACAGTTTTGAAGAAAATGACCTCGTCGCTTGCGATTTCAGTCAACTGTGTAAATGGGGTGGCGATCCGGCTTTGTGAGGCGATCTGTGAAGTGACTAGCCGCACGGCGAAAATCGACCCGTGTAAATCCCCCATAACTAAGACAACAGTTTCATCTCACCTGATCAACGCACAGTGCCTCAGCACGATATCAGCTAGTTCTTTTTGTTGTTTTATCTCCCAAACTTGTTCATTGTGTAAATTACTTAGGTCCTCTGTTTCTTCAGTGTCCATACAATTTTCTGTAGGGGATGCAATAAAAACACAAAAATCAGAAAGAAAAAATTAAGTAAAAACTATTCTTTTTTGCCGAGCCAATTATTGTTTGTTTATAATCACTAGATTATGTGCATTTTTCTATTGTTACACCACTCCACTTTAGGTACTAGTTACATAAGACCCATAACCTGTTCAGAAAACCAAAGCAAATAAAGTAAAAAAGCTTTGACACAGATAAACTTAAGATAAGCAATTAATTGCAATTTAGAGGCAACCGTATTAATATTCTTGATACTTAAACAATTTACCGTAGCTTCCGGTTAGATGATAATCTTCTGTAATGACAAAAAGTCTGTCAATCCTGAGCGCAAGTAGATCAAACTGAGTTGTAATGTGGCAGATTAATGTACAGAACAAGAGGTCCCAAGCTAAATACCACCGGACCGTGATCATTGCTGTTAAAAAAATAGATAATTTTATGTCTATTGAAGATTTTTTATAACTAAAATCATAGCTGATATCACTAATCGGTAAAAGATCGGAGGTTAATCAACGCTTGGCAAGGTCAGTCAGAGATGGGTAACCATTTAGTGGCATTTGAACTGAGCGTCTCCATGCTTCGGAGGGCACATTAAAAGGTCCCGAGATGACTAAAAGTCATTAACCCTTGCCAGAGGCCTTCGGGCGGCTTGAACAACTCTGACACCAGGTAGGCCACTAACCATATTTCTCCACCAAGCCAATTAGGAACTCGGATGGAATGCGGCTTCCCCACTCACATACTACCCGTACACCCGCCACTGCCTGCGGCCTAGCCTTTTTGTGCGGGTGACGTTACATTTGACAGGTTCCTAGTTGGCTTGGTCATGTAGTACGATAAGAAGAAGATAACTAAAATAAAAATACACTTACCATGCCAAGTTTGTAAAATCAGTATAATCTCGTAGTACACAGGCTGCATTGGATCGAATGGTAACCAGTAGGAGAAGGGTAAAAACATCGGAGAATTATGTCCCATGTATCTAGCCAAGGTGATGATGAATGGGGGCGCGAAGAAGCACAGCATTTGCAAATTGTTAGCCCAGTAGTAACCTACAATAAAATTATAACCTAACGAGCTTCCTTATGTAGGCACAATGGAGAGTGATTTCAATTGGTGGTAGAGCCAAGCTGTAGCCAATTGACTGCAGCTCATATACAGGCTGGCTCGACCGTGGTAGTACCGCCCTTTCACAGAAAATCGGAGTAAAGCAGCTATTGTAACTGCGTTTCGTACGATGAGTGAGAGAGCCGGAATTGTAGGTGGCCCGACACGCACTTGGACGGTTTTGTTCCTCCTCTCAGCTTTATCATTCTCTATAATTAAATTAATTAGGGCCTCCGCAGACTTGCTACTTTTAGCATCGGCGACCGGCGATTTTGTGCCGTATCGATGCTGCGTAGCGTTTCTTCGAGCGCGAACGAGCGAGACGCAGCATCAAAATCGCCGATCGCCGATGCTAAAAGTAGCAAGTCTGCGGAGGCCCTTAGTTATGATATTTTTAAAATGATTAGATACCTTTTACAAGGAAGTTTAACTGTTTGAGTGGTCTGGAAATGATGTCATGTTCAGTCTCCAAGACCGGTCCCCGTGGCCACATTCTGCGTAGTTCATCCATTAGATTTTCGTACACACGTCGATGGTATGCTATTGTGAGGGCTTTGAATAAAGCTAAAAATACAAGACTTGCAAGCTTTTCACTTATTTCAAGTTATCTGTTTACTATACATTATTCAACACTAAGATTTCATATTTTTTATTGATATGAGAGGTGTTGCAAAAGCCCTAAAGTCAACAGTAGGTACGTTAATACGTTTATCGACAAGAGTACCTCAAGGCTCCCTAAGGGGGCCTATAAGTTTAAGATGGTATAATAAAAATCAAGTACCTACATGGTATGGTAAAGGTTATAAACGGGACTACATTGACCGCTTTGTTATAGTCTTCTAAAGTCTGGGCTCCCCGCATGATTGTTACAAATCCAAAAAATTCGCTAGGAACGAAAAAAGCAAAATTTATAATTTCGAACCAATAGTATAACCGCCAGTAGATACTGAAATAAATTTTAAACATACATTATTTAAAATAAAGACTCTATTCTTTAATAGTATTCTTATTCTTGTAGATAAATGATAAGTTTTACCTGATAGTCTTGTTTTGCTTCAAAGGAATACTGGACCACCGTAACAACTTAATAGGTAAAGCGTAGGATTTGTCGTAAAGATCCGCAGTGTAAACCTGTCAACAATCGCTGGATCAATAACCTAGTTTAAAACTATGAAGAGTACTATTAATTTTAAAAAAATGTCTGAGATTCTGAAAAATGTGGATATGCTATAGTGCCTTTGCCTTCAAATATCACACATAACATAACATATAAGTACGTCACATTGTTTTATATACGACGTACACCACCACATTATGGAGGTATTAAGCCAACTCAAAGGCCACGTTTTACTAGATAGTCAGAACTCAACGTGACAGGTGGTTGAAATATCAAATTTGTATGATTTTTTCATACAAATCATAAGTATTAAATAACTTACATTCTCCCCAATTTTATCGTCCGAAGTTTTCCCAAAAAGCCTTCTGAGTGACGACGTCATGGTATAACAGATTAAACCTTTCTACTTCTTTTCATAATTTAATAGTAACGGGTTATTATTTACCTTTTTATAATTATTATGTCTAGCTAATAAATTATTATGGCTGGCTAATTTTTCAGATAATTACATTGTAATTAGTACCTATCTTTTACCACTCGGTTGCACCGATTAAATATTCGTATTTCTATTTTTGTAGTTAAAAAACAGTATTAAAACATAAATTGGTTTAGAAATGTTTCACTCTATAAAAATGACCGCCGCTCCACTAAACGTGTCCTCCACCAATTTAAATGTGTGAAAATTAATATTTATTGCATCCCTCTACTTAAAGAACAGGTACATAATGAAGGTATACAGGGTGAATTTTTCAAGTGTGCGTGGATGGCCAAATCCGAAACTATGAGGAATAGCGAAAAGTACTCAAAGGAGTCTCGGGGCCGATTTTGATGAAAACTAAAACTGCATTATTGGATTTTTGAAAAAAACTAAATTCGTTGACAGGAATCGAACTAATTGATTTTGAAAAAAAAACATATACTGTATTATTATACCATTCGATAGTGTCGCTGATAAGGAACGAATTCTGGGTAGTAATGGCATACGGTAAACTTAAGGAAAAAGCTCATTTTAAACAAAATACTATTTTATTTCTCTTAAGTTACCTACCCATTAAACTTAATCCGATGAATTGTTCAAAATGATAGAAAATTTGTAATTAGAACATGAAGAAATGATGTTTGTGAAGATGACTGCGCTGCGAGTATAAATTAAAAAAAATAATATTGAGCATAATTTCGTACAAGGTACAGGTAATGTACGTATGATTTATTAAAGACAACCATGAAAATATGGAGCAGTTTATTAAAATACAACACTTTCCTCAAGTTTTCCGTATGTCATTACTTCCCAGAATTCGTTCCTTATCAGCGACACTATCAAATGGTGTAATAATACAGCGTGTGGTTTATTTTCAAAATCAACTATGTAGTTCGATTCCTGGCTACGAATACTATTTTTTCAAAAATCCAAAATTGCAGTTTTAGTTTTCATCAAAATCGGCCCCGAGACTCCTTTGAGTACTTTTCGATATTCCTCATAGTTTCGGATTTGGCCATCCACGCATACTTGAAAAATTCACCCTGTATAGTTATTTAGTTATTCAATATAAATCAAAAATTCGCTACAAACGTCATCCTTTTTCAGGAATTTTCAGTACCGTCATCAGCCGCATTAGCAAGTTGTTGTGCAACAATGTTCTTACCAACCAATAGAAGATCGACTTCTAACGCTATACGCGAATCGATCACTCGTCTCGATGACGGTACATTGATTAATAGCCAATGGGATCGTAGTACGACGTTCAACGATTGGAGCACCCTTAGCTTGAGGCGTCGAAGATATCAAATGTCCTGAGTCCATCATACCATTGAGACTGATTGAAGATAGTATCAAATGCCTATTATACATTTTTATTAAACAGATAAGCATGACTTCTGTGCCTCGTTTGTAGATAGCCTTATATTAATTGCCATACACTTACAGTTTAAATTTATAATCGGTAAGAAATGTATTTATGAATTCATAATGTAAGGAATTATTTATTTATTACGTAACAAAGCGACTTTGGTCCCGGAGAGGTCATAAGAGACTTTCAAAACACTTGAACAGATAGAAAATACATATATGTAGTTCCAAAAATCTATTAATGTTAATTCCTTTAGTTGCCTTCAACAATATCCCTAGAAAACATTGATGTAATATTTTAGTAATATTTTACCTTCTAACATCGCAGGCACTAAACTTGAAATGCAGCAAATTACACACATCTTTATTTTATGCGAGCGGCTTAGTCGTACTTTGTCCATGGACTCCATTCAGGAGGACAAACATTTTTGACGGTCACGTGTCTCCCTCTTTTTTGGTAAGGTCTTTGCTAGAAAAAAGAGGGTATGGTGCTAACTGGAAGGGTTTTACAAAACACAAATTAAGCACCACCCCAAACTCATTGATTTTTGTTATACGTTTACAATAGATTTTACACTAAGCATGTTTAGAACAAAACTGCTTTGTTTAGCCATTGTAAATCGATTATTACTCCGCTCATCAGATGGCTTCATCTCAATAAAATAGTTGATAAGTCAAAGTCAAGTCAAAGTCAAAAGGTTTTTATTCATGTATAAGCTCATTAGAGCATTTATAAATAGTCAATATAAACAATATTTTAGCGATAACTAATGTATTATGTAAGCGGTAATCACTTAACAAGTAATCTTGAGTTAATTCGTTTAAAACTTGATTCTGTGTGCGGCGAGGCGGGGGAGAGGCTGAAACTTCGCGTAATCAGCATACATTGAGCCGTAACTGTTTAATGAAGGCAGTTATGTAACTGTTAAGTTTAAATTGCTGAAATATTGTATGTTGGATTGTCATCATTACAAATTATTTATTGAGGCGCTCATAGCCAGCTGCAATCACTGATCGGCAAAAGATCGGAGGTTAAGCAACGCTTGGCAAGGTCATTCAAAGATGGGTGACCATTTAGCGGCATTTGAACTGAGCGTCTCCGTACTTCGGAGGGTACGTATAAAGTCGGTCCCGGTTGTTGTCATCTAGGCAGCAGTCGTTGAGCCTTGTCAGAAGCCTTCGGGCGGCTTGAAGAACTCTGTCACCAGGCTGGCCACTAACCATACGTTAGAAGAAGATTTAACTTTCATTATTTTGGGTCTTCCACTATTGATCCACATTGCTCCACATTGAAGAGGAAACTCACGGACATGTGCATTCTCCCCACCCTTACTTACGGAGCGCAGATTCGCTCATTAACTGGTCGTCACAAGTCCGCACTCGGGGTCTGCCAAAGAGCAATGGAGCCCAGCATTCTCGGTAAAACCTACCGATCGTGTGAGAAACTCGATTCTACGCGCATGAAATGAAAATGAATTATTTTGGTCGTGGTAACCGCTAATGGTATTTACAACGGAGCGCTTCCGTTCATGCTTCAAGGAACGTTAAGCTGTCGGTCCCAGCTTGCAGTCGTTAAATCATGTCGAAGGCCTTCAGGCGGCCTGAAAACTGACACCAGAGTTCCACAAGCTTCCAAGAACGAACGACTACTAAACCAATAACAATCTACTCATATAGACCAATTTGGGTGCCTAAATGGATCCACCTACGCATCACAAAGACTCTTCTTACATATCTCTTTACGTCCAAAGGCCATAACGGTCCCTTGTATCACGCAGGGCCTTTTATAAATCGTCCGCTTCCGTCCGAATACGGCCTTTACGGGCGTCGATACGGTCATAATATGGCCACTTAGTTTTTATGTCCATCCTGAGGTACATTATAATGAAATGCATGGCTAACTTTTTATTTATAAACAGATTTTGGATGGAAAATATTTTCACTTTTTCTTGTTTGTTGGTGTTTTTCGAGATAACGGTGAGACGAATGAAACAACACGAAAAGAAACTCGTAAAAAATGCACTACACTAGCGACTCTAGCAAGTCTCTGACCGGGCCAAATGAGGTTTTGGTACTCTTACTTTGGATGCTGCTTCCAATACTGTGCCCCAAGTCGCTTAGCCATTGCCAGCTGCTACAGTGATCGACCATCTGATCGGTAGAAGGTCCATCACTATAGCCGCCACAGTGGCTAAGCAACTTAGGGATCCAGGGGGCTTACCACGACCTCTTATCGCGATTCAATTATAGGAACGTTTGAACGTTTCAGCGACTTTTTGTGCAATGACGTACCTTATTGTCATGACAATAAGAAACGTCATTGCACAAAAAGTCGCTGAAACGTTAAAACAATACTGCTATAAGAGGTGGCGGTAGGGCCCTGGTCTTTACTCTGTTGATACATGTAATAGTTATGAGAACCTAAATTACTACAAGTCCATTACATGAAATGCTAGGTCATAATAAAACTACACAACCCCTAGTACGTTTGCTCTAACAAAAGTTCGATCGTAAAAACCGCACTTTAAACGCCCATCTAGTACGTGCAGTTAATCAAGTTATATCACTAAAGCAATTCTAACGCGATCGTAAATCGAGTCCCTTTCGAATCGTACAAAAACATCGTTCAATTATTCCCTCGGGGACGGCAATTCACTTAAAATGCCCAGTTCCTATTAGTGTTGTGCTTTTACGACTTCAAGTCGAGTGTAAATGGATTCATAGAATTAAGTCTTGCGATACATTTTACTCTACTTGTGGTCTGTGTAAAAATAGTTACTCGTTTCTTCTTCTTGCTTTATATTTTACAATGTACCTTATATCGACAACAGAATAGTGTTTTTTGTCACATCTAAATTACCAATACTTGAAAGCCTGCTAAGCCCATCATCTGCAAGAAAAATACTATTAAAAATAACACAGTAAAACCATTTCATTTAATAATAATACCTAGAAAATAAGTAATATCTCTCAGATATATTAGTTCCAGAGAGTGCTCTCATTATTAAGATGAATCCAATAAGTTATTGATGTATTGGATAGATTAGGATATTGTAGGTATACAAGATTGATGAATAATTATTTGTTTGTGGATATTGACTTCGAAGCCTACGACTTTATCGACAACGCTTTCCCATCCCTAGCCCCTAAAAGGCGGAATAAAAGCGGCCTTGACCAACATGATTTATAAAGCAGTAATGTACCAAAGAAACAATCTTTTTAAGGGCTCATTAAGAGATTTTATGTGCGGTAAGAGTAATGGGAATAAAATGGTAAATGTAATTTGATATTTTAAGAAAATTACCGTGCCTACCTTAAATAAGGCGGAGTTTTTGTCTTAGATTAACATTTACATCGAGATGAAGGGTCAAAGGAAGATAAATGCCCAATAGTAGAACAATTATGAAAGATACATTTCTGCTGGCTCAACCGAGGTAGTACCATTCTCTCACTGGAGATCGGCATAAAGTAGCTGTTTTAGTTGCGTTTCGTATTATGAGAGAGCTCGAAATGCAACCGCACCCCCCTCCCTTTGCCTCAATCTGTCCAATTGCCCTTCAGGTCGGCAACGTGCGAGCTATGCCTTTCGTATTGCAAACATCTATAGGCAACTGCTTAACATCAAGCAAGTCGTACGTTTGTTTGCCACCGTAGGTAAGAGACCATATTATTGGTGCCAATTCTGTTGGGCATTATGCATGTGAATTAACGATATTATTGTTAATTAAATAGCCTTATTCTGTAGTCGCTTTACAATAATATTGTACGTCTTTTTTTATAGGAAACGTCGTCTGAGAGCATATGAAACTAAAATTAAAATGTCTAAAATAAACGTATTTTTTCTCTATTTATTTCTATTATTATATTATATTCGTTTTAGGGTTAAATTTACTACTGTTTCAGTTGATAAATCATATCTAGTTCTTTTCATTTCTCATAAGCGTTCAAAATCAAAGTGAAGTAGGACCACGACGTTTTTATAATCTGAAAAAAAATTATAATTATGTATTTGTCGACCGATTAGATGCAAAATCTGGAGCCATACTAAAAACTCGCCATACCGTATTGAAACTCGCCAACGATATGGCGGAAAACCCATACGTAGTCACGTGGACACTCTTTTGGGCCCTGAAACGTAGAATAACGATTTGTTTAATATTAACTTACTAAGCTGGTGTCAGACTGAAATAAATAAGTTCCTGCTTTCTAAGCCGACAAGAACATTTCTACCAATCGTTAATTCTTTGACTACCTATGCTACGCCTACAATATATGGTTACTATCCATAGAAAGGCGGCGATCCTAGTAAATACCCGAGGTAAACACGAAAAAGTGTTTGAAAGTTATCTTAGCGGCCTATGCTCAAACCGCTAGACCATTTATTTGCAAATAATATGAAAGCAAATTACCTATGCAACATAATTAATATGGATTTCCTCATTCTTTTGGTTGCTTTGTACCATCCGCAGTTGTATAAAGCTTCGGAGACTCCCAAACTCTGAGAAAATAACTTTTTGTTAGATATGTGACAAGGGAGAATAGCCGTTATTCCACTAGCCGGCACACCACCAGCAACGGCAGGCGAGTTGTCATTGGTCAGACCAATGACAACTGGTCACAGGCCAATGACAACTGCCCAAAAAACCATAGCCGTGCCGGAGCCGGTGCCGTGCCGGCTTGTCGAAAAACGACCAATAGAGGGGTGCTGTGAGACTTACTGAATCTATCAGCTTCTGTCCATGCCAGCAGAGTAGCCATGTCTGGGATAAAGTGGTCAGGAGGAAGGACTTGTAAGCCACGTCATTCCATTTCTCCACTAGCTGAGGAGAAATAAATCTTAGGGTCTTTTCAGAGTCGTCAGATAACTTTTATCCACGAGATAAATATGGCGATCTGACAGATATTCTATGGAAAAAAACTGCAAAAAGCCATATTTGTTTCGTGGATAAAAAAGATATCTAACGATTTTGAAACAGTCGCTTAGTCTTTCAATCACTCTTTTGAATGACAATATTTGATAGGTACAGGCATTTTGATTCATGGCCGTATATGAAAGATTATGGATATTTTGACAGTTGGATACGCACAGGGAATATACGCAACCCAGTAAGGGTTTGGGGTCGAAACCAGAATTAAGTATTCGTGTATCGTCAACAAATAGGTATTTTCTAGTGTGTGACAATAATCTGTACTTACGATCGAGCAAAATCCACAGAAGCATATTATCACTGAGCCATTTATGAAATTGATTAGTAACGCCAAACTAAACATCGCTTCTACATCTTTCGACAATCTGCACATAAATATATATAAATCAAATTTATCAATGATTACGCAACTATAAATATTGGTATCTTGCTCATATCTTACCGCCATGAAAAGTACAATGATATCCAACACCGCCAAATTATCATGAGTTCCTATTGTAATTTCAGTGAATTTAGTCTTTACTAACTCCGTTGTGACTTCAATGTTACTATGCTCAAGGACCATTATAATAATAATAATAATAATAACCATTTATTTTCAGGCTACTAGGCCCATAGATACATACCTTACAGACTAACATACATAGATATTATTATAAGTGGTTCTTTTCGGGTTGATAAGCCACCCAAAATTATAGCAGCAAGAGAGGTAAGTATCCTATATTTTTACCTATACAGGCAAGATCCTTACGATAGTTTACTTTTTTACCTAATCAACGCATGATGCCTCGATATAATGTCAGCGAGCTCTTTCTGGTTTCTGATTTCCCAGTCTTCTTTGCTGTTCGGGTTTATATTATCACTGTTTGTATCGAATTCCCTACTGATAGAAGCTGGAAAAGAAAATTTATGAAATAAAACCTCTTAATGAGTTCTAATTGGGTGGGTTTCAAATGATAGATAGTCCTATTCGGATAAAATTTGGGCTTATAACGGCACTCCTATGTCTTCATTACAAGTTCGTGTTTAACTCACCGAGAGGATAAGTCTCCGGAAGCTGGTGGTCCACCTCGACGTGGAACAGTCTCTGGATCCTCATCGCGAGCAGATCGAACTGTATCGTGATGTGGCAGATGAACGTACAGAACAACATATCCCAGGACACGTTCCAGTATATCACTATCAGTGCTGGAAGAGCGTGGAATAATTATTGTTGTATTAACATTTTATTTTTTGTTGTCTACAGTTGTTGTTACACGTAAAAACATCAGCTGTATGTTATGTCTGTTAGCTCCAAAAGGGATTTAGACGCCTGGATGTTTGAAAAGTTTTGGACATTTTGTCAGTTGAACACTTGGACGTTTGGAAAATGATGAACATTTTGGTCATTTGAACACTTGAAGGTTTGGAAAATTTTGGACATTTTGTCAGTTGAAAACTTGAACATTTGGAAAATTATGAACATTTTGTTGGAGGTTAGGAAAATTTTAGACATTTTGTCAGTTGAACACTTGGACGTTTGAAATTTTTTGGACATTTGGTCAGTTGAACATATGACGCTTGGAATTTGGAAAATTTTGGATATTTTGACACCTTAACGTTTTAATTGTTGTATCATAATATTTTTTCGATTAAATTTCTTATATACGAAAATAGACGAAGCGGATATTCTCATACTTGTATATCTACTTACCATGCCATGTCTGCATAACCAACATGATCTCATAATAAACAGGCTGTATGGGGTCAAAGGGCAACCAGTACAGAAAGTGCAGGTTCATAGGCATATCATACCCCATGTACCGGCCCGCAGTGATGAAGAACGGGGGCGCCAGGAAACTGATTAGTAGCACGTTGTTGCACCAGAAGTAGCCTGAAAATTTGTTATAACATTAACCATTGTTTTTTGTCAACCTGTCCCACTGCTGGGAAATGGTCTCCCTTTCCTTCCTCTACTCCTCCCTGTTTATGGCAATACTGGGCCAATCCTTCATGAAGTCTTAACTCATCCCGCCTTCTACTTCTGGGCCTACCGCGATTCCGTTTGGCTCGTCTGGGGCCCAATCGGTCATCATTTTAGCCCAATGGGTGTTTGGCATGCGGCAGATATGACCAGCCAAGTTCCATTTGAGCTTGGCGGCTTTGCGGGAGACATCTGTAATTCGGGTCATGGAGCGCAGCTCTTACGCTATTAGGAACTGTAAAATGTATTGCGTACTTATTGTTGGATCCATCCACGAGGATTCTATACTGTGCCCTTGTGACAAGTACTCCTCTGTATGTCCCATACTGTGGATCACAGTAAGGTCGGTCTTTGTCGTCAGAGTGTTTGAAATACCTTTGACAATAATGTTGAGCTGGTTGAGGGCTCCCTGTATGACCCTGTGTTCCCTCTCCGACACAGTTCCCTGTGGCCACATGCGTCGCAGCTCCATCACTAGGTTCTCGTACACGGCGCGATTGTATACCATTTTGAAGGATTTGAACAAAGCTGAACAACAAAATAGAAGTAAAGAAGAATCTTTGCATACATCTTCGGAGATTTCTAAGTATTTTTTTTTATTCGTGTAAGCTAGAGGTAGCATTTATGAATCGTTAACAACAATATTTTAGCGTTACCACGGATTCGTAATGTGGTTTCCATTGAGAAGAGACTGCAAGAAACTCAATGGTTACTCTTTACAATACAAAAAATAATTTAAAAAGAAATACACATGCCACTTTTCATTTTATGATTACAAAGTAGTCTTCCTAGTTTTTCATTTGCGTTTTATATTAAGTCGGCTTACAATCTTCTGTATATTTATTTAATATAGTTAAATATTCTACATACCCAAAATAGAGGCCCCAAAGCATGGTATCATGCGGAAAACTCCGATCGCTTCGTTGAATGAGCCGGCGATTGACGCCGCCATCACTAAACCGAGGAACTCACTCGGCACCACCCATAGCAAGTTCGCGAACTCAAACCAGTAGAACAGGTCTAGGCAGGAACTAGAAAGATAACGTTGGTTATGTATTTACATGTGCAATGTAACATAACATACATGTCATGTATTTACCCGACTACGGCGGAGGGTTATGATTTTGACCGGTATGTATGTATGTATGTATGTGCATCTGTTCCCACCTAACTTCCAAACTACTTGTCGTAATTTGACAAATGAGGTATCGTTAGAAGCGGCTTAATGGCGCGCTGGTTATGGGCTATGTGACGTCACATAAAATTGCATATGGCGCCCTCTAGAGGACATAATGTCATGGACTAAAAAAAAAACATTTTTTGATAAAACCGTGTGGGGTATCAAATGAAAGAGCTTGACGAGCACATTTCAAAAATATAAATATTGTTACATATAACTCCAAAGTAATTAAATAAAAAGTAAGTTTAAAAACTAAAACCCGACTACTGAACAAAAAGTATGAAACAAAAAAATATTCTCATCTAGAGGATAGCCGTGGTCCGTGTAGGTCCTTTAGGGCCAAATGGCATATGAACACGGACCACGGCTATCCTCTAGATGAGAATATTTTTTTGTTTCATACTTTTTAGAGCGCTATTTTTCAGTAGTCGGGTTTTAGTTTTTAAGCTTACTTTTTTAATCTTTGAGAAGGAGGTCAGCAAAGTGTACTTCATAAGAAGATTGTAAGTAGACACTTGCAACCTGAGTATGGTCCATCCTTATTCTTCTTATCATATGGTTAGTGGCCAACCTGGTGTCAGAGTTGTTGTCAAGCCGCCTGAAGGCGTCTGACAAGGCTTAACGACTGCTGCCTATATGACAACAACCAGGACCGACGCTTTTTACGCGCCCTCGGAGGATCACGACGATTACGTGACCTCCGAAGCACGAGGTTCAGTTCAAATGCCACTAGATGGTCACCCATCTCTGCTTGACCTTGCCAAGCGTTGCTTAACCTCCGACCGCTTCGTATGGTCGTTCCTAGATTCTATGATCTAAGGTCGTATTACCTGACAAACTTAGAAACGTTTTCAACCATTTGGATTCCGGTAACTCGTAACAGCTTCTTTGGTACGACGTACGTTTCATCGTAATCGGCAGCATTATAAACCTGTTCCAATTTTATTAGTGGCATTTGAACTGAACCTCGTGCTTCGGAGGTCACGTAATCGTCGTGATCCTCCGAGGGCGCGTAAAAAGCGTCGGTCCTGGTTGTTGTCATATAGGCAGCAGTCGTTAAGCCTTGTCAGACGCCTTCAGGCGGCTTGACAACAACTCTGACACCAGGTTGGCCACTAACCATATGATAAGTAGAATAAGGATGGACCATACTCAGGTTGCAAGTGTCTACTTACAATCTTCTTATGAAGTACACTTTGCTGACCTCCTTCTCAAAGATTAAAAAAGTAAGCTTAAAAACTAAAACCCGACTACTGAAAAATAGCGCTCTAAAAAGTATGAAACAAAAAAATATTCTCATCTAGAGGATAGCCGTGGTCCGTGTAGGTCCTTTAGGGCCAAATGGCATATGAACACGGACCACGGCTATCCTCTAGATGAGAATATTTTTTTGTTTCATACTTTTTAGAGCGCTATTTTTCAGTAGTCGGGTTTTAGTTTTTAAGCTTACTTTTTTAATCTTTGAGAAGGAGGTCAGCAAAGTGTACTTCATAAGAAGATTGTAAGTAGACACTTGCAACCTGAGTATGGTCCATCCTTATTCTACTTATCATATGGTTAGTGGCCAACCTGGTGTCAGAGTTGTTGTCAAGCCGCCTGAAGGCGTCTGACAAGGCTTAACGACTGCTGCCTATATGACAACAACCAGGACCGACGCTTTTTACGCGCCCTCGGAGGATCACGACGATTACGTGACCTCCGAAGCACGAGGTTCAGTTCAAATGCCACTAGATGGTCACCCATCTCTGCTTGACCTTGCCAAGCGTTGCTTAACCTCCGACCGCTTCGTATGGTCGTTCCTAGATTCTATGATCTAAGGTCGTATTACCTGACAAACTTAGAAACGTTTTCAACCATTTGGATTCCGGTAACTCGTAACAGCTTCTTTGGTACGACGTACGTTTCATCGTAATCGGCAGCATTATAAACCTGTTCCAATTTTAATATCATTACTATTTTTTAAACCATTTTTTTATAAGTGAAACAAATTAAACTTCTCCAGTGAAGTCGAGGCATGAAATAAATTGTTTCAACAAAAAGACTAATGTACATAATTAATACATTATATATTATTTAGTATCTTCTTTAAATCTACCTTTCCTCCATTGTCTTGTGGTTTATATTTTTTCATAAAAAATCTCTTCAACAGCGACGTCATGTTGCCACAAACTGCATTATTAGTACTTTTTACTTGTTCCACATTCTATTATACCTGTTTTGTTTTAATTAATGGCTTGAAAGTAGCGTTAGTTCCAGTTTCATTTGGTTCCGTATATTTTTTTATACTAACTTTTTAGTTGTAATAAAAAGAGAGAGAGGTACAATGTGTGACGTGTGTGTTTCACGCATAAACACTTCGTTGTTAAATTTCGTCAACGAATTGAGTAGGTATAAAAAATAACTTATTATATTTTATTAATCAATACTTACATAAAACAAAAATACATAATATAAAATACATATAAACTACTTAAGTACCTAAAAAACAAAAAATAAATGAAAAAGAAAAACCTAAAAAAACCCTGGGCAGGGTGCTCAGGAGGCTGGCTATATTACCTCGTTGAATGGCCAAACTTATACGTTGAAAAATAACTGATTTAATAAACGTAATGTACTTAATGGTTTTCCATTTCATTTATAGTACAGAACCCAAATTAATAAACGGTGGCATAAGGAAATATTAAATAACTAAGACGTTATATGAAAAGAATTATAGGTCTGCACTCCGCGTATTAAATATAAAGCGAAGCACACATTGTCGACTATACGCGACCAATTCTTGCGACAACTGAAACTATTTTCCAGATGCAATACTGGCTGATACCAAAGTGAGGAGCTGCGTCATTCGTGCTTCTTCGGGGAATAGCTTCAAAATAGTCAAGGACATCGTCGTCGTAGACATTTTGTGAATGAGCGGGTCACCCTCGTTCTTGAGCGTGTGGTAATACTCGACCAAGCCAACTAGGCACCTGTCAAATGTGGGCGGTGTGCGGGCGGGGAAGCCGCTTTCCACCCGAGAGCCTAGTAAGCTTGGTCGTGTAGTACGTGAGGAAGCCGTGGCCCACAGTGGTCTTGATATACGGCCGATTCAGCGGCGCACGGCTCTGTATGACGGTGACGGTCGTGAAAAGTCCATATAATCTTCTTAAGGATTGTATTCTCTCTGCTATGTTTGACTTTTTTAAAGTGAATTAATCGAATCAATGTCGGATACTAAATAAAAAGAAGTACTGTGAAATTTATAGAGATTTTTAGCCAGTTGACAATTGATTTGTAATGCCATCATGAACTTTCTATAAATTTGGGATATAATATGGATTGAAGGAATTATAGACAAAGTCCTAAATGCGTGCTGAATCTTATTAAAAATATTTACAACATGAAGCACGTCAATATACATTTTTAATTATCACGGATACAGAATTAAACCCGTGCCGCAACAATTATGAATAATTATACATTTCTTTATTCATGTCGCGCAACAACGAACGAAATAAAATATTAATATAAGGCCTTAGGGCGTTCGCAGAGGGTAGGGACATAGAAGTCCGCTATAATACACTATCACGCCTGTATTTCTTAAAGGGTTAGGCAGAGGTACACTGCAGTGAACCCACATAACGCCGCACAGTATGAAATTTGACCCGAAAATCGGACACCCCCTTTTTATATTCTTAATCGAAAGTATACGCTGTTTTGAATGCTAGAGTAGAACTCCCAAACCCCAATTCATTTTAGAACCGGAGTTATGACTTTTTCTATGGTTTTTAGAAAAAACCTTAAGAAATGTTATAACTTTCTATGTAAGCAAAGTTTTTATGTTTCAAATATAGCATGTTATAGAACCAACTAAATGTTATTTTTGGAATCATATAATTTATTTCTATGTGAACTATGAAGAAAATTATGTCATTTTTTCAGTAATTTTGAAATTATTTTTTTGCGCAAGTTTCTTTAGGTATTAGCACTTTATTTTCACACACAGTATTCATTAGTGTTATGTTAACCTGCCTGTAAAATATCAGATGCGTAACACGCAGGACTTCGGAGTTATTGAATTTTAACTTATTTTGGTGAACTCGAATACCATAGAAATGACTGAAAACCATAGAAACCTCATATCTTCGAAGTCCTGATAGATTTACATATGATTTTTTTTACAACTAATAATACAGTTAGGAAGAATGTTTTAGGTGAATATAAAGTGCTACTCGCTAATAGTTTAAGAGAAAAAAAAATAAAAGGTGAAAATCACAAAAATAAGCGTATTAATTTTGCTGGTATCGCTAAATATATTTTATTTAGCTTATTAAATGCTCTGTATATAATGCCACTTTGCCTTATAAATAAATTTATAAATATGTTAAGCATCTCTTTTATTTTAGCGTTTTTCTGAAAATTCAGCATTTTCTTTAAAAAATTATTACTCGAGTTCTAAACTGAATTGACTTCTAGGAGTTCTACTCTAGCATTCAAAATAGCGTATACTTTCGATTAAGAATATAAAAAGGGGGTGTCCGATTTTCGGGTCAAATTTCATACTGTGCGCCGTTGGTATTTTGGTCCCAATAATCCATAGCCATAGTCCACCATGCTGGCCCAGTGCGGTACAACGTCCTTCTCACGACAAGACGTGCAGGTCTATCTATGTATAAGACTCAAATCGTTAGTGAAATTACAATGGCATTCAAAAAACTTCTATAGAGAATCTTTATATTTTTAAGTAGGTAAATAAGTTGATCTTTATAATAACGTAGCACAAGATACTACGGCGTAGTCTCGTAGCAACTACGGCGTAGCTGAAGTTTATCCGGTTCGTTTGGATAAGTTTTCTTTTTCTTTGTAAATGTTTGCATTTGCTTCAGTAGGAAGTAAATGCAAATATATACAGAGGTTATAAGGATTTCAGCTTAAGTTACCTTCTTGTTATATACCTACCTACTTGACATACTTTTACATAAGTACACGTATATCAAGTAGGTAGGTAGGTTAACGAACACTAACATAATCATTTTTTTTTATGGAGAGTTAAAATTAAATTTGAGTAAAAATAGGTTTTCATCAAGCCATTACTTTACTTTTGCATAAATCGATTAAAACAATCCAATAATTTCTGGGTATGCTCCTAAAATATAGCTTCCATAAAATTGCAAGCATCATCAGATTACTTCAAAACAATCCATCGGTCGGAACGATTCGTTTCCCATGCCATTCGAGTTGGATAGGTATCGATTCACTCGCGTGTACGAAACTGTGATTGAAACGGACATTAGTTCGGCATTGGAATGTGATATTGCATAATCGATCATGTAAATCGATTTGCTTGTTTATTTATCGAGTTTTGATTTGATTTCACACTGCTGTTATTTCAAAGTAGTAAGACGAGATAGTGACACGAGAGTGAGAATTTTAAATTTGTATGTAATAACTGTAGCCCATGGCTTAACCCACGTGGTACTTCGAGATATAGCCTATGACACTCAGAGATAGTGTAGATTGCTGTCAGTGAAAGAATATTCAGAATCGGATGAATAGTTCCAGAGATAACCACCTACATACAAACTGACAAACTTTACCTCTTTATAATAATATAGTAGCTGTCACGCGCTTAGCAATTTATAGCCTATGTCACTCAGAAATAATGTAGCTTTCTACTGGTGAAAGAATTTTCAAAATCAGTTCAGTAGTTCCAGAGATTACTTCCTACAAACAAACTCACAAACTTTAACTCTTTATAACATTAGTATAAATAGTATGAAGTACGATAACATGATATAGTATCTTTAGACACCAATCCTAAAATCCTGGGAAGTATAAAAAGTAGTGTTCATAGAAAAGGCAAGCCCCTCCACCTGAGAGTGGGGATAAACACGCATGTTTACGCTCCCCCCGGCACCGTTCCGCCCGTGGTTCCAAGAGTGGATTATATCTCTCCACGACCGCTCAGCGAATCCCATTCAAACAATACGGAATCTTGAAATCTGAGAGTATTTGTTATAATCTTCCTTTATAAAATAAGAAATACTTGCCTTTGGGGTACAATGGTACAGTCAGTGACAGCTGAGCATTTTCGATTTCACAAATCTGTTATACTCTTTGTTTTAAAAAGTTTACTGAACAATATCAAATACAAGCAATATTTTTTTTTAATTTTATTTGTTTGATAAAAATACAATGGATTCGATGCAGAATAAAAATGTGCCACCGATTTCATTGAAATCGAATCTGATGCAGTGAGTGAGCCGAGCGGCCTACGCTCGAACCACTGTGCCAAGACATACTACCAAGGAGTAAAATAATTTACCTATACAGGATACTACCGTCGGCAAACAAAATAATTTTAGGCAATTAAAATTCTATTAAGGGCCGGGTCCTATTACCGCGTTGCGTTGCGCTGAGTCGTCGCTGCGTCATCGCGGCGTCGCCGCTGCGTCGTTTTACATACATATTTTATAGTGGCATGCCACATTTATGCGTCGCGTCGTCGCATGCGACGTTTCAACGGAGAGACGAAGCGGGGGAGGGTGATGCGCTGCGCTGTCGGTGGGATTACGTACAGCGTTCCGCTGCTAGAGGGAGACGTGCGTATACGAAATGACGTATACGACGGCGTGGCGTCACCCACTTGCGTTGCGACGTCGTGCGTCGTCGCAACGCAGGTGTGGCATACAATGCGTTTTCCGTTGCGATGACGCAGCGCAGCGCGCTAGTGGGGCCCGGCTCTTATTCATAACACAACATCCGTCTTCGTTAGAAAAAACAAAAGTTCAAACTAAAAAACAAAACATGCGTCCTCATTCCACACTCTTTCATTCGGATATTCATACCATCGATCTGCCCCTCTACAATCATTCTCGGATACACCACCTTTCGCATTCCAAATCAATATTAGGTATCTTAACCAAAATCGCTCTCATGTTTTTTTTTTTGTAAAAAGTTAATTTACGGCGACGACGTGGTGGAGGGCTAAGTGGATCATAACAATCCGACAAGTCAAATTGTATTAATTGTATTTACAATTATGTTTTAAGTTTTAAGTAGAATGATGATTGTGAATTGTCTGACATTTCAAACAATCGTAAATCCAACATTCCTTCAAAATAAATCCAACAAATCCACTAAAATGCAGCACTATTACTAAATTATGATCAAAGTAAATAACTAACTGCTACAACTAGTATATTTCACGCTGGCGCATAAAGGCAACAGTTACTGAGTTTTTTAAGCTTTTAACGGACATAAATTGGACACTATTTCACTTCAAAAAATATTTGTGTAGTTTCAAAAAATAAAAATACAGACTATAAAATAAATTAATTACAATGTTTCAGCAATACCATGTCATCTATCCTGACTATATGATCAGAACTATTGCCAACCAAATGACTATAAACAATTTGGACATGAGCTAGAGAAGTATATAGTTCAAAGCCACTTTGAAGAAAAACGATTTAAAGAGAGAGATTGTTATGATTCTTGTTTTTTTTTTTTTGTTTACAATGATGTAATTTTAATACAGTTTTTTCTGAGCATCCAAAAAATGTATTACTTCCTTCAAATTATAGGGTATATTATATCCTTAAATGTGACTGGTTTTTTGCGTTCACGTCTAGGTTCTATCTGCCATAGCTGCCTAATTAGTCCCAATAGTTCCCGTTTTAATCGCTCAAATTAATTCCATTGACATCGCGAGACCATTTTGAATAAAACTATATTCAAATTGGAATATAAACTTGCTGGAGGGACTCGACTCTGACGGCTTAAGTTTGTTTGCGACATTGTTTAAGACTATCGTCGGCAATTCGCGGAATGTGCCGCTTTAATATAACTTCTTTGAAGTTAAGACATTGTGTGGGGATGGTCAGAAGATCCATTCAGTATGGATGGGGAGCCCAGCGTGCACTTCGTGGATTTACTCGAGCGTCGTCCAAACCTAGTAGATTCGGTAGATGAGATGATAGGAAGAATACATTGTTCTAGATGTTTCCACTTTCAGCGGTGGGGGAAGCGTCTACATGACAATTTCAATTTTTTTTTTATAAAAAGCAATGACATGGAAATACTTAAACGTGTCAGATATTGATACTTTTCATGCTCCAACATGATAAATTGAAAAAAAATAATTACTCGAGCGCGCCAGATTTTGTAAGCATCTATAGGCTACGGTAACTGCTTAAAATCAGGCGGACTGTACGTTTTTTTGCTACCGCAGTCCTATAAAAAAAAACTGAGGGGGTGAAAAAGTGAAACTTCCAGATGCTCCCGTTTCTTAGACTGACTCAAATTAGCAAAATTGACACTTTTGACACTTCTTAGCTAGTAATGAATCCCCCTTATCTTAATCTGACGAGTTCGAGTATTTTAAGATGGTCTATTTTTTTTTTGGTTCCCCTGAACTTACCCACCTATATTAAGGGCTCATACTGGTTGGAGGTTCTTATCAATATGTGAGCTATCTCCCTTATCTTAATCTGACGCGCTCGAGTAAATCCAGAAAATCCTTCTACGGCTCCCCATCTAGTACAAAAAACAGTGCTCGACTCATCTTCGAATTGACCATCCACGGCGTGGTTGACGATTCCGACCAGAACGTTAATAATTATGTTTTAGAAGAGGTGGAGAAAAAAATAAAAATAAGAGTGTACTTTATAAGTTTTTAAATAAATAACTTTATTTACATAATATACATGATATAAATTAAAGACAAAATTGTTTAAAATATCACCTAACAATCCCCCACCACTATCGGGCAAAGGCTGCCGAAAATGCACAATAGTAATAGTGCAATTATCATAAGCACCTGTATAAACTTCTGTTTTTATCTACTTTGTAGGTTTTGCTCTATGGACTATTTAAGAAATCCTTACTTACTAATTTCATAAATGCGACAATACCTTTGTCCATAATCTTGAAAACAGTCAGCAAGCGTATTTTGCAGAGCTGCATTTAACTCTAAATTAAACCAACGCAATTGAAAGAACCTCCATTCTTCAAGACCATTGTACAAACAACCTTTACCACAAACAATCAGCATAATAAGCGGATTTTCTAACACGTCTGCGAACACATTGAACAAAAGATGCAAGAAACCGCGGCGCAAGCAAGAAACAGCAAGAATAAGCAAGACACTGCGATCCATTTCCGAAACAAACGAGCGACACTGCGCCACAAACAAGTCATTAGCTTCACTTAACGGTTATTCTTGCTTTTATTTACTGGCTTTTGAAGAATTCTTCGCTCGAGTAGAAACGAGCCTTGAGTAGTGTTCGTGAATAGGCTTGAAGGGTTTTGAATTAGGGCGGAATCATTTAGCTCTTAATGTAGGATCTGGCGAAGTTATGATAACAAACTTACGGAACATTATCTGAGCTTTATGGGCTGATCCTGAGTAGGGGTTTTTGGTAGATTTAATTGAAATACTACTTCTTAAGTTTTCATAGTTTCATCTTCTTTTTATACTCCTTCCTCGAATACAGGTGCGCTCAAGAGGCAAAGCGTTTCCTTATGGTGAGTTTTAATATTGGGAGTTATTGATGATATAATTAAAACGGTCCGGAGGAAGAGTGTCCGAAACTAATATTTCAGGGTTTAGCTCGAGTCCTTTTATTTTAAAATCTCTTTTTACTTGAACAATGTCACTCAAAACTGTATCCACTGTCCTAAAGTACCATCATCTAGGTACCACACGTTTAATTTTGAATTTAGAGATGGATAAAAACGGTTGATACTTAGACTATATAAAGCAGGTTCAAGTGGATCACCGTGTTGAACGCCGACTGCGGAATGAATAGAAAATTCGCCGTACAACAATTTAGAAGGCGAACTGTAGCATTGCCAAATATATGAATAAATTTCAGGGACCTGCGAAGTTGCCTGATATTCTATTTAATATATAAATAAATCTCCGGTAGTTATTCGTCATCACAACCTCGTCTATAATTGCACATACAAAACTTTCGGTTTCTCTAAAGAGGTAAAAGTAACACTTCTAATAGTCAATCTTACACATTTCTTCGATTTATTTTAGTAATTATGATGTATTTTTTATGATTAATTTAAGAGGTGATCCAACGGCGGGGTCTTGGAGGCGGCTTTGGCGTATCACACGCTGCCATGGTATAAACCCTCACCTGAATGTGGTGCTTAGTTTGGGCAGCAAAACAGCGTCGGCCACCTTTGACAACTACTTCTTTCAGGTCTGACCAGTTCATGCACTGAAAAAGTTGTACAACATTTATTATTACTTCAGAGTGTGATCGTCTAAAATGGCAAATTTTCTCTATTTGTATTCCGCGAATACTGAAACCGACTCCTATTTTAATGTTTTCTGTCTGCGTGCCATACATGAAGTAGTTAATATTTCATTAGACACTCGCTCGGGCTCGCAACCTAGCTCATCTTTCTTTCATCTGAAGCTTAGAAAAGATTAGCAAGCATACATAAATTTTAATAATACACTATTAATGTTGTATGGTAGGCAGAGATATGGTTCACTTTTATTTATCGTTGTGACGCAAGATTGTCCATATAACTTCGCTACTACTCCACCAAGCCAACTAGGAACCTGTCAAATGTGACGTCACCCGCACAAAAAGGCGGTGGTGATGTGCGGGAGGTGTGGCGGGCGGGAAGCCGCATTCCATCTGAGTTCCTAGTTGGCTTGGTGGAGTATAGTATAATAAAACAAACTACCTGTTTGGAGCAACTAAATAAATTGCGACCCCGTCTCCCGTAATCGTGGTTCAAAACGACAAAAAAGCACTCGAGTCATCTGAGAAAACGTTTGCAATGCAAAAACTGTCGTTTCACTGATATTAAACTCAAATAGAACTTTTGAAACGAGGAGAACTGTTTATATTAAACCTGGATGCATTCGCATTTTCAGTTAAGGATAATATTTTTTGCCACGTTTCATTTGAATACGAATTATTCTGGGAATATCACAATTTGTAGCGTAAATACGAATTATTGAATGAACACTATAATGTTTATAAATCTCACAATTGATTCGATATTCTACGAACAAGTTTCTAATTTTCCTAACTTGTCGTTTTTATCAAATTCGAATTTCAAAAAGTTTATATATTGTTATTTTATTTTTATAAAAAAATCAAATGATCACTTCCATCGTGTTATGTCCAATTCAACTAATTGGTAAGAGATTTCGTACACAGCCACTAACTAGTCTAAGCCATTTCTCACCCAATTTAAATCCACATTCCAAACAATTACAATAACTGGAAGCCGCAAAAACACCGCGTCTCAGAGAAAAGTTTTTATGCGAAAAACGTTTGCGGAGCGAAAAGCTCGTTTTTCCGATATTAAACCGCGAGGAGGCTTTGAGGACTGGAGCTGTTTATATTAATAACGAATGCACCGCAACAGCGACGCTTCTTATATTTTCAATTTGCAGGAGTTCGTTGCTTGTTTGAAGGTGACACTGATGCTTTTACTTTTTCGTTTATTCCAACTAGTACTGCTAATAGTTCGATTATCTAACTTTTTGGACATAATTATTCCAATTAGTTATACTGGCTAGTCGAACAGTTTGCACACGTAAGTTTTTTCCCACTAGTACAAAGAAAACAAAAATGTAAAATAAAAATCTTTATTTTTTATCAACAAGTGACCAAATGTTTGTACTTTAGTCTTGTATTTTTTCTAACTATGTTAATAAATTGTAAAATCTAGGGGGCATTTATTTTCAGTTTTATCTTAATATTTCCAAACAATGTTCCACAGAGATTTCACCATTTATTAATATCATTAGCACTTTTTGAATATGTTGATCTCTGAGAATACTCTGTTTAGCTCTTGTTTTAAATGTGGGGACATTATTTTCAACCTGCATTCTCAATACAGAACATAATGTGGCATAAACTGTAAAATCTTTTAATATTTTCATGAGTGCTGCCTTCTTTCTTCTATTTATTGTTTATTTTGCCACACCTCGACTTAATTAGTAGTCCGGTGCGTTTCGCCAAAAATACATCTAGAATCAATATTTTTTTCATTTTTAAACCAAAGCTTTTGCATATATGACTCTGGCCTCATATATGCACACAAGTTTTTGTCATTGATGCCTATACATTCTTTAATATAATTCCACCCCAAGTCAAGTTTATCTCTTGGAAGTAAGGGCAACACTGCACATAGGTCAACAATCCCTCAGGTTGTTTTATTCTTTGTAAGCTGTAGTTCTTTTCCCTTCTTAAAAATAATATTTCTAAATTGATAAGAGGAGCCCCTAGTATATTGGGAAAAACAAAAAAAATATACAATCTGAAGGTCAACAATTTTAGGCAATACACACCTGACTCACCAAAGATGGGGCCATCCATAAATGACGTCACACGTAAAGGGGGTCGATGAAATGTGACATTGTGTGACAAGGGTCTATAGGCCTAAGTTTTGTGACGTCACATTTAAAAATCTAATATATCTAAGTATTAAAACCGAAATTTGAATTTTTGACGATTTTTTTTTGAAAAATTCATAAAATTGTAAAATTATGTGACGTCACATAGGGAGGGGGGGGGGGGGGTCTCGCAAATGTGACCAGCTGTGACAAGGGGGGGAGGGGTCTAAAAATCATGAAATTCGTGGATCGAATCACGTAATTGATGGATGGCCCCATAGTGCTAAAATAATAAGTCTTGCTCGTGTCTTAAAGTCTACTATACTAACTAACGCACACCTATAATACTAAAGTGCACTTGTGAACTATGGCCATTCCATACACCACCATTAGTAGTGTACTGGACAGTACGACTGGACAGTATCAAATAGCATTCCCATTAAATTCGCTGAAATAACGTACCGCTCGCTATGTTCAGGACACAATATTTTCAGTACAGTTACAACAAACAGATGACTACTGAGTTTGAAAACATACGGAAGCAAGGAAAGGTACGGGCACCAATTAACAATTAACGGGCATCAATCAACCATTTATTTATTTATTTATTTCGAACAAGCCCCTCTAGCCAAGTGGCTTCGTCTACATTCGTTTCTACAAATAGCTACGCTTCATGTAGGGAAATGACATAAGTCACGTAAGGGGCCATCCATTAATTTCGTCACACGAATTTCATGATTTTTAGGACCCTCCCCCCCTTGTCACAGCTGGTCACATTTGCGAGACTCCCCCCTTCCTGTGTGACGTCACATATTTTTTATAATTTTCTGAAATTTTCATAATTTTTCGTTTTATTTTCAAATTTCGGTTTTAATACTTAGATATATTAGATTTTTAAATGTGTCGTCACAAAACTTAGGACCCCTCCCAACCCCATGTCACACATTGTCACATTTCGTCGACTCCCTTTACGTGTGACGTAATTAATGGATGGCCCCTAACCTACTTTTCAACTTGTAATGTAATTTCCATACATTTAAGCGTAGCAATTTTTGGAGACGCTCGTAGACTAAGCCACTTGGCTAGGGGGGCTGAACGGCATACCAATTTAATACACTAAATAATTAATTTCAATATTGATTATGTCCATTGTTTTTTTAGTAATTATATAAAATTTCCATGGGACCATAATCGTTACCTTTCACACTTATGGGTCCATAAATATTTTCACGGACGACATTTTTAACGCCCCCTTACCGAGAGATTACACACATAAATGATGTGATAATCTGGATTCACTTATTAAAAACTGCCTTTATTTATGGCCTGGCCTGGTCTTATTCATAGAAGGGCTCTGCAAATGTGATTTTCTCACGCTCCTGCTCCAACTAGTTTTCCGTATGTTTCCCACTAATGTGTGTACAATTTGCGGCTCTCACTGTTTTCTGTGGACCATTCGCGCGTCGTCATCGCACGGAACGTATTGACATTCTATATTGCTATTATCGCTTTTCCCGAAAACGTGATGTCAATAAGAAAGGCTCTTATAAATTAAATTAAATATTTATTAAAACTTCTACAATCATGACACAAGTGCAATAAATAATAATAAAGTCTAACTGGCCAGTAATACTTTTGAGTGTCCAAACTCCTCAACAAAACGCACGTACTACAGTCGTGGTCAGCAAATTAGGGACCCGTTTCTTCAGCATTATTTTTATTTTTCTTTATTAAAAATTGGTTTGCTATTGACCTCAATCTTGCCGCAGGGGCAGAGATGAGGTCGACGGTGGAGCGAGCAGGGCACCATAGTTTCTTCTAATATTTCTTTGTATTGGTATTAATCTAGATTGCCTTCAATTTTTCTTACAGCTCCCACACCAAATCCCGAAAACCCACACACTTTAATGTTACCTTCCTGTTTTTGTTAGCTTCATGTTTTACATGATTTCTTGTGTATTTTGGGTTATTTTTTGTATTCTTAGGACGCCGTACGTGCTTGCCATCTGACGAAATAAGATTTATTTTGGCTTCGTCAGAAAATAGCACATTTTTCCACTGTGAATAGGTCCAATGTTCATATTTCCTAGCAAACGCCAATCTTGCTACTATGTTCCTTTTTCAGCAATGGTAATGCCGCTTGTCGTTAACGGTAATATCCTTAAACTACTTACAATATATAACTTTGTGTTGGGCACTATCATATTAGCACATGAGGATAGCCGCGTCTACACTATCATATAAGCACATGAGGATAGCCGCGTCTACACCGGACGATCCACCGCGCTCCGATAGCGCGCGGCAAGAGCACGATCCAAAGGCTCCGCCTTCGGCGCGTCCGGTGTGGACGCGGCTAATTGACCGCTAGCTACGTGTAAATTAACACGATTGGGATTCGTATTATCCTTTACCTTATTTAATCTATCGTCTTAAAGTTCTAAGGAATGATATCTGGTCTCTAAAAACTCCTGAAAATCTTTCATACTTGGCAACACATCAGAATTATGATCACATCAGATTAGTAATGGAGCTGACTTCCGAACAGCTTCGCTTCTACAAGACGGCGTCGCACAGTCCGTGCGCTAACGCCAGTATTTAATTCTGGTCCAAATACTTCTCGTTTAATTAATACGGAGCCTTTAAAAGGGTATATCTTGGCTATAATGACTATCCTACGATCTTCTTGAGGAGTTGTTTTACCTAGCCTCTTCTTACGGGAAACACTTTCTGTTGTATTACGCGTTCTAAAATATTGCACTGCGTGGTAAACCATGTTTTTAGAGCAATTTAGACAGTCTGCTATTCTGCGATAAGATATTTTGTTGATAAAAATGTGCTATTACTTTTCGCATCCTTGCGTCGCAATTCTTATTTCGACCCATGTTTTTTTATAAAATTATAGTAAAATGTACAATGTGATTTTCAAGAATGGCGCCAAAATAATAATAAAAAAAGATAAAGGGTGTTTACTTTTTAAAGTTTTGAAATTAGAACAGCAACTGGAGTGGCGCGTAAATAGCCACTCACTAGATGTCCCAGAGGATGATAATGTGCGGGAAAATAAAAGGCGCGCTTGTGACGCTGAGGAACGAAATCCGTGATCCGAAGTGACAACAAAATAACCCTTCGTACATTCAGTCAATCAGGCGCTGGGCATGCTGGCATTGCGGGAATGATTCCTGCACTAGGTTGGCGAGGACGTCCTCAAACCGGCGGAATACGCACAAATATCAAGGGAAATCAAATAAACACAGAAAAGTTATTTAATACTTTACAGCGAAAAAATACAGACAGTTCTTGTCAACACTGTCAATGTCCGAAGAAAATAAAACTTTATGGCCACAATGGCTTTAGGGACACCGCAGACTTGCTACTTTTAGCATCGGCGATCGGCGATTTTGATGCTGCGTCTCGCTTGGTCGCGCTCGAAGAAACGCGACGCAGCATCGATACGTCACAATATCGCCGGTCGCCGATGCTAAAAGTAGCAAGTCTGCGGAGGCCCTTAGTCATGTTTAGTTTTTAGTGACCAACAGAATTTACACCGTTATTTCCAAATATCTACATCAATATCATAATTCAGAGGCATGACGTCACTAGGTATCTGTTATGTTTGATTTCCCACGGGAAATGGGAATAGCGTAGGCCAATCAGATCGCTGCGTTGTATTAAATGTACGTTAGGTGTATCAGCCCGCTGAATTGAATCTAGTGTCGTGTCTTCGAGCCATCCCAAGAGGAGAATGTCAGGTACTACTGATTGATTTGCAATAAACATACACCAAGACGCTTATTTCCCCGATAAGGTAGGCAGAGCACTCTTCTTAAATTGTATTTTTGGTTCTACTGAATTGCTATGAAGCGTGTTTAGCCCCCATGGTCATTGTCTTCTGTGGTTTTAGCTGTTGAAAGTATGTGTTGTTACGTAGCCTCACTTTTATTAAGGGGCACCGCAGACATGCTACTTTTTGCATCGGCGATAAGCGATTTAGTCGCTTTTAGCATCGGAGCAGTCGCTGCGTCCGAAGGCAGAGAGTCGCAAAATCGCCGATCGCCGATGCAAAAGGTAGCATTTCTGCGGTGTTCCTAATTCAATTATAACTCTGCTCTTGGACTGTCAAAAACCGTAAATTTTTTAGTAAGTTGATA
>OX401925.1:8597500-8639510 GCA_947859195.1 Drymonia ruficornis | reverse complement strand
CTATCTTCTTCATGCATTAAGACTGTGAAAAGGACAGCATAATACCAATGTATTCAAGAAATTAGTAACATTAATAAATAAAGACTTATCAAGTAATAGTAATTGGTGTGTCTTACGATTAGAAGACTTTTAAAAGGTCTATAGCAAATTCAGCCCAATCTGAACCATTAACTACGTGTTTCAAGGATTATGTTCACTAAACGTCGCTGTAAGACAATTGGCTAAATCGTTAAATCGAAACGTGAGCGAATCGAGTTGAATTGAGTTTGAGTCTTAAAAGTATTTTAATGATAGTAGGCAGTGATGAGGTTAAATGCGACGAAGGGCATGTTTACAGGTCCCTAAAAAAGGTCGGCGCCGCGTCTGCCCCTCTTAAGTACAGATGTCCTGGGAGGCTGCTTCAACTTACCATCAGATGGACTGTCTGCCAGTGTGAAAAAAATCCACAATGGATGCTTATTCATTATTATCGTTAACTACGATAATAATTTAAAAAAAAAACACCTCACTATACCAGCTCAAATAAAAATATGGAACTATAATGTAAATAAACGAACTAAATACTCAGTTACCAAAATCAATTCTCGCCTAAAATCCAACGTTATTAACGAATTTAATTAAACTGCCAATCCAAATTCCAGATAATAGAAAATCGAATTATCGATATCGGTGTCCAACATCGTTATAGTTACATCACTGGCCCGTTGGAAGCTATTAACTCCCCCGGAACTAAACAATGCGACTAGTATTTGACCCGCATACTAAAAATATAAATATAACTATACCGTGTTTCAAAGTTGTACACACTAGGAACATAAACCTGCGGGCTAATTTTGGTATTTAGCAATATCTTACGTAAGTATCTATCCTGTTTCCGATTCATCAAAAATAAAACGAATACGAACCTGTCTGTTTCGTTTAGTGATTTTGACACTAATTTACTACGGAAAACTTGTGTCAAAATTCAAAATTCGAAGCTGACCTGACTTCTTCTTATCGCATGGTTAGTGGCCAATCTGGTGTCAGAGTTGTTCAAGCCGCCCGAAGGCCTCTGACATGGCTTAACGACTGCCTAGATGACATTCACCGGGACCGACTCTTTACGATCCCTCCGAAGCACGGAGACGCTCAGTTCAAATGCCACTAAATGGTCACCCATCTCTGACTGAACTTGCCAAGTGACGCTAGGGCAATACCTAATAAATGTCAAGTGCTGTCAAGTGCAATAACTTGACAGCCTTCGTTTGTTTATCTATAGTGTGTACAAGACATTTCGTATATTATTTGCCTGCTAATGGTACAAAAAGAAAATACATCAGCTGTTTCGCTTCCCGCGCAAAAGTGGGGGGGTCTTGAGTGAAATTGATGTAGTACCTATATCGTATTGGTGTTCGTTTACTTACTATTAGTTATATAAACTGAAGATTTATTCTACATGTCCTAGCTCCATTAGAACCATACATAAATAAAAATCGAAAAGTTTTTTTTGCTATATAAACTTTTTTTTTGTAAAGTGGCGAGAGTTAATAGAGTAAACATGTCTTTATGAAACGAAGGTTTCCTATCATGGCGGCTATAAAATGATCTCAGTTATGAAGAGTGCCGAGAATTAGTAAACCGACCTTGTTCACAACACTTCAAGGATTATATCCGCCGCCATATTAATTGTGGTCCGTTTCATACACTTTGCTAATCGTAGAATTCATAGATTTAGTATGGGAGACACTACTCTTCTAACGTAGTGGTTATATTTTCTTTGCTTTCAGTTAGCTATTAACCCTACTCTATGTCTGGGACGAAACAATACCCCCATTATAGTGCCCGCATAAAAACACAAATATTACAACCCCACGGATACGCAGGAAGCGTGTTAACATGAGAAAGTAAAAAAAAACAATGTACCAACATACTTATACGGTAACGGTAAAAAATAACGATACTAAGTGCAATAAAAAAAATTAAGGAACCTCTGATATCACTACATCACCAGAGACATCACGGCTTGATGTAAGATGTAAGAGCATCAGAAGTGTGAAAAGAAGAAGTGAGGTCTAGTGAGGTGGTCATAAAGTATGTAGCGATGTTTGACGAAATTAAAATACAATTTTCAAAGACGGTAACGATAACGAGCAACCCCATAATAAGAAAACATCCAATCAATCACAATTTTCTTTATTTTTCACGAAAAAAATCTGTTTATTTCACCTTTCATGGGGCTATTTTTAAATTTCGAATATCGGAAGCACGTTCGAAAAATTTTAACATCGAACGTGGAAAAAAAGAAACAAAGCGCGCCAGCTGAGCCGGACGGGCGCGTTCCGGCCGGCCGAACGTCGATACAAGTGCATTGAGCCGTCGGACTATGATCGTGAACGTTTAGTGAACGCAGCAATTTGCTATAATTTTTTTCTCATTCTTTTTAAATAATTTTTTAGGTATGTGGCTATAGCCTAAACAAAGTGGGTGAATAAATTAGAACGAAACTTGATGATTTTATTTGTTCCATAATAGATATTGACCTGTTTTGATTAAGTAATATTAAAACATAAAAATAGAACATCATTGAAATCTAAAAAAAAGCATTAAGAAAAATAGGTAGGCAAAATATTCAAAATTGCTGGTCGCGTTCAGATATTAAATAATTTGCATAATCAAAATAACGGTAACTGACCTAGCGTAAGCTTATTATAAAGCAGGGTTTATTTAAATTATGGCAGCCATTTTGAAAGGCTATTAAGCTATGGAGCTGTGCGTGTAGCGTGACCAATGATAGAAGGAAATGAGTTTTTTTTAGTTTAGTTGACTCAAGGCATAAGGCCCGCCACATACATACGGAATTTCCGTACGGAATTCCATTTCGAAATATTGAATCGGGGATTCCGAACGCAGTAAATCCATTCAAACGTATGAACGTATCGCGTTCGGAAACCCCGATTCGATATTTCGAAATGGAATTCCGTACGGAAATTCCGTATGTATGTGGCGGGCTTAAAGGACGGCGATAGCAGCCTAGTTAGTCGCAGAGGGAGAGGTCGACTTTAAGGAAAGGAGAATATGCATAGGTCGTAAACCCGCTTGAAACTTTACAACAATGGGGTCCTAATGACTTGAAAGATGATAACTTCATACCTACGGCCAAAGTCAGCAATACCCGTATAAAACTAAAGTTAAGAATCCACGAAATAAACAATAAAAAAGCTATTAATCTGACAGCTAACAAGATAAAGGTTTTTGTATCTCACAAAAACTACCTACTATATAACTTTAAGTACACAAAAACTCGTTGCTTAATCCTTTTGTTGAATAAGAACCTAGGTGTGCTCCTAAAATGTATGACGTTATAAGATTCAAGATAAATTAAATTACATTATTGTTAATTTGTTAGAGTTCATTATCATTTGCTAAGATTAACAAATTCTTCTTCTTGTCGTATGGTTAGTGGCCAACCTGGTGTCAGAGTTGTTCAAGCCGTCCGAAGGCCTATGACATGGCTTAACCACTGCTGTCTAAAAGACAACTACCAGGACTAACTTTTTACGTGCCCGGAGCACGGAGACGCTCAGTTCAAATGCCACTAAATGGTCACCCATCTCTGACTGACTTTGCTCAGCGTTGCTTAAACTTCGATCGTTTACCGAGCAGCTGGCTATGAACGCTTCAAACTAAGCAAATGTAATTTCATTGGGCATCTTTTAAAGATTCTCTCCCCGCCAACAAAAAGGGCCCCTGATGACGACAGACGTCGTGACTTCTCTATAATTAGGAATTATCTTTTTGACACAACAATAATTAATACCCAATTCGTAACATTATATTCAGCTGAGCCTCACAATTTCTCGTACAATGTCACTCCTGTGTCACATATAATTAATAACGTCGGGCGTCCACGGTGCGGATCGAGTCAATTCTGTAAGGGCTCGGTTCCGTGCCGGCGCGTGTGAAATTGATGGCGTAGGGAGCGATGCGGTTGGTTGCCGTCTTGCCGCGGCGGACATGTAGTGGGCGACGGGCGTAGAGCTAACGAGGATACGACGTATTAGTAAAAAAATGAAATATACGTCACGACTTTTATCCCCATTCGGGGGCAGTCAGAGCCTTGAGTGGCCATACACCACCACATTGCGGAGGTATTAAGCTAACTCAAAGCCCACGTTTCACCAGATAGTCAGAACCCAACGTGACAGGTGGTGAACCTTGTCGCCGTGTATACAGGAACTGACTATTATCTAATCCCGAGGGATAGGTAGGTTTCCTCACGATGTTTTTCCTCACCGTAAACAGTATTAGTAATTAAACTAAATTTAACTAAAGCAAGGCCCTCTAAGAGAGAAACATATTGGTGGTATATTTATGGTAGAGCTCAGCTGAAGCCTATTGACTGCAGCTCATAATATGGGCTGGCTTGACCGGGGTAGTACCACTCTCTCACAGAAGATTGGCGTAAGGTTACAGTTGCGTTTCATACGATGAGTAAGATCGATATTGCCGTCCTTCCCATATAACAATTGTGGGAGAAAGACAGCAATATGTATTTAGTTCTATAGTTTTCATCTTTCATTTTTTTTTTTATGCTTGAAAGATGGTCGGTGAACGTGGACAATAGATTCTCTGTACCGTATCACAAGCTATAGCCAATTAGGTAAATCAGGCGCCCTGAAAACAAGGGCGTAGAGTTCAATTTCTGTTTCTATAGCCAAGAAATCTAACGGGATAATTTTGGAAATGGCATTCGAAAATTTGTGCGGGTATTGTCTGTGAGATCATCTACAGAACTTTCTCAGTCGGTCCTCATAGTACAAGCGTTGCTTAGTTTGGGACCATAACTACTGTTGGTGTGAGTTTAGAAATGTTATTTTAAGACTCGTGGCCAGCAATAGGTTAACAGTAGGTTACACACTATTCAAACATTTAAAGAAATCATTCAAATGATTAAAAAATAAACCCAAGTCATGTCCACATAAATCGTACCGTCCACGCAACCAAACTAGTACAAGTGCTTCGTTCAAGTTCAATGCTACTCGGTCATTAAGCGCTTGAAGGATGCCACTCGGGCAAGTCGACTCGACCTCCGACTTGCTTACTGTGATTCTATATTCAAACGGTTACATAACCAGGCGAGTATGTAGTAAATATGTTTATTACTTAGTAAAGTATTAGTATTATCCTGTATACACGGCGACAAAGTTCACCACCTGTCACGTTGGGTTCTGACTATCTGGTGAAACGTGGGCTTTGAGTTGGCTTAATACCTCCACCATGTGGTGGTGTATGGCCACTCAAGCCTCTGACTACCCCCGAATGGGGATAAAATTCGTGACGTTATATTTATTTATATTATTATTTATAAGGTGACGACAGTGTCCTTTGGTCAATCAGTACCGTCACCCGCGACCTTAAAAACATACACTATGGTACTCATTCAGTTAGAACAGAAAATTATGACGAAACTATTACTGAGCAGGACAACAATAATTTTGATTGCGTCAAAAGTGAGCTTGAGAAGCAATTTCTAAAGATTAGGATTATCGTCATTACGCTATCACGTAAATTACGTACCTACGTAATTAGTTACGTTATAAGGCATAGCATCGATAACACGAATCGAATCGCTAACATAACCTATGCGTCAGTTGATCGCGACGCTAATGTTTTGTTCACAGTATATTAGTTAAATAGGCAAGCGAATTATTAATTCGTTTCGACGCGACTCGACGTGTCTAATGGATGCAAGACCTAAAACTATGGGTTACTCCAATAGCGGCGCCGTCATATAACGGCCGCACTAGAACATTGGCTACGTAAACAACGGTGTCCAATACCGCTCTCTAGGAAACCGCGCCATTTTGTTTACATAGCCAACGTTCTAGTTACGGCCGTTATATGACGGCACCGCTATTGGAGGAACCCATAGCTTAACCCATGACTTCACCTTAATACAATTCAAACATAGGCCCTTATTAATTCTAGATTAAGTCCTTTCATGGTACTATTAGTATGCAAACCTTCCCTTGCATATCTCTTGTCCCTTTCTTCCTTCAGTATCATTGTCCGAGAAATGATATTACCCAACCCGGTGACATCATTGTGACGTCATAGGGGTCGTCGCCCGCATAACGATCCTAAGAAAATACCTGCCTTGCATTATTTATAAGGAAATGTCTGAACCACGTACCTACATTATTCTATGCACTGTATCTAATAAATGGGTGTTAGCCTTATGCAGGCTGTTCATGCTCGTCTCGTTGCCTCGCGTGCCTCTGATCGCGTAGAGGCTCCACTATTTACACACTCGTTGTATCAACTGAACTCACGATGCCCACCGCGATTGTCCTAGAAGAAATCGCTTGCGAGGGTGAACTAGGGCCGCGAGATGCGAGACTCGAGGTGTTTCGACGAGTGTGTACAACCGGCATTAAAGTACACATCATTCTGGCCCTGAAGAGTCTTAGGTCTTTGTTAGGTTTCCATTCCATTCGTCTGAAGAGATGGACATAGATCCACCTGGGCTCGCCCTACGTCTTCAGGCTCATGGCAGACGTTTAAAAATCTCGTCTATTACTCCACCAAGCAAACTAGGAACCTATCAAATGTGACGTCACCGGCACAAAAAGGTGGTGGCGGGAGGTGTAGCGGGCGGGTGTACAGGCGGTATGAGGGCGGGGAAGCCGCATTCAATCCGAGTTCCTAGTTGGTTTGGTGGCGTAGCTGTTTAACCATATTTCCAGTGAATAGGTGCGTCCAGATGCCTCGCATGCCTCGCCCGAGCACTCATGTTATGACATTATATCTATGCGTTCCGACGTCCAAACTGCTCGATGAAGACGAAGCTATTTATAGAAACATTTTACATGTTAAAAATGGTTAATTCAATGAAATGAAATGAAATAGGTTTAAAAATGTACATCTGCTCATTAGTTTTGAAATACTGGCAACATTTGGACTATTATTTAAGTATATGGCAATTGACTTGTATGAAAAAATAACAGATTATAAAAAATAGTAAAAAATATGGTACAACGAGTTTAATCAATAAATAAGATGGAAATTGTTAATTACTTGAGGAAAGGTTGAAATACAATAAATACGAGTAAATAGATCTTCTTTTTCATACATTAGTATAATGTTACGCAGAACAAAGAAAATTGGTACACATAAATCCTCGAACATAAAGAAATTCTCACCTCAAAACATACAATTACATTATACCTACTTACTTCACAGAATAAAAAAACGTGAATAAAACATCGAATTAAAAAAATAAAAATGTCGCCCCATTCACGGAGGGCGGTTCACACTGTAATATACCGAATTATCTATACAGCACTTTAAAACGCTGACACAAAACACAATTCGGCACACTGTGTCCATTATTCTTTGTGGAAATACAACGACAAAGGCGACACAGTCGCAATTGGAAAACGCACGAAGGAAACCGAGTCCCTCAGTAATTTATTTATGAACTTACAAAAGAGATAAGCTTTAATAAAATGCGAATATTTTTTTATGAAGGCATCAGCGGGAGCCTTTATTATGCTTTTAGGTTATGAAGTATACTGTAGTTGACGTAAATTGAAGTTAACGACATCTAGTGAATTAATGTTGAAGCTTTTAGTGCGTGTAATGAATGAATGATGCCTGAATCGCGGTATCAAAGTTTGCGCGATATTTTATAAATAGTTTGCATCGTTCGCGTTTGTTAGTTTTACGGCTGGAGCCGCACTTTGTACGCTTGCCCTCTGACCGGTGAAGTTGTTAAGGCCACTCTTGCCAACAACAAACCTATAGAAATAAAAAAAAATAAAAAAATGTTAGTTTGTATGTTCAACCATAGCCAGCTGCAATCACTGATCGGTAGACGATCGGAGGTTAAGCAACGCTTGGCATGGTCAGGCAGAGATGGGTGACCATTTAGTGGCATTTGAACTGAGCGTCTCCGTACGTTCGGAAGGCACGTAAAAAGGCGGTCCGGGTTGTTGTCACCTAGGCAGCAGTCGCTAAGCCTTGTCAGAGGCCTTCGGGCGGCTTGAACAACTCTGACACCAGGTTTGCCACTAACCATACGATAAGAAGAATTGTATATTTTATTTTCAGTTTCCCTGAATTTAATTTTACATGTCCTTCAGTCCGAATTCCCCTTGAAGATAAAGTTAATCATCAATACCTCCTCACAAAGGAATAAAGACCTTACATCCACGGACTTTGAGCGGCTAATCGCATACTTATCCCACAAAGAGGGGTTCAATTACTTAACAGATTCTAAGTTGGCCGTACGATCTCTTTGTTCTGAGCACTGGGATGTCCATTTGGAAAAGTTGCACAAAGCAATTTCGTTCCATTTACTTTATAATAGTACGTATTGGGGTTTCTTTTGCTTTGGCTAATGTAGATTTGTAATATGTATTATTGATACGAAGAATACTAAAATATATATACAAATAAATAAAATTGAAGGGTCTGTTTGTAATATGAAAATAAAAGCTTTGTGCTAAGTGCATATGAAAGTATATAGGGTACTTATAACAATAAAGGAATTTTAAAAATTTTGTCTGGCTGCCTGTTTGTTCCGGGTAATCTCCGAAACGGCTGGACCGATTCTGACAGGACTTTCAATGGCAGATAGCTGATGTAACAAGGAGTTACTAAGGCTACTTTTATTTTAGAAACATATTAAGGTTTCCGCGTAAAACACAAAAACCGCGGGAGTAAAAGCGGGTAATATTTTTCTAAAATTTACGCGTTGGAAGTCACGGGCACAGCTAGTCCATCAACTAAACAGGTGGACTAAAATTAAAAGTTTCAGAGTACCGCAGAATGTGTTTCACGTGTTTCTTAGTTGCCATACTCTCTTTAAAAACGGTCCCTTCAGGATACGCAACACAAATGTAATTACACAAACATTTGCCTTTGACTAAACCAACAAAGAGTTTACTTAGCTTCTGTATACGTCCCAGACCTCACTAGACCTAGCTAGACCTCGCTAGACCGAGACCCAAGCGCCTAATGTTTACAGTTTACAAAACGGGCTTATGCAGTATTACTGTGAAAACTACAGCGAGTTTTGTTTTGAAAAGTTGCGAGTAAATCTTGGTGCATTGTGGCTGAACGGAAGCCTAACCAACTAAAGAGACTGCAGGATTGAGGTAGGGTGTCACTGATAGCGAGGTACAATGATCATTTTAAATAACTATACTTATCCTGCTAATATTATAACTGCGACAAGTTGTTGTTCCGCTTTTACGACTAAACCGTTGAACCAATTTTGATGAATTTTGGTATGGAAATAGTCAGGAGGTATGGAGACAGACAGCAGAACGTAAGCTACTTTTTATCCCGGAAAAATGTCAGGTTCCTGATGGGATTTTAAAGTTAACGAGAACGAAGCCGCGTGCAGAAGCTAGTTTTAACACAAACATTGTAAGTAGTGAGGAAACAATGTTGCAGTTTATTTAAAATATTTAGAGCAGACGCTGGCTGAAAAACTTACACCAGAGAGCAGCAGGAATTTCTTATCGACTAGGGCGCGGCGCCCAATGACCTAAGAGAGAAAGGACGAGCCCTATGTGACGTCATCTGTAGCCAAACACGAGCACACGACCGTCCAAAATGGCGCACAGCAAAAAGTGTTGTACTTTTAGTTAGTCGATAGTATCCATATCGATATACCTAACGATCATGTCGCGGGAAAAGTGCTGGGTCCTGAATAGGTAGGTTCAGCTATGCTGGGCTAAATCAAATAAGGCAAAAAGGGGGGAGACAAATCTGTAAGGCTCAGGTCAATGTCAAGCGTGTACATTAACGACACGATGGAGGCGGGTGCATTTCCAGGATGGTATGGCTGGATCGTCAGGTTCTTCTGCGCAGGCACATCACTAGAGCACTCACTTGGGTTTATCCAGTTCACACAACACAATTACACAAAGGATTGAGTAGATTTCGTGCGATTAAGGTTTTTAGACACAGGAGGCACCGCGACGACGAGTGTACCAAACGAGTCGGTCAGTCAAGTGTCATGAAGGGGGGAAAGAGACCGCAGCACAAATATCACGTTAATCGGGGCTAGGCAGTAAAAAAATATGTTTTTATTTATGACTATTATGTTATTTTATGGCTCTGTGGAGCGAGTCACCCTCTTCCCTCTAAAATGGTTGTGCAGAGTGACGCTGCTGCTCAAGTAAAGTCATTTTCACATGGCAACTCTTCGGGGTTCGCAATTTAACGTTAGAGACCACCAGAATTTCAATGTCTCGGCCGTGTTGGCGCCTCAACTTTACCACGAAAATATGCACGTGTGGAGAGCCTCATGCATACACGGCCATCATCCCTACCTACCACTGCCCAGTGTAGCAAAAGCGTAAAATTAAAAATCGTCAAATTTATCAGCTAAAAATCTTGCGATATCGGGAGATTTTGAATAAACTCTATTTTAACTTCTTTAAGCCGTTTTAGCAAATCCCACATTTAATTTTAAAATGTTCACTATCCATAAATCAACTTGTTATCTCTGTCGTGTAAACTTTTCTGGTATAATTTAAAAACAATTTCGTAGGTAGGCGCAAAAGTATTCGTTTTATTATATTATTTGAAGATGGCAACATTATTTTTTGAGTTGGTTGTGAAAAGAGTAATATGGTGGAGGTAGGAGATGGATGGGCATTCTTGTTCGAGCCATCAAGGAAGTAACACCAGTGTCTGTATAAGTGTGAGCAATGAATCAGTAAGTAAATAAAAGATTAAACGGATATATATAGAGTTTTATTCCATGGTACACTTCTGTATTACAATAGTTCAGAAGTGGGATAAACTTGGAACATTACTTAATATTCCTTTAATCACGTCCACCAGGCCATTTGGACAGAAGGATTATAGGTAAAATAAAACCAATACTAAGGTGAGCGATTATTTTTATTTTCTAGATAAGTATAGGTTTTAAGATATGAAAGTGTATCTAGTCGTTTCAAATAATCTCGTGCAAAATAGGGGGTAGGTATTAAATCTAGTATATGAATTGAATGAATGGTGTGAATAATAACCTTAGGTGACGATTGTTATTTATTTTTTTCTCTTCGTCAAAACTCGTTACCTACCCGGAATTTTGTTTTTGTTTTTCGAATAATGGTAGTTATTTTAGTTGAGTGGTAAGATAACGGTACCTTATTTGTTGGTGAAAATTTATTTTGTGTTTTTATAACCACCTTCTTACCTACATGCCCAATTCGGAACGTACTGTTTTAGTACGTATCTGTCTGCTTATAAATTAGTGCATTGTTACTGCCTGACGTACTTTAACTAGGGAGGAATCACAATAAGGTCAGTTCGGTGTAGGTATTTATGTAACTATTTAAATATTTGGTGATTAACGTACCCACCCAAACTGATTTCAGTTAAAGATGTCGAAAAGTCGTGTTGGTAATGAAAGGAGTGAAGAAACTCGGGATCTTGATGCGGTTCAAGCCACGCGGCATCATGAGGAGGTGTCGCGCAGTCGCAGACGTACGCGTCACCTGCACGAGCTTCGCAGCACGAGTCGCACCAGTACGAGGCGAGGCCGACGCGTGCCATCGCAGTCAAGTTCGTCGAGCAGCAGCCGGTCAAGAGGTCGATCAAGAAAAGGTACGAGTTCGACGAGGCGTCGGAGGCATCCAGTAACATCGCGGAAGGATGATGGAAGAGCTCGCGCTGCACGAGTGCGATTGCGGTCATCACGGCCACGTTCGCCCTCACCAGCCACCGGCAAGCGGAACTCTCGGAGAAGACGACGACGCGAGAGGAGTCCAGCGAGGCAGTCTAAGCGAAGACGTCGTGAAACAGTGAGTCCATCATCTTCTTCGATTAGCGGTAGTGATAAAATTAGAAATAGGAAACATTCGAGAGTAGGCGATACACATAATACTAAGTTTAGCATCAATGATGTGATGGAACTAATAAAGTCACTGCCTTCCTCGACATCTCAAAATCAAAACCATTTTAGTATGACAACTAATGCTGTGCCAGAATTCGATCCTGCTAATAAGGAGCAAACAATTGATTTATGGATAGCCAAGGTAGAGGAATGTGCGGCTCTGTATAAATGGTCCGAAATTCAGTTGATTCATTACGCCTTACCCAAATTGACGGGTATAGCGAAAGTATGGTACCAAGGTCTGCCTTCGTTAAATTATGAATGGCTAGAATGGAAAGAAAAATTAATAAAAACATTCCCTACGGTACAAAACTATGCACAACTTTTACATGAGATGTTAGAAAGAAAAGTAAGGAATAATGAGTCATTGGAAGTTTATTTTTATCATAAAATTAACTTGTTGAATCGCTGCGATATATCAGGTAAACGAGCGGTAGATTGTCTGATTTACGGGTTGGAGGATAAGGGTATGCGGTTAGGAGCACAGGCTGGAAATTATTCCGAACCTGAAGAATTACTATCTTATTTCAAATCGATTAAGTTAGAAGATATAAAAGAAAAATCTTATCGTCCAACGTTTACGCGCAAGAGGCCCGAAGGACAAAATGATGCATCGAAGCCAAACATTATAAGATGTTTTAATTGTAATGAGGTAGGGCACCCTAGTTTCAAATGTCCAAAGCCATTATTGACATGTAGTATTTGTAAAAGGCTTGGGCATCAAAGTGCTAATTGTAAACGATTAACACGAACTACTAATGAGGGTAGTAAACGTGGTGAATCGGAAAAAGTAGTGTCTGAAATAAAGTTTGTAGGTACCTTCGATAAGAAGTACATTTTACCTATTATGATTAATGGCGTATCCAAGTCATGTTACGTGGATTTGGGGAGTCAGGGTACTCTTATTCGAGTTAGTGATTTTAAAGATTTAAATATTTCTTATAAAACGGATCGTTTGCCGAAATTAAAGGGATTTGGTGACTCAATTATAGAACCTATAGGAAGGTCGGTAGTACAAGTGCAGGTACAATCGGTTACTACTTCAGTAGAAGTGTTAGTAGTACCGGATGAGCTTTTGAAATATGCGGTTTTGTTAGGTCATACATTTACTGAACAAGGTGGTATTGTGGTTATTAAAACCGATGAACACCTAATTTTCCAAAAACAGTCGTATGTTAATCCTGAAGAGGCAGATCATAAAAATAGGCTTAGGTTAGTTGTTAGTTCGGATTCGGAAGTGAAAGGTATGAATATTATTCCAGTACATACCGATGATAATGGAACGTGTAAGATATATGTCAGGGAATCAGTTAGAACCGTAGGTTTAAATCACTATTATGTATTACCTGGGGTATATTCAATAGTAAATGGCAATGGATGTATTTTAGTGTTAAATTTAAATGCGAATAGAATACAGTTTTATAAAGGACAGCTGTTGACTCGGGTACACGTGGTTGATGAAAATGATTGTTTGGAAATTAATACAGTAGAAAATCAAGAGGATGATCAAATGTTAAATAGTCTGAAAGTAGGTGAAGAATTTTGTAATGAAGATAAAAGTACATTGAGAAATTTATTGGATAAGTATAGAGATTGCTTTTCATTTCATCTAGCGGACTTGGGTCTCACAAATTTATCTGAAATGACCATTACGTTAAAAGATGCGACGCCAGTCGTTTACAGACCGTATAGGCTTGCTTATTCAGAAAGAGATAAAGTTAAGGGAATGATACAAGAAATGCTAGATTGTGGTATAATTACCGAGTCAACGTCTTCCTATGCTAGTCCAATTATATTGGTACAAAAGAAAACTGGTGATCAAAGGCTTTGTGTCGATTATCGAGCTATAAACGCCAAGACTGTTAAAGAACACTATCCACTGCCCAGAATAGAGGATCAAATTGATCAATTAGGAGGTTATGACTATTTTATAACTCTTGACTTAGCATCTGGTTACTACCAGATCCCAATCGCTCCATCATCCCAGGACAAGACTGCGTTCGTTACGCCAGATGGGCAATACCAATTTACCCGCATGCCGTTTGGTCTTGCCAATGCGCCTTCAATTTTTCAAAAAACTATCCATAAAATGCTAAAGAGCGAGAAAAATCGTATAGCCTTTGCGTTTATGGATGATATAATTATTCCGGCACATAGCATTGAGCAGGGGATGGAGCGTTTGGAGATAATACTTAAGTTAATTAAAGAAGCAGGGTTGACACTAAAACTGTCTAAGTGTACATTTTTTTCAAGGAGAATAGACTACCTAGGGTTTGAGATAAGCAAACTAGGAGTACGACCAGGGCTCAAAAAGACTGAGGCAGTAGATCAGTTTAAGCGTCCAGCCAACCAACATGAAATACGTCAATTCATCGGACTGGCTAGTTTCTTCCGACGATTTGTAAAAAAATTTGCTATCATAGCGAATCCTCTCACCAGGTTGTTGAAAAAGGATAGCAAATTTGATTGGGGCATTGAACAAGAAAAAGCATTTACGACCCTTAAGCTAGAATTAGTAAAAAGACCCATTTTAGCATTGTACAATCCTAGTTCGAAAACCCAAGTACACACAGATGCTTGTAAGTCGGGCATAGCCGGTATGTTGCTCCAGGAGGATGATTCGGGTAGATGGCGCGCGGTTGCGTATTATAGTAGGCAAACTACAGTCGAGGAGCAGAAGTACCACTCCTTTGAGCTTGAAACGTTGGCGGTGGTTGCCTCTTTGCAGCGATTTCGTGTGTACATTTTAGGTATTAAGTTTGTGATAGTGACGGATTGTAGTGCTTTGCGTACCACCCTCTCAAAACGAGATATTATACCTCGTGTAAGTAGATGGTGGCTTCAGTTTCAGGAATACGACTGTAGTATCGAGTACAGGCCGGGTAATAGGATGAGTCATGTGGACGCCTTGAGTAGAAACCCTATTCCGATAGCCGATGAACCCGAACCTGTATTCGATGTTTTAGCTGTTGAGACTGAAGATTGGTTAGTTACCATACAGGGCGTAGATGAAGAGGTACAGAGGATAAAGCGCGTCTTAGAGGATTCAGAAACGCCTAAGGTAGCTGAAATTTACCAAAACTATCAATTAAAAAACGGGAAAATATATAGGGTGGTAGATAGTCAATTGAAATGGTTAGTACCTAAGGGGTTTAGATGGCAGTTGCTTAAGAAGTGTCATGACGAACTTGGGCATTTTGGGGTGGACAAAACCTTAGATAAATTGAAGTCTCTTTACTGGTTCCCTAAGATGAACAAGTTTGTTAAGAAATATGTCAAATCCTGCCTAGAATGTTGTTATCACAAGGTTCCAGTTGGGAAAAAACAGGGAATGCTTCATCCTATTCCAAAAATTGACAAGCCTTTCCATACGATACATATGGACCACTTGGGTCCATTTGTAAAAAGTAGGTCTAAAAATTCTTATTTACTAGTTCTAGTTGAAGCTTATACAAAATACGTCACTTTGTACGCAGTGAAAAACACTAAAACAAAATCAACTATAAAAGTACTCAATCAGTATTTTAGTTTGTTTGGTACCCCTAGTCGGCTAATAACTGATAGAGGTAGTTCGTTCACTAGCAAAACTTTTAAGGAGTTTATAAATAGATTGGGAATCAGGCATGTTCTAAATGCTGTTGCTACTCCACGTGCAAATGGCCAAGTGGAACGATACAATCGTACCATTTTGGCCTCTCTTGCGGTGAAAAATCATAATTGCGAGGAAAATAAGTGGGACACCCATTTAGAGGAAATTCAATTGGGTCTTAATACGACTATAAATAGAGGAACTGGTAAAAGCCCGTCCGAAGTGTTATTTGGAATAAGGTTAAGGTCAAAGAGTGACGGAATAGTAACTTCATTGTTAAGTCAGGAAAAAACCTCAACGGATGATGTTGAAGAAATAAGAGAGGGCGTAAACTTAAAAATTAGTGAAGAACAAAGCAAGCAGAAGGAAATGTTTGATAAGGGTAGGAGAGTAGCTAGGCCATATGAGATAGGTGATTTAATAAGGATAGAAAGAGAGGTAGGAAGTAATAACGGGCAATCCAGGAAACTTCTCCCTAAATTACAAGGTCCTTATAGGATTGTAAAGGTCTTAGATAGGGATAGATATGTAGTTCAAGATACACCTTTAACGCGTAAACATAATAGAAAGTATGAAGCTGTGATCTCGGTTGACAAAATTCATCCTTGGTTGACTTTTAACCAAGATAATTCATCTGAATCTGAGGCCGAGAGCAGTATTGACGATATATGTGACGCAGATACTGAAACTAGATCTAATCAGCGAGAAAGCATTGAACTTGATGATTTAAGAGATGTTGAGGAGTGTGGTGACAATTAGCTTAATGACTAATAAAAATGAGTACTATTATAGTACTGAATCTGTAAAGGAGGCTATGATAACTGATAGTGATTATTATTGGTACATCGCACATAATATTTAAAGGATAATTATTATATGATTTTGAAAATGAATGTTATATAATTACAAATAGTATAATTTGAAGTTACATGAATCCTTTGGAGAGGTCTACACACAATGGAGTCGGTTGACAAAATATGAGTGTGATAGATTTCAAAGAACTGGATTTACGAATTATTGAGTTGATAAGATAGAAACATGAATCCTTTAGAGAGATCTACACACAATGGAGTCTGTTGACAAATATGAGTGTGCTAGATTTCAAGGAACTGGATTTATGAATGATTGTTATGCTAAGATACATACATATATCTTTAAGAGAGGTCTACACACAATGGAGTCGATTGACAAAATATGAGTGTGTTAGATTTCAAAGAACTGGACTTGTGATTTTGTTATTATTACAGAGGTATTAGTTGGATTTGGATACCTATTAACTATAGATGAATGTAATTATGTTACTATGAATGTACTTATTTGTTTTTAATTTTAATTGATGGAACAATTTATGTATAAGATGGCCGAACGTAATTGAAACTGGTGTTAATAGTATATATAATATGTATGTTAATTGTATCAGATATATTGAATTAGATAAGTGAATTAAATATGTTGTAAGTTAAGATTTAATTAAATGTATCCTGATTAAGAAAATTACGTTGTATAATAACCAGGCATTATAATATTGTTAAATTAACGAGAGGACTCCGTTAATTCAGAATGGCCGACTGTAAACTTTTCTGGTATAATTTAAAAACAATTTCGTAGGTAGGCGCAAAAGTATTCGTTTTATTATATTATTTGAAGATGGCAACATTATTTTTTGAGTTGGTTGTGAAAAGAGTAATATGGTGGAGGTAGGAGATGGATGGGCATTCTTGTTCGAGCCATCAAGGAAGTAACACCAGTGTCTGTATAAGTGTGAGCAATGAATCAGTAAGTAAATAAAAGATTAAACGGATATATATAGAGTTTTATTCCATGGTACACTTCTGTATTACAATAGTCGCGCATCTTTATGTTCTTGAGTAGTGATGACAAATATTATAAAACAAATTTAAGGCGGCGCAGTCACGCACCTTCCAAAACAAAAATAAGTTATTTGTGGTCACCCCGGGGTGACGGCGCGGCCCAACGTGTAGGTGAATAGAATTTGTATCGATAACTTTGAAACAAAACTTATAAGAACAGCACTACGTTTTTATGTAAACATGGCAAATATTTGTTAGTTCTATTTTATTTGAAAATATGAATTCGAGAGTACGATTATAGACGGGAACTCAATTAAAAATTAATATAATGTACACGAAAGGTATTTTCACACACTATAAATACACTTAAATATGAAAATAACACAACTAACCTGAAAAATGACAATCCTTCGAAATTCTTTAGAGAATCAGAACTGCATGCCCTAACGCAATACTAAACTATATTGATTTTTCCTTAATAATCCTAAATAATATAATAAAGAGTCACAAAATACACACAGTTCAGCGTAAAATTTAAAATAATTTGTATAAGACGCTGACATGACAGATGAAGTACTAACCATAGTGACCCGACCATAGCCGACAACCCAATATGGCGGTCCAAAAAGGCCCTCAGGGAGGCGGCTTAGTGACGGAACTAACCAAAAACTTCCAGAAAAAAGAAATATATGACATATACTGTACTGTTTTACATAGCTAAATTGTCACGAGTAAGAATGAGACAGATATGTTTTCGTTAATGTGGTCCATATTTGCATCAAATATGTATACCATAAACAATAGCTTCGTATCTGCTAATAATAAATCTATGGCGGCGCCACGTTCTAGTGAGGTGACATTGACACTTGACAGTTCAGACACTCTCTTTCAGTCAGACCTTGCGATAATTTGGGTTGTTCGTCATCCGTATCGTGCCGTTTTATATTTATCCGTTTTAAACTAAATCTGTTCTTAACCCATCCTACGTCTTTTTGTAATTTTTTTCATTCCTTACTCCTCCTACAGCGCATTCTTGTATTTGTAGTGACACTGACAGAAGTGTAGAGACAGATAAGGTCACCCAGACCAATCAAGCGATATCTGGGCCCTAGTCGCTTAGCCAGTGACATTGAGGTGCTATAGTTATTGACCCTCTGAATGGTCGGCTTGGTCAATCAGAATCAACCGATTATTCACAGGGTTGATCACTACAGCAGCTCAATGGCAATAGCAGTTTAATGGCTAAGCGACTTAGGGACCACGTGTATTGATATTTTTACACCCATTGCTTGTAAAAGAAGAGATAACTCAAAATTCATTATTTATTCAGGTAGTAATTTAGTTATTCCCCCTCAATTCGAGGGAGGATATTTATTTACTCAAGTTAAATTATTCCATCGCTATAACTGGGACCGCGCAATACGAAATCCAGTCGCCACAAAGCTTCCTTTACCTATTTGAGTTTATTTGATGAGAGACGCGAAACGGCTGAAATTTGTTCTAGCCTAGGGAGTACGGAGCTCTGTGGCAGATTGAGTTCAGCTTTGCACAGTAGGTAGGTCTGGGAGGCAAATTACACTGGGTTTAATACTAGTAAATAAAATTGAAGTGTCTGTTTGTAATACACAGCTTTTTACTAAATGCATATTAAAGTATATAGGTACTAATAACAAAAACATTTTTTTTTGTCTGTCTGGATGTTTGTACCGGCTAATCTCCGAAACGGCTCGACCGATTTTGACGGGACTTTCACTGGAAGATAGCTGATGTTATAAAGAGTAACTTAAGCAACAAATATTGTTAAATTCCACGCGTACGAAATCGCGGGCGTGGCTTTTAATAAATAAGTAACTAACAAAAAATCTATGAAGATACCCAACCTAATAAACTTTCAGACTGAAAATGGATCTAAAAATAATACCACACGCAGAAACCTATCCGCAACCCAACCCTGAATAATAAATAACTAAACTCCTATGAAGACAGCCAACCTGAAAAACTTTCAGTGAACTCAGAATACCTGAAAATGGGTATAAAGTATTCACGCGGAAAGTTTTCAGTTTCGGGCAAGTTTTATGTATGTATAGTAACAGGTAGTACAGTAACATACAGAATTGGATGGCCAGGTCCGAAACTATAAGGAATAGCCAAAAATGGTCAAAGGACCCTCGTGGACCAAACCAAAACTGCATCGTTAGAAATTTGAAAAAAAAATCTTAGCCGGGAATTGAACCAATTGATTTTGACAAAAAAACACACCATGTATTATTACACCAGCTGAGTGTTGCTTCTAATTATTAAATTTTGGGAAGTAATGTCAAGGCTGCTCGGCTCTCTGCATCGTTTGGTTGCGGGTTCGATTCCCGCCAGAGAAAAAAATCGGAAACTGCCTTTTCGTAATTTGTCCTGCTAGGCTATTCTGTAACGACAAACTCACTTTCGCACGCGTGAATTTGCAGGTGATATGTCAAATTTTGTATTGAAATTTGATATTTCACTAGAAAATTCACGCGTGCGAAGTGAGTATGACGTTACCGAATAGCCAAGCTGGTCTGGGTGTTACTGGTATCGCCAGTCCATTGTACGGTATCCATAGTACACGCTTTTATTAGTTTGGGACCATACAGTTGGTGTGTTTATAAGACTTCAATATACAGACACCCAGTTTTAAGATGCACGGCAAAAATGTGAAGCAAGACACGAACTTGTATACTCGGCAAAAGTCAGTCATATCCATAATTAGATGGCCCATTGGCTCCTGCAGATACAGAACACTCCAAAAACAGCTTATCTCAAGGGTTCCCGAAAGATAAAAATGGAATATGATAATCTGAAGCTATTGTTTTAAACAGTTTCTTGATACAAAGTTGGGCGAGATATTTTTAAAATTCATGGAAGTTTCGGCGCGATTGTTTTGGAGGTAACGTGTGCCCTAGGGCCTAGACTGTGGGTTTGCTTAGAAATGTCTAGCTGAAAGGTGAAGTTAGGAAATGTTAATGTATACAACAGTAGCTTTAATATGACTACTTGCCGTAAGTTTTGTAATAGAGTTTAAGTTTAACTTAAGGCTACTTAAGGTTGTTATAGACGCTCCATAGTAGTCGAAATTGGTTGCGTCCAAAAGAGCCGAGCGGCGTGCCCGAGTAATCATTTCATGACATTATGTCTACGTGATCAGACGACGAAATTCATTGCTCAGTAGCGTCTTTCGCCACTTTTAGGCGTAGCCAATGGGTGCGTTCAAAAGAGGCAAGCGGCGCGCTCGAGCAACCAATTTTGACAAAGGAACCTAGACATAATGTCATGACTGATGGCTCGAGCGTGACTGCTCGGGGCATATGTACGCACCCATTGAACAACGCTAAACCTAAAATGACACCGGAAAGTAGTTACCAAATAAATATGTACCTATTAAGACGGTCGTTACTTGTATGATACTTACATGAATAAATAACGAATATACTTGTATCCTTATTCTATACATACCTGAAACAAAAAAGATTACGTTAATTGGATACATAAGCAAGTAAATACTATATTTTCATGGCTCAGTACAGAACCATAATGCGATTACAACACACGTAATGTATTTAAAACAACAAGAGATTGTAATAATATACTATCCTTCTAATATTATAAATGCGAAAGTGTGTGTGTAAATACTTGTTACCACGTATCTACATAACTACTAAACCGATTTTAATGAAATTTGAAACATAGATAGTGTAGGCTCTGGAAAAAGACATAGGCTAATCTTACACATCAATTTCCACGCGGGCGAAGCACGGGGCAGAACTAGTTTACAACAAAGTAATCCATTCAAACATATAACACCTTTTTATAGTCAATAAAAAATTATAAAGAAAAATCTGAATGATATATTTAACCAAAAAAAAATAAAAAATAACGTCACGACTTTTATCCCCATTCGGGGGTAGTCAGAGGCTTGAGTGGCCATACACGAGTGAATTACGCCAGCAGTGGGGTTTTTTTCTGCTGGTCCAATCAAAATTTGAATGATACAGATAATTAGTGCTCCATCTCGTGTAAATGTGCCGAAAATTTTAAATTTGTGCCTATAGCCGTTTTGGAGTTATTCACGAATATATGATCTTGCTGGCGTAACGTTACCGCAGCAGTGTGATTTTTTCCTGCTGGTCCAATCACAATTTGAATGATACAGATAATTAGTGCTCCATGTCGTGTAATTGTGCCGAAAATTTTAAATTTGTGCCCCCTAAGGTTTCAGAGTTATTTCAAATCTTGCTGGCGTAACGTTTTGGGAATTCCTGTATCTCAAAAACTGCTAGGCACACAATCATGATTTTTCGTACACACATTAGTGTTAATTTGTGCCCATTTGTGACAGTTTCATATTTCAATAAATCAGAAAGGTTCGGGTGTTATAAAATTTTTCTTAAAAAACTAAAATAGCTCCTAGCTCTTAAACTGGGAAACCTAGAAACCAAATGTTAGTGCTAGCTTGTATTTCTTATTGATCCTAAGCATTTCTATAATGATCGTAAGCCTACTCCAAGGAATTTACGATTTATTACGATTTTATTGCTATCTCGCGGTGAAATTATTTAAACCCTAAATACACGAGTTTCTTATGTTCCGATTACTTTTATTAATATACAAAAATTAGTGCCCCACTTCAAATATACGTGTACCAAATATCAGCTCTGTAAACCTTATAATTAAAATATTATTAATAAATAACCATCACGAAGCGCTTTCGGTGGTTAACTGACGGAATTTGAATGTATAGAAACAAGCGAACGCTCAGTACTTCAAGCCATCCTATTTCAATTGACAGCGTTGTTATGAGTACAGACGCGTACATAATACTTTGGAGTGTATTTATAAACTATTAAATAAAGTAAATAAATGTATAATCACAGGGTATGCTAAATTTAAATATGTAGGTACCTTACTTAATATTCCTTTTATGTTTCGTGTAGCTAAATGAACTTTAACTAATAACACACAACAACAGTAACAGTATCTTCTTTTATATATTTCTAGAGATAAAAAATCGACGCTTATAAACAGCAATACCACTTTGAAAATTAATATCCATTCTTTAAATCGAAATCATTCACCATCATCGAGATATAAAACGAATGAACACTTATAAATATTAGTATGTTCAACAATTATAAACAAACACAACATTACTTTATTGACACAACATAAACATATAAAAATAATGTAGGTACTTACATTAAACAAAAAAAAAATCTTGATATTAGAAATAATAAAAAAACTTATTGTAGTATCACAGTACATACAGTGAGCGGACGAAGGGGTCTAGCTAGACAGGGAGCAAGGGTAGGTAGTCGAATTTAACCATTACAAAGAAAATATAAAAATAAATATTACTCATTCACTTTTCTACAGAACTGTTAGCACACAGCCAATTTATTGTATACATTTAAGATGGTAGGCGCTATGTATCGGGCGGCCGCTTTTTTCAACTCATTTTAATTTGGTCGGTTAACCATTGAAAGTTTGTCATGGTGGTTTTTATTAATTACTAGCTTTTGCCCGCGACTTCGTCCGCGCAGAATATAAATTTAAAAATTCAGTTTCCGTTTGCTGGAACCCAAATCCCGTATCCCGTATCCGTATCCGTATCCCGTATCACGCATCCCACATCCCGTATCACGTATCCCGTATACGTATCCCGTATCACGCATCCCACATCCCGTATCCCGTTAATCGTATCCCGTATCCCGTATCCGTATCCAGTATACCGTATCCCGTATCCGTATCCCGTATCACGCATCCCACATACCGTATCCCGTTCCCGTATTCCGTATCCCGTATCTCGTATCCCGTATCCCGTATCCGTATCCGTATCACGCAACCCACATCCCGTATACCGCACCCCGCATGCCATATCCCGTAACCCGTATCACGTATCCCATATACAAAATCCCGTATCCCGTATCCCATACCCCGTATAATTTTCAAAAACTCTATTTTTTTTTTTTTTTTTAAAGACTATTCTAACTACAAAAACTACTAATCACCAATTTTCTTAATTCTAACTACAAAAATGACGAACTCCCATACAAACTTTCATCCCCTATTTTACCCCCTTAGGGGATGTATTTTAAAAACCCTGAAATTAATATTGTTTATCTTTTAAAAGTCACCTTATCACCAATTTTTATAATTCCAACTTCAAAAAATGACGAACTTCCATACAAACTTTCATCCCCTATTTTAACCCCTTAGGGTTTAAATTTTCAAAAAATATGAAATTATTATTTTTAATACGTAAAAAGAAACCTAAACACAAATTTTCATTATGCTAACCTCGGAAATGACGAACTTCCATACAAACTTTCGTCCCCTATTTTACCCCCTTAGGGGTTGAATTTTCAAAAACGCAGCAATTCAAGTTTTTTATTTTTAAAAAGGAACCTAAACACCAATTTTCATAATTCTAACTTCAAAAATGACGAACATCTATACAAACTTCCCAACTAACTTTCATCCCCTATTTTACCACCTTAGGGGTTGAATATTCAAAAACGCCGAAAACCATATTTTTTATTTTTAAAAAGACACCTCAACACAAATTTTCATAATTCTAACTTGAAAAATGACGAACTTGCATACAAACTTTCATCCCCTATTTAACCCCCTTAGGGGTTGAATTTTCCAAAATCGCTTCTTATTGCTTGTCTACGTCACAAAATATATCTACTATCCAAATTTCATGTCTCTAACTTCAGTAGTTTCGGCTCGGCGTTGATGAGTCAGTCAGTCAGTCAGTCAGTCAGTCAGTCAGCATTTCCCTCTTTATATATTAGTATAGATAGATATAGATTTTATAATTATAAGGTTTACAGAGCTGATATTTCGTACACGTATATTTGAAGTAGGGCTCTAATTATTGTATATTAATAAAAGTAATCGGAACATAAGAAACTCATGTATTTAGGGTTTAAATAATTTCACCGCGAGATAGCAATAAAATCGTAATAAATCGTAAATTCCTTGGAGTAGGCTTACGATCATTATAGAATTGCTTAGGATCAATAAGAAATACAAGCTAGCACTAACATTTGGTTTCTAGGTTTCCCAGTTTAAGAGCTAGGAGCTATTTTAGTTATTTAAGAAAAATCTTATAACACCCGAACCTTTCTGATTTATTAAAATATGAAACTGTCACAAATGGGCACAAATTAACACTAATGTGTGTACGAAAAATCATGATTGTGTGCCAAGCAGTTTTTGAGATACAGGAATTCCCAAAACGTTACGCCAGCAAGATTTGAAATAACTCTGAAACCTTAGGGGGCACAAATTTAAAATTTTCGGCACAATTACACGACATGGAGCACTAATTATCTGTATCATTCAAATTGTGATTGGACCAGCAGGAAAAAATCACACTGCTGCGGTAACGTTACGCCAGCAAGATCATATATTCATGAATAACTCCAAAACGGCTATAGGCACAAATTTAAAATTTTCGGCACATTTACACGAGATGGAGCACTAATTATCTGTATCATTCAATTTTTGATTAAACCAGCAGAAAAAAAACCCACTGCTGGCGTAACTGACTCGCCATACACCACCACATTGTGGAGGTATTAACCAACTCAAAGCCCACGTTTCACCAGATAGTCAGAACCCAACGTGACAGGTGGTGAAACTTGTCGCCGTGTATACAGGAACTGACTATTACCTAATCCCGAGGGATAGGTAGGTTTCCTCACGATGTTTTCCCTCACCGTCAGCGTACTGTAAATTATGCACATAGATGAAAATTCATCCATTGGTGCATGCCCCACCGGGGGTCGAACCTGGGACCTTGTGATTGCTAACCCAACCTGTTCACCCCTAGGCTACAGTCGCTTTTTTTTTTCCAAAAAAATCCAAAATAGTATGTCCAACTAAACGGAGTCCATGGACACAGTACGACTCAGTCGTTCGCGGAACATAATATTGAAAACATGTCGGTATTGCCAATATAGCTCATCTATTGGCGAATAATACGCGTCAAAGCTTTTAAGTTGATTATCGAATTGCGAGTGCGATAACAGCCCCTCTAGACAAGTGGCATGAACGCTAATCGAATAGAATAGAATATAATTCACAGTGTATGGAAATGACATTACAAGTCGCTATGTAGATCACGTGACTTTAGTCATTTCCATACATGAAGCGTAGCGATTTGAAGGAACGCTTGTAGACGTCAGCCACTTGTCTAGAGTCTCAGATGTGTGAATTTTGCTTGTAGTGGTACGCTGAGCACAAATCTAATAACTGCAATATTTGGAGGGAATTGTCTATGATCAGTGGTTAAATATACTTCCACCGAGCTTTAATATCACGGCAGACAGCCCGGCAGAATATTTAATATTTCAAAATGAAATCTACTAAACAAAATTACTCCAAAATTGTTCTCCTCGTAGTAGATCTAGTTTTATTCACGAAACACCCGTTAGTAGGGTTGTCACAACTAAGCTTAGTTTTTAAAAAATACTCCTATGCGGTATTTTGCTGCTAGGTATAACATTTGTCACCTTTGTAAAATTAGGGGTGTTTTTTCGGCGGGTTGGCATTTACAATTTAGTAATTTAGATAAAATACTAACATGTTGTAATAATAATACAACATGGCACGACACGGTTCACCACCTGTCACGTTGGGTTCTGACTATCTAGTGAAACGTGGGCTTTGAGTAGGTTAATACCTCCACAATGTGGTGGTGTATGGCCACTCAAGCCTCTGACTACCCCCGAACGGGGATAAAAGTCGTGACGTTACATTACATTTTTTTTGTATTGTTAATAATAATTGCATTTAAATTGATCAGTATTGCAATAAACCCCTAGAAATGTAAGTCAACTTATGTGGGTACGTATGTTTGACATGGGAATAAGTAATTCTGAATTTTCAGCTTTTTTACTTAACAAAAGAAGAAATATCTGAAAGGCTACTTCACAAGTGTTTTGTTTTTATTCACCTGACTGAAATACACGTGACAACCCTACCAGAGGGTCGGAGGTTGTCGGAGGTCGCGGGAGAGACCGACCTCATTTGGTTGCCGGGAACTCATTAAGTCGCCTCACCGCTTAATTTTTAACTTAAGTGAAAAAAAATGCGGTTTGTGACTTGGGGTGTGAACATGTTTTTTGTCTCCTTGCAAATTTGAATTTGGAATCGGACTGTCACTTGTTTTTTTTTGTTTTCTGTCACTAGTTTTTTTTTTTGTTCTTGTTTTATTGTTGTGTTTTGTAATGGTGTGTGGTCAGTTTCAAGTAAAATAGTGACATAGCCAGTAATGATCAATCAGGCAGCGAAAATACAGAGACCGTAGCTATTTTCATTCGATAAAACTGTATGAACAACCGTAGCTAAAACCGAAAACTATAACTTTTTAAAATAGAAAAATCTGCAGTTAATCCATTAGCGTCTGACACAGTTTTTCCATCCTAGCTTGGTGTTCGTATTGGAAGCTTATAATTAATTATATCGATGTATCACTGTTATGCTCGGTTTACACGAGAGCAGTAGGAAAATGAACAATTTGCTAATGTCCTCGCGTAAGCAGCTCGGTAAGTTCGCAAGTAGAAACAGTTCCACGTTGACTCCTGCTACTTGCCTATTAACTTGCGACTGTACTCGTGTAAACCAGGCATTATATTAAAAACAATATTCGACAGGAATTTAATTTTTAAATTTAGAATTTAGAACATTAAATTGGGCGCCTGTAGAGCACGTTCCACGTTCAATTTATATAAAAAAAAAACTGATTACGTCACTCCGAACTGGCAGTGGTTTAAACGAGATGAGTCCAACGTGAAGGTCAAGTTAAGTTCGGGCTAGTTGGAAACTTGGCCGGGCGCGGCGGCCAAGTTATGTAAGTCGTCTGAGAGGAATTCGTTACGAATGTCCTCGGGTGTATTGAAGCGCTGGAACGCATTTTTGTAACAGAACATCAAACATAAACGCATTGTTGTTTTATGTTACTAAGGTAGTAAGCAAGCGTACGGCACGCCTGATGTTAAGCAGTTACCTGTAGCCTGTAGCTGCTTGCAATATTAAAGGCATTGCTCGCATGTTGCTGACCTGAAGGAGAGTGCAGCAGAGGGAGGAAAAGGAGGGGGTGGGCTCACTTATAGTACTTTACGCCAATCGTGAGAGTTTGACGTTTGTAGTCATAATGTCATATTGATTGCTTTGCTCGGGCGTGAATGCGAATGTTGGCTTGTGGACGTGGCCAATATGTTGGGGATCGAACCCGCGACCTATCTACCTAACCTAATTTAACTCTACATTCAGAATCAGTGGCTAATTTATTTGTATGCTCAAGGCAAATATACATCATGAAATAGCCACATTTTGATAGATCAAAGTACCTTTTGGTACCTTAATACCTTGTGTATTAAACAGGAGAAAAGCACAATTTCGCTTTAAATATTCCACCGAGTTGAATAGTTGGTCCGTGACGTCAACAGTGAAGTATTTGAGCGATGGGATAGTAATTAATTTTAGTTTGCAACTTGCTAGCGAGAGACGAGCGATTGCTGTTTACGTAATAAGTATGTTGAGATTAAAAGCAGTTATTAAAAATAAGTTTTTGAATTTGGAATTAATTCTATTCATACATTTAAAGTTACGCGCGCGCGCGTTAAACTAGATACCGCCCTACTAAGAAAAATGAGTCTTTTTCATACAATGGTTGCTGTCAGATGTACTGAAGTACGCCAACTTCGGCGTAGTATCAGTTACCGCACTTTATTAGTCCGCATGCTCCATCATAATTAATCTAATTGGGAGATAAATGTCGAATACGCGTTTGTGAACCTATATACTGAGTAGGTACTAAAATAAGTTCCGATCTTCTTAAGTTCACTTTTACGTGATAATGTAATAGTTAAGATGAAATCAACCCCACGCCTCATAAACCAGGCATGCTTAACGACCACGGTATTAAATTTCATCGAAAATCAAATAATTTCATCTGGCAATCAATCACCTGATAACGATTCCATTAATTTAACTTTATACCTAGGGTTGCCTCTTAATAAGATCTAATTACAAATTTAAGATTTTTGTACTACGCTCTAAAGGAAATAAGTGACACTATTGTCAGAGTTTATTATGATATGGCTATCAGGGGTAAAACAGTAGAAGACTAATAATAAAACATATTAATATCTGGGATGACATTTAAATTAAATGTCTTCGTTATTATCTAATGTGATACGGTGGACCTGTCATTCTTAGATCAAGTATTTAATACTGATCCGTTATTATTTATCAGAGACATATCTTTCTCGCATGATTAAAATTCAATCAAAATCCGGGATATGCCGATTTCATCGCTGTATAGCGTTTCAATATTATACAGATAATGTCTGAAGTGGCACCCCTAGTGATCGGAAATCCGTATGTATAGACTAGTCATTACTTTTACATGAGATTACTTGTTCTGAAGTAATTTCTAAGCTTTACTTCCTAGCAACTTTATTCGTTAAATACATTTATTCATTCATTTGACATAATAAGTATATTAAATATTATATGGGCTATTTGTCAAGATTTGATCGTAGGGCAGATTTCTTTACTTCGAAATTACTTATAAATTAAGAAAAGTAATGACTTGACTATAAATACGGGTGTTTCGTCTTAGAACTATCAGAAATTGAAACTTAAGGTCATAGAAATAAATACCTATCTATATTAGTAAACAGTTCTAATTGAAAATAGTAATTTGATGAATTTAATTAACAATCTCAGAATTCTAGTCTTGTTGTTGTTATTAATTACAAGTTTGTTATTTTGAAAATATGAATTTATACATTATTTGTCTAATGAGTTCGGGGAATTGCTTTCATTACAATCAGTTGTAGAAATATTTACATGACATGCTGTCTGCCCCGAGACTCAACTAATGAGACAAGCACTATGATAGTCCATAAGGAGCACTCGAGGCGGTTATAAACTGGATGGGTGGCTGCTGGTAACATTTACTAAGCGCTTCGGGGTCATGTTAAATTGTCGGTCCCTTCTATTACAGTTGTTAGGCCATGTCTCACACTTTTGCTCAGTAGTTACTTACTTGTTTACTTGCATAATATCCTCGTGTGAACACGGCATATAATTTTGACGTAAATAGTGTCAATTTGTGGATTTCAAATGCCACCCATCCAGTTCCAGGCCACGCTATATATCTTCAGTATACAAAAGATACTGCTGAGCAAAAATACTATGTTTACGAATCCAACCCTCTGAAAACAGCTTATCTTTTCAGACCGAAGTTCGCGAAAATGTGTTTCAACCGAAAACATATTGAGCCTGCGAAAGGCCCCAAGGTCAAGGTCAGATAAGTCGGCGAGTCAATTTATTTTTATCGAAAAATATGTTTATAACATCTGATGAAGGGAATTTGGAGAATACATTCGTAATAGAAAAGTTGGGTTTATACGTTTAGTTTATTTGATTGGTATTATAAAATAATATGAGTTGTAGAGCAATATAGCAATATTTTATTGGTGTTATCTATATATTAGGTTCTTGAAATGAATTTCAGATAAAAACTGTAATCGTATGTTGCTCACAAGTGAAATCGACCAAGCTAATTTAGTTTTAAATCTCAACATTTCACTGTTATTAAACATCATTTTCCCATGACCCAATTTGTATGTCATGAAAAATAATGTGACCTACTTCTGTAAAAGCTATTAGCATGTGGTGTCTTCAGGATACATTTGTGGATATAAATCATGTTGTGTAGTAATGATAGCGTAGTGTCAACGCGTAGCGCCGGCTACGACACGCTACGCCGTAGCCGCGTAGGCATTTCTTGGAAGCTTCTGACTTACTTTTGATCTTTGTATAAGATTAAGTAAATCTTTAACATGTGATCGTCCTTTAAAGGTATTTTGTAAGAACGCTGAAAAATCTATGACAACTTTATTTTTTCAGGTCTGCATGGACTGCACGAGATCTTTGTTACAAATATGATTTCTACTGTTACCGTGTTGTTACAAAAGCTTTTAAATACGAGTTATGTTAAAAGGAGATGGGAATTCCTAGGCCAAATTTGTAATGAATTGATATATGGCTTAAAAAATTGCTAAATTTTTCTATTTCAAAATGTAAAAATATCGCCCCAATTCAAACGCTATAAAATGAGATATCTAAAAATTAAGTAATGTTCCCAAATAAACTGAATAGGTATCGATTAAAACTATTCGCAACTAATCGAATGAGTTCATGAAATAACACATATAAAAACGTTAGAATCAGACGATTACTTCAATCTAAGTACTTAAAAACATTAGAACTATCATACTAAAATAATAGTTCCAAATAATAAACATTTACATAATAAAGATAAATCTTAAAATCGACTAACGATTACACACTGCTTGTTTCGTATCGTTCGTTAGGCTCCAAAGGGCTTGTACCCATGGCCGTAAAACATACTTAAAAAAAAACGTATCGTTTGTTACTGCTTACGCATTTCGAGTGTTTTTCCCATTTAATTGATATTTCCTCGACTTATCTTGCCCATTTTGTGAAGGAAGTGTGTTTATTGTGTTTGAAACATAAATTGGACCTTTCGCACATAAAAATCAGCAGTTTACAAAGGTTTTTATACATAACCTTACTTTTACTTAAGTTAAAATGAAACTTATAACTCGGCTCTCAGATTTTAAGAATCCGTAGAATTTTCAGTGATAGTTTAATAATTATATTAGCTGACAATTGACACCACTTTCATCCTTTTACAATCTTGGCCCAAGATTGTATGAAACCGTGCCGGTCTCCTTTACTAGAGAAGTTTGACTAGACACTCGTTCAAAAAGAGTTTAACTCTTTTAGTTTCATGTCACTTTGTGGTGAAAAAATAACTGTCTGGCATTATTATCTTCTGTCTCACCTTGACATAATAGTATTATTTATTATGATAATGTCATCACTGTGGTTCACTGCCTATAAGCACTAACATTACAAAGTATCCAATTATAAATCCCAGTTTAACGATAACTTAACGATGTAACGCATAAAGTTAGTCTTGCTTTAAGCTCCGCTAACTTAGTCGAGTCAGCGAAGCGCTGCGAGGAATTTAAAGGGCTCATTTCTCTGTTAAAAGTTGATGAACTGCGCTTTTAGTGATTCAGAGTTATATAAAGAAGGTTTTAATAAAAAAAGGTAAAAAATATGCAGTTTTTTTAACATCGTAGAGAAGGCGAAAGGCGCTCTCGCTGTATATTACATTGGCACCAAAATTCCATCAGCGAAATGTGGGTAGTAACAGTGAATCTCTGCGTGATCGAAGATATTAAATAATAATAATATAGATAGGTTGTTCACGCTCCGTAAGTGGCATATAAAAATTATACTAATTGGCAAACCTAAGCTCAGTCCCCGCGGTTGCGCGTCACTGATCGACATTATTGACAGTGTTGTTTGTACACGTTATTACTTACATTGTTTGATTTTAACACGTGGTAATATATTATTTGAAAGCGAGTTACTTTTGTTCGTCACCGCTAACTGCGTGCGTGCGCGATACGTGCCATTTCTAAACTCTTTTTGCCGTCTAGGTAACTTATCTACCTCTTTTTTAATTAAATTAATTAAATTCAGATGTCAAACCCAAGTCCACTACATAATACATATACTGTAAGAACATTAACGGCACATTAGCAAGCGAATTACAAACAAACAGCGCATAAATTTATACACAATAACATATAAACTAATTGTTAATGGCTACTATAAAGGAAACAACAGTAAAGTGAATTTGCATGAGAGGGAATCGTGGGAATTCGCTCGGAGTGACACAATAGCGGATTGAATTACACTGTCCATTATTACGGGTGTATAAATGGGACTATACAGCGTGTTAGGTAAGATGAGGTATGTATTGACGAAGGGTATTCAGTATTCGATTCTCAATCCAAATATGTAAAATATACTACATTTAAAAAAAATAAGTAATGAAAAATGAATGAATGAAATGAAGTAGGACAGGAAAACGGATTAAGGTCATTTACACGAGTAAATTCCTTTGATAAGACAGCTCGAAGTCGCTGGGTGGCATTGTCTAAAATTTTTGACCTCCAGATTATACATTTTTTCTAGAAAAAAATTAATAAATAAATATAACGTCACGACTTTTATCCCCGTTCGGGGGTAGTCAGAGGCTTGAGTGGCCATACACCATCACATTGTGGAGGTATTAACCAACTCAAAGCCCACCCCATTCACCAGATAGTCAGAACCGAACGTGTCAGGTGGTGAAACTATTGGTGGTGGTATTTTCTAGAACATATAGTGTATTTTTAAGAAACGAATTTGAATGTATTTGTATTTTACTAGGTACTTAATTTTTTATACTTATATTTTCAATTATGAAACTGATGTTGTCATCATTCTTATTAAAGAAGATTTAAGCAATTCGTTTGCTTATTAAGTACATGAAAAAAAAATTGAATATTTTTTTATGGGTCTGAGGTGGCGAACAACCGTGTGGCCTGCCTGATGCTAAGCAGTTACCGTAATATAATTACCCTATATCCCGTAATATTTTCCGAATTTCTATTCCTCAAACTTGTTTTTCAATCAGCATGGGTTTTAAAAAACGTCAAAAATATCAAATTTCTTGTATGGGTACCCCCTTTATTTTTAAGTTTTATTTTGTTTTTAGTATTTGCTGTTATAGCGGCAACAAAAATACACATTCTGTGAAAATTTCAAGTTCAACTAGCTATTACCGTTCGTTAGATACCGCCCGCTGACAGACATACGGACAGACAGACAGACGGACAGACAGAAGGACAGCGTAGGCTTAGTAATAGGGTCCCGTTGGCACCCTTTGGGTACGGAATCCTAAAATGGCCACTCCCCATTCATACCTAGTCTCCCAAACCAATGTAGTAGGTAAGTGCTTTAATGTGCAAATCTGCATCAAGCACTGCGCTCACAGCCTTGCAGAGAATCAATTAAGCTCACACCCATCCCGGCGGGTAATATTCCAAACTGCATACTAATTACACTGCTGGAGTATGAAGCTATGATGACTGGATGCGACACAGTATTTGGATAATAATAATATCCTGGGACAATTTTTACACACGGCTACCTGATCCCAAACTAAGCAGAGCTTGTACTATGGAAACCAGGTATCTGATATTACTAAATATACCACTTTTTTATTTGTAAATACATACTTAATATACATATACACCCAGACTTGGGACATACAGACATGATCATGCACATAAATGCATGTCCCGGATAGGAATCGAACCTATGACCTGCAGCGTGAAAGGCGCCATCACGCCAACCACGCTAACGGGCCCGTCATTATAGTCTTAATACCTCACAACTTTTTATCGGTAGAGCCAAGCTGTAGCCAATGAACTGCAACTTATATATGCGCTGGCTCGACCGGAGTAGTACCAACCTCTCACTGTAGATCGGCGTAAAGTAGTTATTAAATCTGTATTTCGTACGATGAGTTAGAGTCAGTTCAGACAGAGCGGAAAAAACCGCGAGCAATTTACTAGCTCCATTGAAAATAGGACCGTATTACCAAAATATAGAGCCGGAAGCCCAACGCTCCCCCTCCCCCTCCCTCTGTCCCACTCCCTTTCAGGTCGGTACATGCGGGCGATGCCTTTCGTATTGCGAGCAACCATAGGCTACGGTTTCCCTCACTCATCCTACGAAACGCAGCTGTTCTAGCTACTTTACGCCGATCTTCCGTGAGAGGGTAGTATTACCCCAGTCAAACCGTGATCGGTTATGGTAGTACTACCCAAAAGATATACCCCAAAGTATACAAAATAAAAAATATAAAAAAATCCTGGGACATTCTTTTACATACCGTTACCTGATCCCAAACTAAGCAGAGCTTGTACTATGGAAACCAGATAACTGATATTACTACATATACCTTCTACTTTTTTATTTGTTAATACATACTTAATATACTACTATACATAATTACACCCAGAATTGGGCAAAATTTAATTGCAATTATATAATTGCAAATTGCATGTGGTGTCACAATTAACAATTAATTTTGATTTGTTTGTCAATCGCGAACAAATTAATTGTTAATTGTGACTTCACACCTGCAATTTGCAATTAATTAATCGCAATTAAATTTTGCCCAATTCTGATTACACCCAGACTCGGACGTATAGACATGTTCATGCATACAAATGCATGTCCCGCGTAGAAATCGAACCTAAGACCTGCAGCGTGATAGGCGGGATCTCACCAACCACGCCAACAACGGGCCTATCCGGGCCCGTATCTTCTATTGAATCTAACTCTACATTTTACATAACAGCAAGCTCGCTTGGCGTAGCAGCCAGAGCCGCCAGAGGTAGGCAATATTCTTATTATTACTTTCCATATAGGTGCTATAAGACCGCTATTAATGTGTAGTTATGAGGTTAGGTGTAGACGTGTGTCGTTACATTATTTTCACGAAACGTAACGTAACCGGTTACGTCGACGGCGTCATCGGTTATTTAATAGGTGATTTTTGTAACTGGTTATTTTTGTAACCCTATGGTTTTCGTCACTACTAGCTTCTTGTATACAAAAATACAAACATTGTTATTTGTTACTTTTAGATGTCTATGGGTGACCGGTGACATAACCTATGATTAGTTCGGGCTACAGCTAAATAACCTGTTTCAAAAATCACCAGTTACTCGTTCGTCGCGTAAACAGCGATTCGGTGAATTAGCTCGTAACCAGTTAATGTAACCGGTGACGTGAAATAATGCTCACGCCTAGTTAGGTGCACCTTACAACGGATAACTAGAGTTAGTAAACTCTTTTGTTTGAAATAACGAGACTAGATGGAAAACGGCTATGGTATTAAGGGCTTCATCATCATTATCATCTCAGCCGAAAGACGTCCATTGCTGGACATAGGCCTCCCCCAAGGTTCGCCACAATGGCCGGTCATGCGCTGCCCTCATCCAGCGGATTCCCGCGACCTTCACCAGGTCGTCGGTCCACCTTGTGGGGGGTACGCTACGCTTTCCGGTGCGCATTAAGGGCTTAGATAAATTTATTGGTGGCAGAGCCAAACTGTAGCCTATTGACTGCAGCTCTACCAGTACAAGGAGCTATTACAGCTACGTTTCCGCCTGATGATAAGCAGTTACCGTAGCCTATAGATTGTAATAACAAAGGCATCGGATGCACGTTGGCAACCTCAAAGGGAAGAGGACGGAGTGAGGAGAAGAACCCTTCCTCTCCCTCCTTCCCACTCCCCTTCAGGTCGGCAAGTGCGAGCGATGCCTTTGATATTGCAAGCATCTATAGGCTACGGTAACTGCTTAACATCAGGCGGGTCGTACGCTTGTTTGCCCTCTCAGTCCTATAAAAAATTGAACGGGGTTGGGCTTCCGGCTCTCTTACTCATCGTAGCTACAATAGCTACTTTACGTCGATATTCTGTGAGTGGTACAGGTTGAGCCAACTATATGAGCTGCAGTCAATTGACTACAGCTTGGCTCTACCGCCTAGAAAATTCTATTTTATTTTATTTGGTACTATTAAGTACCTACTTACCTACTAGAGTACCTACTTGAACGTCTCATTAGATCTCTCCTAGTTGATAATAAGTTCATCTCACATTTTATTTTATTTTATCATAGATCTAATGACATTTCTTTCAAAAGAAAACTATTACCAACTCGAAAACGAAGTTGGAAACATTATTACGTGCTACCTTTCTCCATCAAAAGATTTCTCCCTCCCCTCGGCATGTGGGGGAGGTAACTTCGCAACAAAAAGGCCTCCCAGTTAATTCTTTTGTCCTTTACAACAAAGAAAATATAGCAATTGAGAATGTTCGTTGAATATCGCAAATTGTTTATTTTTACTTTGCCCCATTCGCCGCTTTTAATGTAAAATGGATCGTTTGATTATTTTTTATTTCGTTTATTCGACAAATTGGTGGATTTTAATTGTGTGGATTGATATAAGAAATTGTGTAATTTTTTTTATGGTTCCGTACCCAAAGGGTGCCAACGGAACCCTATTACTAAGCCTGCGCTGTCCGTCCGTCCATCAGCGGGCTGTATCTCACGAACCGTAATAGAGTTGAAATTTTCACAGAATGTGTATTTCTGTTGCTGCTACAACATGAAATACTAAAAATAAAATAAAATTTCAAAAATATTATTATTCTACGGTGGTACGGAACCCTTTATGTGCGAGTCTCACACGCCCTTGGACGGTTCTTTAAACGCAGGTATTACAAACTTATCTGATGCGGGTGGCCAATAGAGGTACCTACTACAATTTTAATAACGCAAAATACCTCCCAAATGCACATGCAATCCCTTCTCAGAGCAGGAGGGGCGGACTAAGTGAAGCTAAGTTAAGTTAATAGCCTGGTAATCCAATAGTTAGTGTGATATGTTACAGGATTAAGTTTTCGAAGCTTAGTGAGTTTTTGGAGCGTGGATAATCTGTTGTTCACGTTTTTAAGTGCATTTTGCTATACCACGTTTCATTAAATCGCATGGCACATACGACGGTTAATAAAAACAAAAGACGACCCATTTATATTTTTGGTTGCAAAAGGAATTAATTACATTATTATCTATGACAACTCATAGACAATTTTGTATAGGTTTCTATCATTGTGTGCATTGTGTGCTTCAATGATTGTCATGGTAAGATCAGTTCAGAATGTTGTATGTGAAGATAAATATTTTTAAGTAAGTATAAAGTATACAGGGTGGTGACGACATAACGACAATAAATTAAAACACGATCCTGCTAGTCAATCACAACACATTAAAATTATAAAATTAGGTTTACATCAAAGCCAACATTTAAAATTTTTCGAAAAAATTAAATGCGGAAATAGTCTAAACGAAACACAACACACTTTATAAACGTCTACCGACCTCATAGACTGACCTGTAAGTACAAGCAGGGCAACATCGCTTCGGTGTCGGTGTTTTTAGCGGTACCTTTGTAGGCGTAAAGTTAAAATAGTCAAAATAAAAAAGCAATCCCGTGGCAATACCTTTGAATATAATTTAATAATATTTTATGTGCGAACTACTAATGTGATACCCAATATGTGGTTTCAATTATTGTCATGATGTCGTCACCACCCTGCATACGGTGGTGTTGTCGACGAAGTTTATGGAAGTGATTGCTTTGTATTTTTACTATTATTCTGTGATACAACAAAAAATCCAAAAACATGAAATAAAATAGTGCTAGTTGGATTGCCAATTCTACAAAAATAGTGCAAACAAACGTTATTGATTATAACAACATAGGTTTTGCATGCAATCACTTCGATTGATGCCCCGAATCAAATAGGCACAACGTTCAATTTTGCAACGTTCAAAGCTGCAAAGTCTTAATCAAGAAATATAGCAAATATCAATTCAATCGCCTCTATCGGTCAGGCTAACGACTCCAGCCACTGCAATGGAACGACAAATACGCGCCCGGCCGAAAACCGGGTCGCAATCGGTCAAAACGTCCATTTCTGTCCGTTATAGAAGCTAAACAACGTTGACCCCTCGAAATTCCAACCCTCACCCCAATCCCGGACAATCTCGACGCTACAAGAGGTCGCACTATTTTGGTGGCATGAAAAATGACATTTAGTATCGCATTACCAAATATAGGGCGTTGTGATAAGACGGAGTAATATGACGTCATTTGACACGTCTTTAAGAAAAGCTTATAGGTACATTGAGTTTTACTGCTTAAGTATAGAGTTCAATATTGTGCGCTGAAGTAATATTGCTATCTGGATAAATTGCAGCGTCGGATGTGTAAAAATAAGGTCATGTTTGCGTTCGAATAAGCGGAAACATCCGGTTAGAACTAGCTACGGGCGGTGCGCGCTGGTAATGCGGTGGATTATTAGGTGCACTAAATAAGGTTTGCTTACGGTCTTGAATGTAGCTTGATTTTTGAAAATAAACTGACTGAAAACTAATTTCACGTGTTTCAATTCAAGCTGTCAGGCGACTTTAAAGTTGCTTACTTAAATCTTATTTATGTTGAAAGAATATTCTTGATATGTAATTGCTTAAGTATCTATATTTTGTCCATTAAGGCGTAGTATTTTTAAATTTTCTTTAAGAACTTACTTATATTAAAGTAAAACCCCGGATCCCACATGTACTTATTAGAATATTATTATTTTACCGCTGTTTTACCGTAAATTAATCATTACTAATTATTGAGAACTTTTTCCAAAAGTGTTTACGAAACAGTGCAAAATCCTTCACATGTACTGTAATACTACAATCAAAGTGTTTCAGAGGTTTTTGCGATAAAAAAAAACATGTAGGTAGCCACCCCGAAGGTTAATGATCCCATACGTCTTCATTGCAGTGCACTGCGGGTTTACTAGCGGCGTTACCAACATTAAATATTTTCCCTTATTATAGAGGGTTAGCAGATTTGTATAAAAAGTGTAGAGTTTTATTTATTTACAGGTTGTATGGTTTTTTTTTAAATTTAGGTTTTCGTAAGTCTTATAATTCAATTTTTATATTGTATTGATATGCCACCCTGTTTATTTATACCTTTAAAATAAAATAAAAATATGATAACATAATTTCAGATTTCAAATTTTTATCATAACAGCTTGATGTTCGCCTAGTACGTTTTAAAGAATAAAATTATCCTTACAATTTTCTTTTTACCATAACAATTAGGTACGTTCCCTAAATTTTAATGACCGTAAAAACGCTGCATCCGATTTCCTTCGCATACGAAAATTTTAATTTGCATTCCAAATTCAAAAATGCAAAACGCTCAACTCAACGGCCTCTCGACGACATAAAAACATTATGCCAACCTACCATTTTCGTGATTTAATTTTATAATTAACTTTTGACGCTGACCATACGAATAAAGATAGGTATGTTGCTTTTGAAAGCGAGAAAAAATAGCAAGATAGACACATTATAATTATTACTCCTGAGTCGGGCAAGTTTACCCGAAAAAATGTGTCACCCTGTATTACAATGGGACTACATCTATATAGCGTCGTATAGCTTCAGATAGCGTAGAACTTGTTACACAAAATCTTCAGTAGCGCTACTATGTATAGTTGTTTCTCTCTATTTTCCAGTGGCGGCATTTTTGTTCCATTACAAAAAATTTCACATACGGACCGGACGTAGAAAATTCTGAAATAGAGAATATTTTTCGCCGTTTTAAAAGTTTAATATGCATCAAGTAATTATATTTATATCAGATTCATTTGGGAATTTTGGACATCTTCTTTACAGCATTTTTCGGAAACAAGCCATTTTACTTTTTAGAAATTTAAATTTAAGTTTCAAGCATTCTTGACTAATATTAACTTGTCAGCAAATATGTCTATGTTATCGCATTGACCACATATCACCAAGAAAAATGCGATCTATAGATAGAGCCAAGGTGGAAGGTGGTAGAGCCAAGCTGTAGCCAATTGACTGCAGCTCATAAACGGGCTGGCTCGACCAGGGTAGTACCACCCTCTCACAGAAGATCGGCGTAAAGCAGCTATTACAGCTGCGTTTCGTACGATGAGTGAGAGAGCCGTAAGCCCACCCCCCCTCCCCCTCCCTCCATCCCACTCCCCTTCAGGTCGGCAATGTGCGAGCAATACCTTTGGTATTGTAAGCATCTATAGGCTACGGTAACCGCTTCACACTGCGGACCGTACGCTTTTTTGCCACCGCAGTCCGATAAAAAAAAAAAAAGTAAAAAAAAAACAACATCAGGCGGGCTGTACGGTTGCTTGCCACCTCAGTTCAATAAAAAACATATCTACACTATGCACTATTCATTGAAGGAATGTTACAACCCATTCACTACCTTACCAATTTGCTGTTGGGGTTCGATTCCCGTTATAGGCAAATTATGGAAACGGCGTTTTCGTGATTTGCCCTGGTCTGGGTGTCCCATTATCACGGGGTATCGCCCCAGTCCATTGTATGGTACCCGTAGTACAAACTATGCTTAGTTTGGGACCATACAGTTGGTGTGTCTGTCGATATTATTTATCATTTACTAGCTGTACCCCGCGGCTACGTCCGCGTGGAAATTGATGTGTAAGATAATCGGGTTATGAGCTTTTTGCAGAATAAAATCCGAATCAAAATTAGCAGGACTCGATATACAATTAAAATCGCCCACAAAATAATTAAATTAAATTATTCTGTTGCGTTGCAGGTCCGTTGCAATTTTGATTCCGATTTTATTCTGCAAAAAAGCTCATAACCCGAATGTCATCTCGACCTGTCGCGAACTATAAGTCTTATTCCAGAGCCTACACTATCTACGTTGCAAATTTCATTCAAATCGGTTTAGTAGTTATGGAGATACGTGGTAACAAACATTCACACACACTTTACTTTCGCGTTTATAATATTAAGTAGTATTTAATTAACTACCTTGACCACCTTTCTAAAAGTGTAACAAAATGAGGTTTCATTGAAAAGACTATATAGATATACAGACAGTTTGCCGCCTTCAATCATAATCAATCATGTCTCGATGTTGGCAGCCCTGGTTGCCTGTATTGTTTATTTGGCGAATGCATTCTGTGAAAAATGGCGTAAACTAGGATAATTTTTATTTATAATAGTTTTAGAAAAATTAACGGTCTAATAATGGCCATTTGGCGCAGTGGTTCGGGTGGTTGCCGGTTCGATTCCCGCCCGAGGCAAATTTCGGAAACGGATTCTTAATTTGCTTTGGTCTGGGTGTCACTGGAATCGCCCCCAGTCCATCGTATGATAGCCTATTACAAGCGTTGCTTAGTTTGGGAACATACAGTTGGTGTATAAGTAGGGCAATATTATATTATTTTTATTATAACATCACTTATTTGTTTACTGCAGATACTACTAAATATAATGCTGTTTTTTTTGCACAAATAGGAATTCTGTATTTGTCAGTCTTGCTCATAATGTTAAAATCATGACAAGGATGGCAATATAGTCAGATTTACTTTTTTTTATAAATAAATAAATATAACGTCACGACTTTTATCCCCATTCGGGGGTAGTCAGAGGCTTGAGTAGCCATACACCACCACATTGTGGAGGTATTAACCAACTCAAAGCCGACGTTGCACCAGATAGTCAGAACCCAACGTGACAGGTGGTGAACCTTGTCAAAAAAAATCCCGAGGAATAGGTAGGTAGGACTTTTTTATATATTTTTTTATAGCCAAGGATGGCACACTGGCAGACGGTCCACCTGATGGTAAGTGGAAGCCGCCCAGGACATCTGCAACTTAAGGGGAGCAGACGCGGCGTCGACCTTTTAGGGACCTGTAAACATGCCTTTTGAAGAACCCCATGTTGTAGTGCAATGGAAAGATTTCGGGATTAGATTAAGGCCCCGCTTCCCGGCCGAGGGTTTTGGCCGTCTGGATTTGTCGAGAGCGCACAAACCCCGCCCACTTTTGTTGCGAAACTATCGAAAATCATTAATTATGACGTGAAAACTATTGCATCACCAAAATCGAACTTATTTTTTTAGGTATTATCTTTCTCCATCTTATGGTGAAAAAAAAAAAAATAGAAATTCCGCGCCGTTTGGAAGAAGATACAAATTTAAATTTGAAAACTGCTACTTTTTGGTATTTTTTTCAGATAGTAAAACAGCATGTAGCACTTTTTTCCTGCTTATTTTTTTAATATG